>LS916135.1:72842-84188 GCA_900490955.1 Micoletzkya japonica
AGGGGAGCAAACCAGGGGCAGGGGAGCAGAGGAGCAAACCAGGGGTGAAGGGGAGCAAACCAGGGGAGCAGGGGAGCAAACCAGGGGCAGGGGAGCAAGCCAGGAGGGCGGGGAGCAGGCAGGCCATGAATTTACCCCAGCGCCAGCCAGCGGCGGGCCTGGGGTAAATCTACCCCAGCGGGCTCGGGTAACTTACCCGAGGTGCCGTATAGAGGGGTAAGCTACCCCAGCCCGCTGGGGTAATTTCCTTCAGTGTATGGTTGAGGAAAATGTTTCGTCAGTTGTTTTTCATTCCTATTTTTGGCAAGAGAGCGAAGCGGTGTGAAGAAAGTGCAGACAACGTAGAAATGAGACGACTGACGGAACTCTTTCATCAGTAATTTTTGGACACACGACTCCGTGCCCTTCTAGGTACGTAGACAGATTTGCCGAGTTCACTTTTCGCATGCTCACGGGCCAAATTGTGCTCAAGGGTTCATGGGAGACGAAGTGGAAAATTACTTTCAACTGATATTTCCGTACTGATATCTGCTTGAGTGCTAGCTGCTTACATGACGTCGTACTTGTACCTACTTCCGCTCTCTTCCGCACAGAAGAATATTTATAACCTGTAAATTCAATACTTTAAAGAAGCTACATTCGAAACCGTAATCTCCTGAGGGATTCGATTAGTTTCTCTTCTACGCCCTTCCCTCTCTCGCTATGCAAATTACGCTCCATTAACATGGTTACGGTACCGAATGCTCCTCCCTCCTTTAATCGGCACCCCCTGCGCTGCAGTGTAGATATTCAGTACTGTTATTAATGTTTAATTGTTCATGCATTACATATTGTCGGCTATCCATTTATTCTTTATTATTTTGCTCTATAACTTTGCGCTATTCTCTTTTTGTTAGCCCTTATATTCAAGCCACAGTGTTCTAAATGTTAAGCGAACGAGCCAAAAGGCTTAGGATACGGTGTTTTCCGTGCGAGAGTTTATACCGAAATCAGGGTTATTTTTCGGAATCCCGTTCGCTTCACATTTTCACTGTTGTCAGAACACTGTGACTCCATCTTTCAGTGGTGCTCTCGAAGATGAACGTTGGCGTCAACGCGCGAAAAGCGTACAAGAAGGCGTTGGAACACGCCCCGCCCAAGGCACAGGTATTGTTTTGACAGGATATAAGAGCCGTGGAACTAAAAAGTCAGAATGGTATGTTGGCACCGTAACAAAATGCCAAGATCCCACCTGGATTCTTGGCATTTTGTTACTGTGCCAAGATACCATTCCGACTGTTCCACGGGTCTTATATAGTGGAGCTCTTATATAGTCTTATATAGTCTTAGATAGTATAATAAGCCGATCCGGCAGCCTTCTTCCGTTCCAAAATGAGTCGTCTAAACTGGACTATGTTATATCCACAATATTCTAAATGTTAGCCTAAATTTTTGGAATAAATGTCTTCTGTGCGAGAGTTCCTACCGAAATCAGGGTTAATTTTCGGTATCTTCTTCGTTTAACATCGACACTGCTGTCAGAACATTGCGTATCCTAAATGTATGCCTTCCTTTCCAGCATGCTTGCTCCACTGGTCGCTGGCATACTACTCATGTCTGTGGCGCTGATCGGAGTGATTCATTCAGCATTATTATTAGAGATCTCCACTACGTTTAGTCGCCGATATGTGTTCATTGCTTTTGGGGACGAGACGTATCGCCGTTATGAATGGTGTATAAAACATACGCATCGAAGCGGCTCGATTGCAGATCTCTAATTATTTTTATATGTGAACAAATCTTTGTTTCTCCCTTTGTACGCCCTTATGAAAAGAAGGAATTATATGTAAAAATGAAAAAAAAGCTTATAATCTGACGGTAATCTATGTTTTTCATTTTCTCGGAAATTGCATTGTACTGGTAGCCATTTTCGCTGGTGGCTTATTACGGTCCCGGAATCAGGTTAGTTGAGGTTAATTGGGGTTTGAGAGACGCTGGAATGTCGAAAACAGTGGAAAGAACTTCCAGTTTATATGCCGCGCCTATTTCTTAGCGAAAAATGTTCAATTACAACGATAGATAACTGTTGTATACCTGCACCACGATAGTGTAAAGGACAACAGTGGGGGGACGGATTTATCACAAGGGTGGGAACTGTACAGCGAACAAGCGATCTAGCTATGTTCGCCTTGTATACCCCGCACCGAGAGCGTGATACACCCATAGAGAACACGCAGTATATGGACGGGGATGCAACAGGGCACTATGAGCATGGCCACTGGGGATACGATACGGACTATTGAGGAATCAGGCTATATAGATACATGCTAGTCTATTTACCTGTTATCCTATCCCATCCTATCCCTCGTGCTGTCGATCTGTCGATTATTATTTTTCAAGGTCTGGTCCTCTCCTCCTCCTCCTAATGTTCGAGTCTTCTCTCCCGTCTGTTCCGCTCTCGTGATGACCGTCATTCGCGTTGTCGCTGCAGTTTGGCCATCCGGAGGTTTGTTGTCGTGGAGAACGGTCAGTATGCTTTTGTTCCGATCGCCTTCTTACGTGCCAAAATGCTTGATTTTCAGAATTTGTGTTTACTAAACTTTAGCCGCATTCGACACTATGCTAATTTGCTAATTTCCGTCTACTAATTTGCAAGTACGTCTACTTGATAGCGCTATTCAACGTATACTTTAGGGAGCTAGAATTGAGAGCTTCATTGTCCATCAACCTCGTGCAGCGGGAGAGGTCCCTCAACGTCTTCTCACCAAACATAACCTTCTCTACGGCCGCGTGTGCTTCGTCCGAATTGGGGATAATCCGATTCGTCTTCGTCGTCGTGTACGCAGCGATCGATGAACTCCAATCGAGGATCCTGACATTTACGCTTCGATAATTGCTTATTTTATTGCCGGTGGCACTAATAGTTCGCACTTCTACAGGCCTGCAAAAAAATGTCTTTGAAAATGAAGTGCAGCTGAATTGGTGATTTTCCGAAATGCGGAAGAACATGCTTACGATGTGCTCTTGTACTCTCCCTCTCTCCCTATTCGACTTTTGCTGTACTAAGGAACGAGATGATGTCCTCCTGTCTCGTATCACTTCGAATCCCCGTTTCTTACCTGCTTGTAATGCTAACAACTCGAATGGAATTTTCAGCTAATAAATCTAAAAGCATGTTTGCCTTAATTAGCGTTTCAAGTATGTTTCAGAGAGAATACATTGATCATAACTCATTCTTACATCTTTGAGTGCCTTATTTACTTTCTTGCTTACGTGCCACATGTCTCTTCTGTTGCTGATCCTCGCGAAACATCTTCTGTATGGAGCTGCACCCATCGGAGAACTGATAGACCAGTTTTTTTGAGTAACTCCTTCAACATCTACAGTATACCACGCCGTTCGAGTACCCCCGTTTTCTTACTTTCACTAATCCAACATTCCCTCGTCCTTCCCCTTCGTTTCTAAGCTAAGGCACAACGGGTCTGCTGCTCAATTCCCTAAATTTTGCAATTGCACAGAAGCCCGGACTTTAGTACTGCCCGTCGACGCACAAGCAGATCGGACGGTGAATGGAGCCAGTTGCAGTTTGCATAACTTAGTTTAGAAATGCTTAGGAATAAAGAGATGCTGAGGAGGCAGGTGACTGAAGCCAGGATCCTGGCTCAAGCCATTCGATGCCAGGAGGAGATCACTCGGATGGGGGAATGGGGGAGTAGACGGATGCGGACGACAATGGGGCGTAGTCCGGATTCTGATATTAGTTCATTTTTATCGCAGTTCATGTCTAATAAATGTATTATTGAATCTCTCTTTTGCACCACAAAAGAAAGTTTAGGTTTCAATTGCCTCCAACGGTTTTCCTTTGAAGTTTTCGTTATATGGCCACAGAAAATAATCGGCGGTTTACTTAGAATTTTCTCACTAGTAATTATGTGGTTTTGTAATACCGATCAGGCGGGGAGCGTGGAACAATGTATGGAGCTGCAATCAGACAAGGGGAAAGCTGGGGGACGAGGGGAATAACGGAAGATAAAGCGTTGAGCATGAACGGGCCGTCCCCGCGCCCACTCTCCCAGCGTCATGCCTCAAGATGAAGGCGGGGTGAAGCGTATTTGGACACACGACTCCGTGCCCTTATCGTCCACCATCCCCGCGTGAGAAGTGAATATGTGAAAACCAAATAGAGCATTGAAAGGTATCCTGTTGATTGGTGAAGGAGGGAGACGGAGTGGAGACAGAGTAGGCGGTGATGGCGGAGGCATTCTTTCTCCTCCCTGAAGTGCAAACATGAAGAACAAGGAGCAAGTAGTTGTCGATTATCCACTGGGGCTCCTGCAGTTCACTCATCTTCCTGTCTGCATCAGCCTGCCTGTCGTAGTCTGCAACTGTCTGCATCAGCCGTAGGGAAGCTCTGGAAACGCTGCAAAAGTGCTTCGCCTAGGGATCACTTCCGATTCTCCATTGGAGCTGATAATCTGATAAAACAAGAACAATCTAAGCTTGAATAGTTACGACAAACAGTAAAGAAACATTTTCATTTTTTGAAAGAGCATTCTCGAAAGCAATCAGAAATAACTTTCACAAAAATGAAAAACGATGTGAAACGAGCAATGAAACATATCTGGAAGTAGATCAGTGGCCATGTCTGCCGTCGTGGGAAAAGGAAGGCGAAAGGAAGTTGATATTCTCTATCCTTACCAATCAAGCGGTTCATGCGACCGATCAATTGCACCCGATTCCCATCTACAGTGCTACTCGGAGGGTCAGATTCATGATCTTGAGCACCTCTTTTGACCACCCCACCAGAAGCACGAAGTTTTATGAAAAACCAAGTTGTACATGTTATGCTCTCCCTATGAGCAAGCGATTCCAGTAAAAAGCTGTTACAGGATAGGTTCCCTTAAACATTTCCATTTGTGCCAGAACATTGTGAGATAACCAAGTCGTCTGAAGTGCGCCTCTGTCTACGGTCTCTTCATCAAGAGAGTATGCCTTATGGCGATAATTATTTTGTGCTTCGGTGCCAAATGGCACCTTGAATCCTACGATCATTAACGTTTTTGCTGGTTCACATAGGCAGGTTGAATTTCTATGAACTATCTATAAATATTTTGAATGAACGATTTTTGCTTTTTTCTCTTTTCGTCGCTACTCTTTCTCAGGGCTCATGATGCAAATAAACATTTGTAAATATTGCAGCAGTTCGGTTTTTTGAACATCTTGCAACACTTTATCTGCATTTTGTATACATTCATGTTCTGTTGGAGTGTGAGAGCTCTCTAACTCGAAATAAGGCAGCTCGTTAGCTCGTAGTGTATTTAGATAGGTGACTCTATCGGTGATATGAGCGTGCTAATTGGCAAGTCGAGTTGTGGACATCCGGGCGGACTCATCAGATGCTGCAGCATCCTTTTTTTCTAGGCAGCTTTAGAAAAGGAGAAATTATTAGACTCATACGTGGAGAGCTACCTATGTCAGATATCCATGAAGTCAAAAATGCATATGGTAGGTATTGAGGGGAGTGGGTCTTTAAGATGAAACAAGCGCTGAGGAGATTGTTGTCGAATCACAAGAATCAAGACGCACTTGCTAACACCATCCCTTCAGTTCAAAGCTGAATTGTGATCAAGTTATTCATACTTATCTGATTACCTATTCATTTCTAAACGTGCTAAATGTTATCGAAGTAAACCTCCGAAGTCAAGGAGTGTTAGTAATGCAAACAAATATGTTACTCTCAAGTTCCTCCCACTTCGCATCAAGTATTTACATGAATTTCGTTCATCGAGATTCATCAGGCATAAATCGATCTGTTTTTTTTGTTTATGACATCTTTTAAATCCTGCCCTTTCGCTATTCGAACTTTTGGAATGATGTGCTGTCAATTCAATGTGATGAGTGATGAATGTGACAACTTGACGTTTCAGCAGTAATCAATAAATAGATTTTGCTCCTCTTCGTTATAATGGTTAATAGCCTTTGCTTCCTCTATTTGACGATTACTCCTATTGATATGTTTGACCAGTGTGAAAATTGAATACCAAATGGCAATAAGATAACTCATTTGAACGTGCGCCTTGTATACAGTACCGAATGGTCCTCCTTAAAGGACCCCTCTGAGCACTTTTTAACCCCCTGGTTTCTTCCTCTCATCTGAAAGAGCAGTATCAAAAACCTACAATCCTACATTTGCATCTTTTTCCCGCCATTCCTCGCTGTTTAAATTAGGCGAGAAGTTGTATGCAAATTTACATTGCTCTTCAGGAACCGCGCGAATATGAATGTCATTTTGTGAATATTGTAGCGCGCGAGCGGTCTGACTCGTAGGCACAGTATATTGAAGGAATGGACACATATGTATTATGAAAAGGACAAAACTGAAGGAATGCCTAAAATACGCTCTTGAGGGATCGCAATGTGCTCAGAGGGGCCCTTTAAACATTAGAAACAATTATGAAGAGTGATTTTATATCATTGAGAGACGATCCTACTAAATAATAATATAAAAACGTGTGAGTCATAAGCAGCCGAATTTAAAAAAAGAAGTATGTTAGTCTACTTACCAGATTCCTTTCCCCAAGACGGACTAACGGCATGCATATAATAAGTGTCATAATCTACGTCATACAATAACCGTCATAATCTCTTCAGGGACCCTTCCTTATTGGACTATAGCTAATGAGAGCATAGGAACAGCAGTCTGAATAAGAGTTAGAATGCATTTAAGGTTCCGCTATTCCGAGGATTTAGCTCGTAGATGAACTGGTGGCGATGACTGTTACTCTCGTTAGGCGCCTTGTGGGAATGTAGAGATTTTCGACCAAATTTATAGTGGAATAAACCGGATAAGTCAGTTTCTTTCGGTCCAAAATGAGTAAATTCAAAAATGACAACTATTCCGACTCTCACTACGTAATACGTAGTGAGAGTCGGAATAGTTGTCATTTTTGTGCGCTCTCTCGCCTTATATTCGAAATTATTTTCCGCTTTTCCGATCTTTTTATTCCACTACACTGCCGCGCAATCTTACAGGAGATGTTTCATCATCAACTGATAGCCCATGTTTTGCAGAAGCATTACGTAGCGTTACGTAATACGTAGTGAGAGTCGGAATAGACGTATATAGTGTTTTCGTTGGTTATCGTTGAACCGTAAAGGCCGTATGCGGAAATGCCTTTGTGTCGGCATCCCGCCCTATGACAGCTGCAGAGTTCTCCAATAGGCTGTGATGTATATATTATTTTTCACTATTTCTTAATACCGAGACGCGATAGACAGGATAATAGTCTAGCTTGATTTCAGATACATGTTGAACAATGTCATAGTTACTGTAATTGTATCTATCGTTTGCGTTACAGGGGTAAGAGAGTTTATCTACCGTAAAATTGAGACAGAAATGCCTGGTGGAAAATTCTGCACAGTTCTTTAAAGGGCCCCTCTGAGCACATTGCTATCCTTCAAGAGCATATGTTTAACATTCCTTCATTTTTGTCCTTATCAGAAAGCATATGTCCCCATTCTTTCGATAAGCGATGCCTACGAATCAGACCGCTCGCGCGCTACAGTATTCGTAAAATGACATTCGTATTCGCGCGGTCCCTGAAGAGCAATGTAACTTTGCATACAACTTCTCGCCTCATTTAAACAGCGGGGAATGGCGGGAAAAAGATGCAAATATAGGATTGTAGGTTTTCGACATTGCTCTTTCAGATGAAAGAAAGAAAGCAAGGGGTCAAAAAGTGCTCAGAGGGGCCCTTTAACTCTACATTCAAAGAACCGCTTTTTTCGAATGAGTTTTATTAAGATTTTTTTCTTTCTGCACTTCTAAAATATCAAGTCAAATTTCGACTTTTTAATATTCAAATATTTTTTAAAAATATTTTTCTTTCCATTACAGCTAGCTGCTAATATTACGGTGATCGTAGCCATTTCCTATGGAAAGCTCCTTGCTCATGACAGACCGGTACTAAATAGATAAACCCATTGTTATTATAAACATATTTCTAATGAGAAAGTGTTCTCCGTTTATCTCTGATCATCTTAATAAGCTCACCTTTCAGAGTGTATATCTCTTTCTTATTCAAGTAGCGGTCACCGACTCTCTCGGTATTCTTATTACATTTTGCACCAGAGTGCCAGAAGGAATTATTGAGGTTTGGAGTATTCATTTATCCGTCGCAAGAGCTCATTGCAAAGAAATGATATTAGTTATCTCACTCACGGTGTTCATTCGTTTTTATGTATCTGGCACTATTAGATAGCTTTTTTGTTTCTGTCAAGTTATGGAGTAGTACTCCGATTCACATGCGTTGATAAATTAAAATTAAAGGAAGTCCCACGAAAAAATTCGTTGGAAACATTGCCATATGGGCAAGACAATAAAATTTAAAAAAAATAAAATTCCCGTTTCGAAACGACTCTCCAGACCTCAGTACGGCTTTGGAATGTGCGATACGGTATAAATAACTTATCATGAATTTAAAAACCTAAGTTCATCGTAATAAACTCAAGAAGTCCTTAAAATTTTGTGCCGATTGGTTCAGCCACACTGGAGAAAATTAAAAA
The DNA here is from genome assembly GCA_900490955.1 of Micoletzkya japonica. NCBI lineage: Eukaryota > Metazoa > Nematoda > Chromadorea > Rhabditida > Diplogasteridae > Micoletzkya > Micoletzkya japonica. Next base: position 81,387 of record LS916135.1, read on the forward strand.
AATCATAGTCATTTAGCTATTAGACACATTCTTCACCAGGCGGAATTCTGTGGAGCGGTAGCGATCAGGCAATGCCACGGGGTATATTTGGGGGAGAGGAGAAAAAAACTACAAACTACCCCAGGAGAGATATACCGTATCTCGCACATTCAGATGGCCGTACTGAGGCCTAGAGTAGAGAACCGTTTGGCGTCCGGAGTTTTGTTCATCTTTTTTGTCCAGACCATATTACAATGTTTCCAACTGAACGAAAACTTTAGCGAAGATTGGAAACATGTAAACACGAAACGTTACATCTACTATTTACGTTCGAATAAGGAATTTTAGGACTATCTCTTTGCCGGCGGCATCTCCTCTCAAACTAATATCCTCTTCTCTTCTATTTTCATGTATTTTTGGTTCGTCTCCATTCTCTTCTACATCCTCATTGCAGTCAACAGGTAACTTCTTCGTCCTCTATCCATCATAAATTTGCCCAAGCACAAGTCCAATTGTTAGTACAGTTATCCATGCTCATTTTCTACTTTAGGTTGTGGGCGGTTGTCTTCATCCGATCTACTATGATTACTCGACCGCGAATTATTTTCTCCTCAACTCTCGCCTACATCCTTGCCTTCGTCGTAATGATTTACGTGCAGTTCATAACACCATGTTGCACGTAAGAACGCACGCTTGAAAATTATTTAAATGAAAAAGTATGAGAAGATTGGAATATATTCCATAAGATTCTCGGTACGAATCTAATGAATCACTATTGAAGATTTGTGTCATCCCGCGAGACCTTCTCGTACACATATCTCTTCATCGAAAACGTCGAAAACCGTTCGAACACCGTCGATTCCGCGCTTAATTTCAGCGGAACTCTTGTAGCGATTGTCTGCTATTCTACAGTAATCAGTCTATGAGCTTAACAGTTCTCATGTGCAGCTTTAGGTAGTCATAACGATGAAGCGCTCGCGAGGTCATTCTCATGCAAGGGGTGCACTGGGCAAGCGCAGAATGAAGGAATACAGGTACACTTGACTAAAAAGTTTCTGATCATTTCGAATATGTGACTACATAAATAGAGAGTGCGATAAAGGGATATGGAAGCGCCAATTTTTTTTAAATCGGATGTATTATATAGGTAGGCGATAAACTTTCATATGAAATGCACTCTTTTTGGCTTCAACTAAAGTAAATTTTTCTTTTAAAAATAATAGGAAACATTAAGAAAAAAATTCCCAGTAAGAAATTTATTTCTTCGTTCCGAGTGCAGTGTAATGACTCCGTTTAGCTTGGCCCCTGTCTGCTAAATCCAGTACGACCGTCGCTGGACGAAATTTGAAAAAAAATCATTTCTCGAATACAATAATTATTTTTCCTTTTGTTTTCTTACTAATTTTGACAAATCATTCATATCACTTGAAAACCGCTTCCATGTCTCTTTGATAATTATGAAAACGAACGTCTTCTTCAGAGTAACTAAAAATAGCAAGAACTTCTGGACACAAATGATAAAATGGGTTTTATAGATTAGCCCTTCAATTCGCGGCCGTTTCTCTAATTTTCACCGCATCGTGGGTCCTCTTTCGCATTCTCCCACTTATACTCGGACCGGATAACATGCAACTTCTCAATGGGTATGTTCAATTGGTACGAGGTATTAACTTCAAAAACATTTGAAACATTTCCACGAAAAGAACTCTTCTGGATTTCTTATTTTCAGATTTACTACAATTATGTGTATGCTCAACCTTAGCGCCAACTCTGTCGTATACCTTTTGTTTAATGCAGAGGTTAGGAGTTTTAATGTTAAAGGAGCCGGCACACGAGTACGGTAGGATTTGCGCGCTACCCTGATATATCAATTTCCCGCGCTACCCTGATATATCAATTTAGGCTTTTCCGCCGATATTTTCCGATCGTTCTTTTTACTAAAATGATCAGAACAATGTAAAAAATCATTTTGTCAATAAATCAGAGCTGTATCTCTTCTCAGTCGGCTAATATATCCGATTTTGTGAAAAGCGCTTCGCTCTTTGCACCTTCACTGCTCCGCGGAGAGTGAATGATATCGCATGAAACTCGGAATACCCGATCAGGGTGATTAGGTCTGCTGGATGACGTAAAGAGCCAATATGGTCGGAAACTTGTTGTACGGCTCCTTTAAAATGATTGAAATTTCATCATTTTTTGAAACTTGGAAATCCACCGCTGCAAAATTAAAAAGTGGGTGACTTAGTGAGAGTTACTTCATTTAGGGAGCGGTTAATTAATTGACTGGAGAGGAATTAAGAGATACAGATAAAACTTTACAGTGTAAAAAGGTGAAACTATTGGACTCATACACTAAGAGCGATCCATGACGTAAAAATGCATATTATAGATAGATATTGAGTTTAGTGGGTCTTTAAAGAGAGGAAGCAGCCTCTAACCAAAAGTTTTGAAATTCGATGAAAATTCTTCTAAGGTTTCAAAATGTGAGAAAAAACATGGTGACAATAAAAAAGTCGAAGAAAAAACTCGAAAATCGCATGTTTTATTTTTTCGTTCCGGGCTTCCGTCGTTGAGAAGAATGTCGCTTTTGGCTTAATTCCTTTTGCTAAACACAGTAACGTCGTCGTTGGACGAAATTTCAAAAAATCATTTCTCGAATACTATTAATTTTTATAATTTTTCCTTTTGGTTTTATACTAATTACGACAAAATCTTTCATATAAGCTTCACTTGAAAATGACTTCCGTGTCCCTTTAAGGTGAAACAAGCGCTGAGGAGATTGTTGCCGAATCACAAGAACCAAGACGCACGTGCTAACACCAT
>LS916135.1:112474-129357 GCA_900490955.1 Micoletzkya japonica
GTAATTATACACAACTAACTTACTAAAACAGTAAATTATGCGATTAACTTCAAAGCTAAAAGTAATCACACCATGAAACTAGCGGCTTCCCGCCAAAATGTTTAAACCCTTACCACTGATTTGCGCTGCAGGACGCCCGCTAAAACCCGGCCGTCCCGGCCGCCACTCCGGCTAATTTTTCGGTTCTGGCTCCCTTTAAGCTTTGAGAAGAAATAACTTTATATGGTGGATTAAAAAGATCCGTCGGAAAATCATTCAGAATATAAGGCGAGAGAGTGTGCAAAAGTGAGAGAATTAGACTCATTTTGGAACGAAAGAAACGGACGGATGGGTTTATTCCACTATACATCAAATAACACATGATTACATCTATTTCCCTTTCTTCAATTCCTTGGAATCTTTGTCTTCTTCTGCTTCTGTCCCCAAGTCTTCGTCAACTCCACACCTCCAAACTTCTCATCCGACTGCTGAGCCGCCTCTCCTTGGGTCTCGTGCGTGATGAAGCAACGGTCCCTGAAAACATTCTCGTTCTTTTTAAATGTATTTCAAGATCCTGTTTTCACGAAATATACGACCGTATACCCACCGTATACCGCAAAAAATGTATTTTAAAAATCACTGAAGTGGTTTTAATGCTGTTTTTATATGAAAGATTTTACATCAAATAAAAGGAAAAAAATTGAAAACTTGGCCGACTAAATACCTCTAGATGCAATTCAATGCATATACTTTTAGCTAGGAACGAGCAAATTTTGATGATTGATAAACACTTTCAATCCTAAGAGACCCAAAATTTAATCTTCATTGTTTGGTATTTATAATATAAGCAGGGCAAACATAATACATTTGATTACATTTTTCGGGGTGTGTCCCCTACCGCAGCAAATCGTCTTTAACTGCATAATGACCCATAAACAATGAGCAATAGGTTTTTGGTCAAGAATCAAAGAATACCTATGATGTGCAGTTTAGATATAGGGGAATAAACCGCTCCGTCAGTTTCTTCCGTTCCAAAATGAGCCTAATTCTCTCACTTTTGCACACTCTCTCGCCTTATATTCGAAATGTTTTTCCGACGGATCTTTTTAATCCACTATACAAACAAAATGAGATAATTTTCATAGTGTGACGCGCTGCGGCCGAACCAAATGGAAATCAAAGGCGCGACACGCCTTTTCAATAACTAGTGGACTAAACCGATCCATCAGTTTCTTTCGTTCCAAAATGAGTCTAATTCTCTCATCTTTGCACACTCTCTCGCCTTATATTCGGAATGATTTTTCGACGGATCTTTTTAATCCACTATATTTGCAAAAATGGGCGGGACTGGGATAGCTTGACATATTATTGGCGAAAAAGTTCCATCAGTAAACTCATTCCTACTTTGTCTGGACTCTCTTCATACCGCTTCGCTCTCTCGTCGGAAGTAGGAATGAGACGACTGATGGAACATTTTCCTCAACCATAGCGTGGCTTACCGTCACACGTGAGCTTGAGGTCAGGCGGTCGCTGAAGTCGTTTCTGCTCCCTCTGTCCTTCTGCAGGCTCAGCCCTCTCCAAATGACCTTCCGCTTGTACTGCGCGAACCGCGCCTCAAGCGAAAACTTATTCTTGACGAATTGATGAAATGACATAATGTGGGAGCCAAAATTAATTTTTCAAGATGCGAATAGACCAAAACTGAATCATATCTTCCCCCTCTGCTGTTGGTTAAAGGGCCCCTCTGAGCACTTTTTACCCCTAGGTTTCTTCCTCTCATCTGAAAGAGCAATGTCGAAAACCTACTATCCTATATTTTCATCTTTTCCCCGCAACTCTCCGCTGTTCAAATGAGGCAAGAAGTTTTTATGCAAAGTTACACTGCTCTTCAGGGACCGCGCGAATACGAATGTCATTTTGCGAATGCTGTAGCGCGCGAGCGGTCTGATTTGTAGGCAGCGCTTATCGAAAGAATGAAGACATTTGCGTTCTGCTACAGATAAAAATAAATGAATGTCAAAACGTGCTCTTGAGGACTCAGGTAATGTCGTCACTTTTTTAGTGAGGACATTACCAGTCCTCCCCCCAGGGCTCTTTAATCACCCCTCCCCTGCCCTCCTTACCTATGGTGGAATAAAAAGATACGTCAGTAAATGATTCCGAATATCAGGCGAGAGAGTGTACAAAAGTGAGAGAATTAGACTCATTTTGGAATCAAAGTAACGGACGGACCGGCTTACTCCACTATACCTCTGGATCCACACTTCGTGTAAAATCATTCCCTAGGCTCGGATTACACACTTTCAAGGAAACGTTCAGTTCGAAGTGTTGCCGAAGTTCTTTGGCATCGCTAGCTAATTGCATGAATAGGTACTACACAGATTGTACAGAGAGCGGGAGTCACGAAAAAGAGCAAATTATCTAACAAAACAAAAATAATCATCATTGCAATGCAAGCCGATCTTCTTTCAACGTCATCGCAGACTGAAAATGGCACGTAGCCAACCTACCGTATGCTTCATAAACTGAGAGCGATCCACGATGTCAAAATGCATGTGGTAGATATTGAGTGGAGTGGGTCTTTAAGGTGAAACAAGCGCTGAGGAGATTGTTGCCGAATCACAAGAACCAAGACGCACATGGAAAAGTGTTCTCCATCCCCTCAGTTCAAAGCTGAAATGTGATCAAATTTTTAATATTATTTTACTATTTACCCTTTCTTTCTAAATGTGTTTATTGCCATCGAGAATAAACCTCAAAATGTCAAGGATTATTAGAAATGCAAAACATATGTTACTATCAAGTCCTTCCCACTTCGCATCATTAGAGAAGTACATGAAGAGCTCATCGAGATTCATCAGGAAATTGATCCTTGAAGAGTTCATCGAGATTCATCGATCTGCTTTAGTTTCTAACATATTCTACACTATTCGCCGTTTGTATGATTTGTTCTTTGATCAGTTGCTTTCAACCGTGTACAATTAGCGTAGTATTGAAATCGGCTTGGTAGTCAGAAGTGAAAATTTCGCTCCCCGAGAGATGTGTGAAAGTCCAATTATCTAGGTGTCATGTTCTCACCAATACATAGATATATACGACTTGTAGGCTATTACTTGGATTTTCACTCTTTTGTAATATGTTAAATATCTACTTCCCCGATTCGATTCAGTGTTGAGAGGTGGCCTCAGATCGGAGAAGTCATCTTCCTCAGTATGGTCGGATCGATAGTTCCTGCGATCGCGATTTCTGCAGTTTGCTTGTTTGGAGTAAATGTTTTCCTCTCTTATCTAACAAGAATAAAAAATCTGTAATTTCAGTTACAACATCTTTTCCATCGTCTTAGATTCTATTATATATCTTTTCTTGGACACTTCACTTTTTGCCAGATAATCGTCAACGTTGCGGTAATCGTGGGAATTATCTACGGCCGTTTGCTCGAGCCTGAGCGATCGGTTTGTTTCCTTCTTAATACATAAATATTATCTGGAGGATATGAATATTTCTGGGTATGAATATTATCTGGAGGTCTGGATATGAATATGCTGTCAAGATCTGAATACGAATATTATCTGAGGATTTGAATATGAATTATAAATAAAGATATTCCAGAACGTCTTCATTCTCTGTATTCAAGTACTCGTTGCTGACTTGCTGGACATCGTCTTTACCGTTGGCTACTTGGTACCGATCGGAATCAAGCAGGTTCAGCCTCTTACACGATTCGCAGAGGACGCTTCTGTTATAATTTTGATAGATAATTCGTTAGACATACTCTATCCTTATTGTTTTTGACCACATTCTTCGGGGAAATGCATGGATAAATAAAAATGAATATTAATTAAGTCGTTTATCTTCGACGGAGGGGTCGCCTCTCCCATAAACATCGCCATTTCATCCTGTTCGCAGCTATTCTGGTTCATGTCCATTACGCTGTCGATGGCGATCGCGATTACGAGGTTTGTGAAGGGAAAACTCGGGAAGCTACCATTACATTCAATCGCTTATTTCATAAAGTGCAATTAGTAGACTTAGTGTTGGCAATTAGTGTTGGTTAAATGACTGATTCGCAAATATATTCCAGTATTCATGATCTGCAAGAATGTCCGGTATTGATACAAGCAGGGAAATCAGTAAAATATTAGAAAGACAACTCAAGAAGAAGAAGAAGTCAACAGTTTTCGCCAAAAGCATAAGGCACCCAGCGTCATCCTTCGATCGGTATTGTAGACGGTTACTTTAGGTTGTGGGCGGTGGTCTTCTACTCTTCGCGCTTATTCACGCGATCGCGCGTTCTGCTCCTATCTCTTCTATCCCATCTTCTCGCAGTCTCCCTAATGATCTACGAGCAGTTCTTCACTCCCTGCTGCACGTTCGTACCTATAGTGCAATAAACGGCGAACCGTTAGTTTCTTTCGTTCCAAAATGAGCCTAATTCTGTCATCTTTGCACACTCTCTCGCCTTATATTCGGAATGATTTTCCGACGGGGATCTTTTTAATCCACTATATCTGCTTCTTCCGTCGATTATTGTGGACCTTGAGTCCGAGCCAATTCTAGGAATTCCTGCCGAACAAACGTTAATAGTTTCAGCTTTGTCGCCTCATTCGAAACCTTCTCCTACACGTACCTTCACAAGGGCGAAACGCCGAACGTCTCCAACTCGTTTGATCTGCCCTTCAACATGAGCGGAACTCTGGTGGCTCTTGTATGCTATGCTACGGTAACTATCCTTTTATAGTGGAATAAACGGCGATCCGTCAGTTTCTTCCGTTCCAAAATGAGTTGTCTAATTCTCTCACTTTTGCACACTCTTGCACTCTCTCGCTTTATATTCGAAATGATGATTTTCCCGCGGATTTTTTTAATCCACTATTATATTCGAGTAAACCGTTCCGTCGGTTTCATATGACAAGAGTGGTACAAAGATATAAAAGCCTAGACATAAGGGAAGGGACATTTTTGTTATACGGACGAAGCTCACTTTGAGAAAGGGTTTTTTTTGAGAAGCGTTTGCTGTCAGCAACCTGAGTTCATAAATACCTAGACATCAAGTTCCTCGATTAATCATGCCATGTTGTAGCAATGTCTACGTGATATGGCATGAATAGCGCTAATTAGAGCATAGAAAGCATACCTTGAACATGCTGAACCTCTGCGAAGTTTGTAGCCTGAGCCTGCTGACAACCGGACGTCACAGGGTAAATAGCACGAATTTATGAAGATCAGGGTTATGGGGACCATCTTCAGATAGTAATCGAGATGACCCGCTCTCGGCTCTCATCGCGAACGAAGGATGCCTCGGGGAAGCGAAGAATGAAGGAGTATCGGTGAGTCTTGACCTAGGCTTTCTCCTGGGCAAGTATAATGGATAAATGTAAACTAGATAAATGTATAGCTTATATTTATCTCCGGGTTAAATACCTATATTGTAGATGCTACTACTTATGGTTGAGGAAAATGTTCCGTCTTTTCGAACTTAACTTTGCTAAATCATTGTCATATCTCTATCTATCTCTTTCTTACACTGTAATTATAATTATCCTTATAATTTTCTTCTTTTCACCTTTGTATATACTGCATTTCCTTGTGAAGTCGCATAAAATCTATCTATCGTTTGTCTCATTCCTACTTCCGACGAGAGAGCGAAGCGGTATGATAGAGTGCAGACAAAGTAGGAATGAGTTTACTGAAGGAACGTTTCCGTCAATGATATTCACGAAAATGCTCCACCCGTAAGCTCATTTCTGCTTCGCGTAGAGAGATATTTAGGAATAAGCAACGGACGGTGTATTTTTCTGAATAACTTCCGATTCAAGCACATATGGAACGTGCATTATTCCCTCCTAGTCTCGCCCTGCAATTCGCGTGCGTTGCACTCGTCTTCACTGCCTCGTGGGTCTCTTTCCGCCTCCTTCCGCTCGTCCTCGGATCGAACGCCCTCTACTTGCACAGGTGAAAAATAGGGGAACCACGATTTCGTCAAATCGATCAACTACTGAATCAGCCTAAAATTACCTAGAGATGATGAAAGGGAGAAATCCTGAAATCTGAAGCGCTTCATTTTAGTAGATCTCTGACAAAAACCTAACTAGAGAGATTTCAGTGCAACAACGGTCATCTCGATACTCAGCTGTAGCGCCAATGCGGTCATCTATCTCTTCTGGAATGAAGAGGTATGTACTGAATTCTCTTCGATGATTTTGAATAAAATCTAGAAAAATGATGATGCCTTTGCAAGCATAGTTAGAACTTGGTCGTTGGAACGTCTACAGAAATGTTGTCCTAAAACATGTTCACATTCCAAAGGTCCGCTAAATATAATATTGAGTAGAGGATACGAAGCGGGTACTTTTGATGCCTATGTTTCACAAATCATTCATAACCGAGACGCGTCTGGTCACCAAAAACAACGAAACATATCGTCGAAAAGTACCCCATTCGTATTCTTTAATATTGTTGGCAAAGCGATTCTCTTTCCCCCTTCGGGTATCTAGAGTCGTTTCATTGTCGACCGTTCATGAGAGAGCGGGTAGACCGAATGAAGAGAAAGCAGACATTCCCGAATCCGGTTATGAATCGTATTGTAAAACCGATTCATACCCGGATTTTCCGTTATGAATCGGTTTTGTTGTTTAGCCTTCGGGATGGCAAAAGGAATGCCGTTTTCTTGTTGTAAAATGCTTGAAAATTGGTTAAACTTCTTCAAATTTTCAGGGTGAGTAATCTACACCATTATAAATACCAATCCCTGCCATGATCACACGTAAAGAGTCAATTGGACGCCGTAATCAACGGAAATAGTTTGTTAATTTAATATAAAGTCTTAAATCGTTCCCTTTTTGTGGACAACTCCCGTGGAACCTGTAATACATGCATAGATCAACGAATGTGGGACGATTTTTAGATTTTTTCAGACTATGGATTTAGCGCCAAATTCCCAGTTATTTTTATTCTAAAACATTAGACAGTGGAATAAACAGCTGGAAACTTTTATACGTAAGTTTACAAATTCCGAAAGTTTATTTGCCCTTTGAGTCGAATATCATACAGCGAGGTTGTTATAATGTGCTATAATGTGCTATTTCGGATCGGATAGCACATTATAGCACATGGTTTGCTATCTAAGGCTAAAACGTCAATTTTGAGGGTTCTAACACCCACCGTTCGATTCGCCTTGCCATTGTACCTACTAGTGGTCGAATTAGCGATTCCCAGTGATTATTTTATCGTGTTATTGTCGTTTGAAAATCCGAATTTTGAGCAGTAGCCAGCCTACTTCGTAGATCACTGGCTGGAGATGGACCTCCATAGAGGTATCTACTACTTACAGCATTTAGCACATTTTCAATACCGATTAAACACCTTTAAAATGTAAATTTCGGCTTCTAACGAAATCTAGTAGGTAAAAAGGTACGGCGAATCGAATGGTGGGTGTTAGAACCCTCCAAGCTGACGTTTTACCCTTAGATAGCAAAACATGTGCTATAATGAGCCATAATATGCTATCCGATCCGAAATATCCTCGCTGTACGATAGTTCGGTTCGGTTCTCTATTCGGTTCTCGAAAACCCGAACAGTCAAAATCATTTGTTGAAGTTTTGCCGGAACTCTAACAGAATGAGAAGAGAGAATAAAAATAGACTTTTGTCTTAACCCTTCATTTGAAGATGTTCCAGGTAAGTGTAAAATAAAATATTACTGAGAAAGCGAATATGAACGAAGCGAAGAAAGAGGTATATAAACAGAAATTTTGAAAATGATATTTTTTATATTTGAAGAGTTATTCATACGAATTTAGTTTTTTTTCTGAGAAATTATATTGCAGACTTCTTAGATCTATAAATAATTATGCAGATTACTCGCCCTGAAAATTTGAAGAAGTTTGACCTATTTATAAGTATTTATAACTTGAAAAATGCATTTCTTTGGTCATCCCCAAGGCTGAACAACAAAACCGATTCATAACCGAAAATCCGGGTATGAATCGGTTTTATAATCCGATTCATAACCGAATTCGGGTATGCCCGTTTCGGTATTTATAATCAGCGCACCCGCTTCGCTCGTGAACGGTCAAGAATGAAACGACTCTACCCGAGAGGAAAATGAGCGCTGATCATAAATACCCGGTTTGCCAAACCTATTCTCTAATATTGAGGTGAAGCGGTCGCTGCGGCGGCTGTGCACAAGGGGCCGTACTCAACGACACGCGAGCACTGCATCCTCCGCCTCCAGGAATTAATAATAATAATAATAATAATAATAATAATAATAATAATAATAATAATAATAATATATCTATTTATTGTACAGGAAATAATATAGGAAGAACAATTTGAAGAAGCAAAAACGAAAAAAAGGAACGTATAATGACTACAGGGACCGGATATTGGGGATTAGAGCATTCCAGGTCGGCCATTTTTGACGGTTGTGCTTCACCCAAAAGCTCAATATGAATTGATCATAACCACCAAAAAGACGCGAATGGATTGCTTCAAAAGAGTGGATCCCTTCCTCCTCCTTTGAAATCCCATCCAATGTTAGTCCAGATAGAGGTGATAAACCAGAGCCAGATACCCAATCTTATGGTAGAGGAAACAGTTCCGTCAGTCATATTCCCATTCCTATTTCCGACTGGAGAGCGAAGCGGTATGAAGAATGCGCAGACAATATAGGAATACTGACGGTTTTTCGTTAATAATATTCCCGTAACATAAATTTTCTTCTTTTTTGACGATCGGCTCTCCTGTCTTTCTCGCCTTCCAACCCGGCTAGTGGCGAATTCAAACAAATTATTGCCTATGCTGGAAATTTTATTTTACTTTTAGAAATAATAAGAAAAAAATAAAAATGAACCTTCATAATTTTCCATGAGATAATTTTCCACATCCTTGCAATAGTTTCGATTGAGAGTAAGAGTTTTGATTGACCGAAATTCGCAGAACCCTTTCATTTTCCTTGTTTACTTGCGATTGAGTCACCTTGCATAGGCCGCGGTATATTTAAACAAGGATGATGGTTGATCTATTTGATTGTCAGAAGAGGAGCAAAACCGAGAGAATTAGAGACCGGAGAACCTGACGTATCGGTTATACAAGTATATATAGAGATGTGGATGCGAATTGTTTGGTTAATATGCTTCATTGCTTTTGTGACGAGACACTACTTATGCATTGTTCACGTAAACTCATACGAAAAAAGTTCTCCCTGATGCTTCATCCTTCGATAGAAACTGCACATGGAATATATAGAACTCTCAAGCTAAACTCTAGTATACACTGCATATAGTATACTATACAGTAGAGGCGTGCAGACAGGTCAGTATAATGATTATGCTTCATACATCACTTTTAAATGCGAAAAAGTCGCCAAAAGTAATGAAACCTATTCGAAAAATGCAGCTCTGGTATTTACATATTACAAAAGAGAAGTAAAAAGTAAGTAGATATTACAGAAGAGTAAATATCCAAGTAATAGGCTACGTGTCGTCTATACCTACATATGCATTGGTGAGTAGATATACAGATCAGGAGGCCGATACCGCTCTTCCTATCGTCGACAGGACAATCTCTTGCGTGTCTTCTCGCCCCTTCAATCTCCACTCGATCCGGATCGTCGTGATCACCTTTAGAGCATTCCATTTCGGGTCTCTTTGATGAATATACCCCACATGCATCATTCATAACCTTCGACACGTCTCGTCACCAAAGCAACGCGAAGCATACTGGTCAAAAAGACCCGAATAGAGTGCTCAGATCACCTTCTGGTGGCTCTCCTTCTTCGCTCTACTTCCGAATATTCTGCGTGGCAGCTCGCGAAGAGTCCTTCGGTAGGCCTTGGAACTGGCGACGACCGTCAGCGAGTTGAGCACTCCGTGGAGGTTGATGAAGCAGCCAACGATCGACCAGGCATCTATAGTAGAAAAAAAGGAAAGATGTAATCGTTCCGTTTGTAGTGCCCATTCCGGAGCCTTACAGAGCTATTTAATCAGCTTCTAATGTGTACTGTGTGAAACTCATCTCAAAAAGTTGGCCATTTTCCCGACATCCTGTCTTGGAATGAAATGGCATCGCATCAAAGCGTGAAAAATTCGCTAAACACCGTAGCGATTTATACGTTCCGATTTTCTAGACTATAGTAGTGTTGTGCTCATTTTGGTCAATTACTTTTGGCGACGCGGTTCAGAATGATACATGAAACATTATCATTGTACTGACCAGTCTGCGCATTTCTTGTCTTCAGTAGGGTTGGGAATAAAAGTAGCAAACTACGACTTTCTTTCATACGTCGTGAAATGAAATAGAAGGGAAGTCATAGTTTAGCGCTTCCTTTCTAAACCCTCATCCTCAGTATTTCAACAAATTAAGCTTAAAAATCTACTGCTCAATACGACCCGTCCGCACACAGACTGAGCCTAACCTGTGAGTGTGTGGTTCTCGAAGGGCCGTTGGCGAATCTTCTCGAAAATTCCCAGGCAAAGGGCCAGCGAAAGCGGAAGGAGGTAGCAGGTTGCCGGGACAAGGGCCTTAAAGGGTCCCTCCGACCACTTTTTGACCATATATGCGTTTTCGACATCATTACTTGAAACGTAGGACACTGAGGGCTATTCAGTTATGATAAAAATGCATAGGAAGAAAGCGGTCGGAGAAGACTTTTGAATCACTTTGTTTATGTGTTCTCAATTTGAGAGTTGTAAGTGTAATAATCAGTGCAGGAATTCTGCATTGTAGATATAATACCTTGTCTTTTTCACGTATTGGCAAAATTCTTTCCCGCTTGCCAGTGCTCTAAAATTTTTTTGCTAGAAAAAAAGAATTAACGAACCTGTAAGACCAAAGAATGTAAGGCGTGTTGCTGATACCTGCGTATGTAAATTAATAATGCTTAAAAGATTATGAAGTTGTAAATTTAATATGAAGAAGAATAAGCTAATCAAAAATTTCTAACAACGATTGTAAATAACTTTGAAAATTGATTTCACGTATATCTAATATTATAGATCCAAATTAATAGATTTAATAGATATTACTTCTAACCTTCTAGTAAGTGCGCTTTTCGCTGGAATGTGTTGCAGTTGGTAAAACATGAACAATACGGCGATTGTAGCTCCGGAGTAGTTGCAAATTACAAGAATTAGTGTAACTTAACGATGCTTTTATCCCAATTTGCCTGTCCTTGCTTTTAAAGGGAGGAAGCAAACCAAAAATGACAATAAAAAATCCAAAAAAAAACTCTAAAATCGCATGTTCTATATATATTCGTTGAGAAGAATACCGCTTTTGGCTTAATTCCATTCTCTAAACACAGTAGCGTCGTCGTTAGGCGAAATTTCAAAAAAATCATTTCTCGAATACTATTAATTTTTGCTATTTTTCCTTTTGTTTTCATAATAATTTCGACAAGATCTTTCATATAAGCTTCACTTGAAAATTACTTCCATGTCCCTTTAACTCTCAAATGTCTCAAAAGTTCTGGCCTTTATGAAAAGCGTTCCGAGTAGACTCGTTTTTGAGCATTTTCTTCTACTGCCGGCCCGTAATTTATTTGTCCCACGAAAAAAATCGTTGTTGAGTTATTCATTGGGAACAGTGTAAAATGGGCTAGACAACAAGATGAGCAAAAATCCCGATTCGAAACAGCTCTCTAGGCCTCAGTACCGCCATCTGAATGTGTGGGATACGGTAAATCTTGTGGCGTAGTTTATAGTCTAGACCGACTAGCTAAATAACCCCTGGCATTGCCTGCTCGCTCTCGCTCTCCGTGGAGTAGGAAGGGAAGAGCTAGGGAAGGGGCGAAGGTGTGTAGATGTGAGAGCGATGGAGATCAGGCGATGCCACTGGGTATAGGTATTTGGAGAGGGGAGTGCTTGGTTGAAACTACAAACTACCCCACAAGATTTACCGTATCCCACACATTCAGATGGCCATTCTGAGGCCTAGACAGCCGTTTCGAATCGGGATTTTTGCACATCTTGTTGTCTAGACCATACTGCTATGCTTCCAACGACCAACTCAATAACGATTTTTTTCGTGGGACAGTTCCTTTAATTGACGTAATGGGCAAGTCTGTATGAAGAAGTGCTTTCTGAGAAGGGTGTAGCTTAGCGTTATCATATGATTATCATCGAGCAAAATGTATTTTCTCACCTACTATGAGCATAGCGGTATGGCCCTCGAAGACCATAGCGCCGGACGCTTGCCTGTTTGTCAGCCAGGCTATGGACGGAGGACATTCCTGAAACACAGTTGGCATTGGTTAAAGGTTTGGATATTGATAAATGCTTTTCTCAGCTGTATTTTTGCACCCTTATTTCGTATGATGTAGCCAAAGACAAGCAGTGTTGATGTTTGCAGAACGATAATATTACGTTAAATAGTATACTTCAAGAATTATATTTGAAAAAATACACCTACATTTTGCCTTGTAACGACTGTAAGTGAAGCGGCTGAAAATATCGCAAGCTGAAGGGCAGACACAGCGAAATTGCACGTTGCGAGACTACTTGGGGTAAGGCCGCGATTTGCCGCTTTGGCTATCATCTGAGAAACTTGTTAAATTATATTAAGTAAAACAGAGCACATCTTTTTTTAAAGAAATTGGTTTGCTTTCTTACCGAATACCGGTGCAAAATACACGAGAGTAGGCCGTAGAATGTTGAATTGAGAAGGATCAGTATGAGTTCCTCAAAATGCGTTATATAATAGAGAAAAATGGAAGATATAATCGTTCCGGGGGTAACTCCGATCCCGGGCACTCTAGCGTAATACTAAAATTTGTGTAGTGAATATCATTCACTAGGTCACAGTGTTCTGACAACAGTCAAAATGTTAAGCGAACGAGATGCCGAAAAATAACCCTGATTTCGGTAGGAACTCTAGCACGGAAAACACCGTATCCTAAGCATTTTGGCTCGTTCGCTTAACATTTAGAACATCGTGAGGTGCTGTTTGGCGGTGGAATTTCGTTCAGTGCAAAACACCAACAGAATATATAGCTTACCGCGGGATAGACGAATGGAAATGGACAGAAGCCAAGTGTGTAAAAAGCAATATTTCCCCGCACCGTTACCATCTTGATTGTGCTAAGTGAGAGATCGAAGCAGGTACACGATAACTGAACAATGGAAAGTTTAAAACACCGCTTTGAAGTTGTTGTTATTTTATGCAGAATTTAAAGCTTTATCTAATACCGGTAAAGCGCCTATAATAAAACGTGTCCTCCTTTAACTCGTACCTGAAGGAATATCTGACGGCTATGCTGTCCATCGTCCTTGAATTCGGTAGTGAAAACAAGAGTCAACAAAACGAGGATGTTTATGCAACCGAAGATGGTGCCTGAAAGAGTCTTTTTTTGTTATTGGTTAGTTTTTTAGAAATAAAAATAAAAAGGTAATAAAAAATATTGCCACCACAGCATTCCGCCCGGTGAAGAATGTGTCTAATAGCGAATAGACCTCTATTTTTGAATTTTCTCAAGAGTGAATGAACCAATTTACATCAAATTTTCGGAGCTTGTTGAGTTCATAAAGGCGAACCTAAGTTTTTTTTAAATTCATAGATATCCGATTACTGGCTCTCCTACAGGATCGGATCCAATGCGCGAAAATCGCCATTCGCTATTATGACGTTTGGAATGCTGTGCCACAGCTTAATTAAAAAACAGTGAATAGCCGAATTTACCAGAAACTGAGTAATACGTGAAGATGAGGGAATCTGCGGAGGGAGAAGGCTCGTAGAGGTTGATATCGGCCATACTGAACATAAGAAGGAATTCCTTCTTCTCGAGCAATAATCATGCTTGGCGCCGGTAATATCATTACTGGCAATGGTTACAGTTCACATCGTGCGCGCGTATGACAGACGCGTAAGACTTTTCATATAATATTTTTTAAACAACTAATGTAACAAAAGGAAAAGGATGCGGAAATGAAAATGTTTTTGTATTGAGCACTAAATTAAAGGAACCGTGCCACGTAATCGAGACACCCCTTCAAACGGAGGGATCTCTCGAGGGGAATGAATGGAAACTGTAGCTTTTCCTCGGCGAATAAGAAGAGGCGGGTTTAGTTAAAATTTCCTAAGTGTTCCTATTGCCTTGCCTTTTTCTCGAGAGTGTCGTCGTATTCCATCTAACTATTTCTCTGGGTCTTGTCTATTATCCGACATCAAAGTCCCTGATAAGGAGGAGGTTACTCAGTGTCTTGTTATCGTGAGTCGGAGAAGAAGAAGGTATTTATATGTACGTTCAATGCATTTCATGAGCAGGTTTGTCAAATTTTATTATATTACAATAGTGGAGAAATGTTACAAAATACCATAAAATATATACAATGCGTGGGTTACGGTAATACTGATAATGTAGACGGAAAAAGGGTGCTACGATTACGGTACTAATGATGGGATTACTGTAACATAGGTGACATGGCAATACGGATTATTATATTGCGGCAGCCTACTGTAGACAAAAGAAAGTCGATTATGGTAGCCCAAAGAGAATTACAGTAGGGATTACTGTGTTCATAAAACATATATTGAATGTTGCCTACCAATATGTTCCGCCAGTAAAATCATTCCTACTTCGTCTGTTCTCTCTTCATGCCTCTTCGCTTTCTCATCCGAAGTAAGAATGAGATGAATGACGGACCATTTTCTCAACCAGTCTAAGAGAACTTGGTTATGCCAAATACACAAAAGATGCGCACCATAGAGTTTAAACTTGTTGCAAACAATACTTTGCAATGGGAAACCTATCGCTCGCTGACTAAAATACTCATAAAAAATGTAAAAAAACATTAAAAATCCTTTTAATAATAGGTTATCCACGAAGAGGACAGTCCAGAAGAAGCGAGCTATAAGAAGAAACTATCTGTCCCTTCCAACTTTAACCCTCGCTTCTCCCGTCCCACCCCCGCTTCTCCCGTCCTACCCCAACCCATCCCTCCACCTCACAACTTCACGCTCCTCCTTCTTCCCGAGTCCTCGGCCCGCTCACGTTGAGCTCCTCGCCGATCTGCCTTCGGTT
Organism: Micoletzkya japonica; assembly: GCA_900490955.1. Classification (NCBI taxonomy): domain Eukaryota; kingdom Metazoa; phylum Nematoda; class Chromadorea; order Rhabditida; family Diplogasteridae; genus Micoletzkya; species Micoletzkya japonica. The sequence continues at coordinate 127,472 of LS916135.1, forward strand.
GTTCTTCATGTCGTAGCTCTACTTGTCCGACTCCACGGCCCAGTCCACTACCTTCAATACTCAATTTATTCCGGAATTAAGGGATAGACATCTACACGTACGGCTACAACGTACATCTAACTATGGGAGAGAACTTTGATTTTCCCCAGCGGACTCCATAGTTAGTTTTATGCGCAACTGGCTTGGAATTCAAATTTTTGCATGCGTCGCGTACGCGTTGCTGTTCGCCTCTCGCCATACGTGGGCAGCAGACCAGGAGATATTTTCAAAATGGGGATACCATCCATTGCATTAAATAACCTTTCTGATATGTTATAGTTCTACCACTGCATCGGCTCATTGTCGTCAACTGATCGTGAAATAAACAAGAGCATTGCTTCAAAGTCCACTAAATCTAGTGGAACTCTAGAACTCTAAATTTGCTGCGTGTGATTAGTAGTTACGCTTTTGGTAGGCAAATAAATGTAATAGCTGATTTCCGGATTTAAGCTAGATGGTGTTAGCAAAACAAACAATGAAAAAGAGCGTACGAGAAGAGTCCGCAGGGTCCCTCCACGTTTCCGATGATTCTGAGTCCCTGCAGCACATTCGTGTACTTGGACTGGCCCCCCGATGATCTCCGAGATCTGGCGAATACACACCACTGAAAGTAATCCACAATTATCAAGGAAATATCAGTAATCTATCATCTAAAGGATCCTCAAAGCAAACCAGTTGGCAAACATTATGTGCATATCAACTATCACATAGCTGGGCAACGTTACAGGTACCGTGGTTGGGCAGCTGCAGTAGTTTGGCAAGTACTGGGTAGACTACTGCAAAAGTTTCTTATTGTTTTAAACCAGAGAATGACTGAGTATTCGTTTATAAATTTAACTTCCTATATTCATAGCATTTCATATAAGATTATAAAAGATTTCGCGAATATTGTATCTTTTCGGCTTCTCCTAAGAGTGAACAAAACTTGTTAAGAAACTCTCGACAAAATACAGATTAGCGTTGCTTAAGGATAAACTTTCAAAGAGTCGAAGTTTGCATTACAAATGAGCGCCTTAGGTGAGCCATAACCGGGTTACAAGAAAGCGATAAGAGCAACGTATTGCCACGATCGAATACAACGCGATAAAGCACGAAAAAACCCATCAATGAATGGAGAAACGCGAAACGATGAGAAAACGAAACGAAGTTCGAAAGGATGCCAAACAGGCTATCGCAAACTGAAACGGCTACAGTTTCCATTCATTCCGTGCGGGAGTCCGCTCGGCCCGACCCGGGATTTCCGTTACCGTAATCTTTTCTTCGCGGCACGGTTCCTTTAAATAATGTGTGTCACAGAATACCGAGATAGTGCGATATAAGCGGGAAGTTGTATGCATATGCCTCTGTCTACATGTTTTAAATTCAAATCCCACTCCTCCTCCTTCCTTCTGTATTAATAACGTAGCACTTTCCACTGTCGACAGACAACGTGACCTGGGTGTCCATGTAGCCAAGTCCCTTCGCAAATCTCATTGTTACCCATTGGAGAGTGCAAGTACACACATGCCCCCATTGCCAACTTCGAGGCATCGGAGAACATCATGAGACGAAGGCAATCCGTCGAAGAAGCGAAGGAGTATCGAAGAATGAGGGGACAACACTTTGAGATGACCTTCGTCAACTCTAGCCATTTCGCCTTCTCTCTTGCACTTCTTGATCCCATTTCAAATCCTTCGACCATAAGGATTGAACGAAAACCTTGGCTTGAATGAGAATGGGAGTGATGAAACCAACAGGATCATAGATTGAGGCGACCGAACTAAGAGTACTTCGTTTCGACGTTTTATCATGAGTGAAATTTGGAATATTGATAGAGTAGTTGTCGTTCTCGAGATTCCAATTGATTC
>LS919912.1:38969-65864 GCA_900490955.1 Micoletzkya japonica
GGGGGGGGGGGGGGGGGGGGGAGAAAGAGAAAGGAAGATGGTGAGGGTACGGTAGCTCGAGGGGGATGTTGGGACAATAAATCTTCGCTTGAAGAAAACTCTTCTACGGGGATTGGACGATGCTTGTCGTACATCCCTTCTATGTTTTTTTAAATTTTATTCATTTTTATTTTGTACTATGAAGGTAGTAAATTGAGCAACAACAACCAGTACAACTACAACGACTACTCCACCACCTCCAAGTATTCTCCTTCATATTGTCAACGCATATTTATGCACAGTGTTCTGACAACAGTCAAAATGTTAAGCAAACGAGATGCCGAAAATTAACCCTGATTACGGTAGGAACTCTAGCACGGAAAACACCGTATCCTAAGCATTTTGGCTCGTTCGCTTAACATTTAGAACACTGTGTATGAACTACGAGCATTGCGCTTATTCTGACAAATTCAGCATGTGGATGTCCGCACCAAACATATGCGAAGGATCCCGTATACATTTACAATCTGTATTATCGCACTACAAGTCCCGACCAGCTCTGCAATTTGGGATGCTCAGAGAGTCTACATCTTGAGGTTTCGAATTTTCAGCTTTTCATGTTGTGCATAACATCTATAGCCGTTTGCCTAATCGGCGATAATTATTTTTCGCCAGTGCGCGGTGTTGGTCGACCGTTAGGCAAACGGCCATATCTACTACAAGTTTCAAAACCTTCCAATACGCGATTTGTTCCACAATACGTTTGCAGGCGACTACTTCTATTAACGGAGGGGCCGCTTTATACCAGGAGATCTTCTGCGATCTAAACAAGACATGGCACTGTATGTTAAAGGGTCCCTCTGACCATCTCAAGAAAAAGAGAAAACCAATTAAAGAGCGTTTTTCACCTAAATTGAAAGGAATGAAGCGAAATTTTGTACAGAAATTTAAAAAAAGATTTTTTCCTCAGCAACAGCGAAGTTTCAAGTAAAAATGAGAAACTATGAGGCTCAGGACACTAATTTTAGAGCTATCCAATGATGTCAAAAATTTCATAAGTCAGATATTGAGTGGAGTGTGCCTTTAAAGGGACATGGAAGCCAAAAAAGATTGGCTTTCATATGAAAGTTTATCGCTAAAATAATATAAAAACCAAAACCAGAGTGCACACAAATGTCTACTTCGCGAGATATCCTAAAAATCGTTTCCCAGCCAAGGCGCAGTCTTACGGCGTTTAGCGCATAGGAACAAGGTAAACGGCATCGACGTATTCCCGGAACAAATAAATATCTCTCGCCGCGGAAATTTTTTAAAAATATTTTTCAAACACTATTATCTTTATTATCGTCTCAGAAACATAGTTCAGTTTCACAAAATTTCTCGCTTCCATGTCCCTTTAACGTGAAAATTTATGTAAAAGGCATTTAAATATTGTTAACAATGAAGATTATTCAGTAATCGGATCTGGCAGTAGCACTACCGGAACAACTCTATATGTCACTTGTGGTGCTTAATATTGAAGATGTGCTTTGTTAATTTTGAGATACTACGAGATAGCATATTAAAGAAAATGCAATAAATTGGTGCCATTCGAATCACGCTGATCAGCAAAATAAATTAGTATAATATACATGACGCATGCGGAAGAGGGTATATGGCAAAGATACTCTTGGAGGATAAAGACGACTTATTAAGCGTATTGTACCTTTTGATCTGCCTAAGGCCAGAATTCATCAACTCACACTGGCACGACGTTTTACCAGTCCTCGTTTCCAAATTGCTAATGTCTCTGTGTCTCTCAATTTCCGTGATCTTTCGCCTCCACTCTCTTCAATTATATACGAATATAGATATTCTACGCAGCAAAACGCTGTGCACTGGATTCATCACCTCTTGTTATCCTCTTGTTGGAATGGCCGGGGTACGGAGACGAAGGAAGAGAAGAGAGACGACCACACGCGATAAGAGAGTGAGGAGAGAATTGCATAGCTATGGTTGAGAAAATGTTCCGTTATTTCTCTCATTCCTATCTCTGGCGAAGGAGAGAAGCGGTCTGAACTGAACTGTGAAGAGTCAAAAAGAAATAGTAATGAGCTTATAGTTTAAGCTCATTACTATTTCTGCTTATAGTACTCTTTTGTCAATAATAATTAGAACCGTTAAATTACGTGCTTTGAGAAAGAGAAATAAATGTATAAATAAAATTAAGCTATGGATGAATAAATTTCAGCATTACCAAGATCTTTTGCACAAATACGTGGAAAGAAGATCATAGTTAATGTGGGTAGACAGTCATTCCAGATAGTGACAGAGGCCCGAGAGTGAGGAAACGGGGAGAGAACACAGAGAAAGAAAGGAAATAAGAGCAGGCTTTTTCTGCAAGAGAGGGGAAAGCAATTATCGCATGAATGGCTATTCCGGGAGGCTAATAATAGCAAGACTATCTCGCCTCGTGCCCCTAACCCTCTTGATAAGAACTCGCGTGAACGACTCGCGGCTTTTTCATTCCCTGCTAATTCGATAGACGGACACACCCTTCCGGACCCCAGTATATAAGCCGCCTCCATTCCTCTCCTGGTCGCCAATGCATCCTTCGCCTATTCCCTTTCAACTCTTCTAGATACAGTGTCTAGCTCTTATTCTATTCTTGTTATTCCGCGTATTATGTGTCCGTGTATTGTAACTGTATTGCTATGTTACTAGTGGCAGTGATAAAGTGTCATGCCAGACTATCATATCATCCATCCACACTCCAACCACAATCCTTACTAAAAGGGTACGATCCACCGAGCACTCATAAACCCTGCATGGTGATTCCTATGCTGGGAAGTGCCAAACCTTCATTTCATCGAGAAGAAATCAAGAATAAAGAAAACAGAGGATTACTGTGAAGAAGATCAGAATTGTTCATTCTCTCCATTTGCAGTTGTATTTTATCTATTCACAGAATTTACTGAGATACGATCAAGTACAAAAAAATGTAAGCATCTCGAAACTAGTACAGTTGGCACGGTCTACGTGGCGACATCGTCTCAATTAATCGTCTGGTTTATTTTCCTTCGGCCTCTTTGATCACGTTGAAGCAGTCGTTGTGAATCAGCCACTCTCCGTCGACCTCAAATGAGAAGCTGCCAAATGTAAAACTCGTTTTTCCCAAAGGAATGCTCGCAATGATTTTTACGACCCACCCCCCCCTATTAGCTATAAATGTTATGTTAAGCAATCTAAGTATTCTAGGAAAGAGACATCCATCCTTCTTCCAACCCCCTCACCTTCTTCCACACCAGCAGATACGCTCCACTCTCCTGTCCCTTCGTTCCATCCAAATGGTAACTTCCCCTCTCGAACGCCCATTCGTCGCTTCCATTCACCTCTTCCGTTATGATCTCAACAAACACCCTACGCTAAAGACCAACTTTTTCTCCAGTATCTTCGAGACCATTTTCTACTATCAAGAACCAGAACGTTTTCCAAAGATCGAAAGATGGCTAAGCAAGAGATTGCTCTGACAAGGCTTGTTGTGTTCTCTCCGTCAGTGACATCTGCCCTCAATGTTCTCCTCCCCCTCCCCTAACCATCTCTTACCGTCGCAGTCTGCACTCCGTCAGCCATGTCGCTCTTGAAGTATTCCTCGATTCCTGAATGGATGAGAATGGGAGTACAGAGCGAGAGTCTCTTCTCCCCATAGGTATATAGTTTCTCCTCTCAAATTCATTCTCACCTGTTCTTCCCTTGACCGGAGGCTTTCCATTCGGCATGAAGTAGCCATCGGGGTCGTATACCTGCGAGTATGACTAGTCTAATCCGCATCTAGGTTCTGCTAGTTGTAGTTCTATTATCCATTCATTTTTTTCATTCTTTAGTTCGATAGTTCGAAGCCTCTATTATATAGTTCGAAGCCTCTGTTCCTATCTCTTCCCCATCTCACCACTTACCCTCGCAGCCTCCTCTGCATCTCCTGCATTGAAAGCCTTCATAAAGTCCTGCTGACGATTCTTGATTTCTTGGAAGAGAGCTGCAAGAGTCGAATGATACGCCCGACCAGTGAAAGCATGGCACTACATAAGCAGCAAGCGTGTAAACTGTGTAACTATGGCGTACGGTAGGATACCTCGGTTGACAGCCGATAGTGGAGCTGAGGACAGGGGAATGTGCGAGAAGAAGTTAGTCATGGGGTCGTGAGAGGGAACGGTTGTGCCTACTCTAAACGAGAGAGTGAAGAGACGACACGGTGGGGTACTGTAGTCTATGAGGAGAGTGAATCTTATTGAAGCTGTCTGAATGAACTGTGCACAGCGAAGCAGCAAGCAAAGGCAGTGAAAGGAAAGTAAGAAGAGGGAGGTAATCTTCTGTCGAAAGGGGAATTCCTCCTCACTCACCCATGGCAAACTCGTACGTGGTTCGATTCTCCTCGACTCGAGTGGATATCCCTCCTCTGTCCCATTCCCTCTTATATACTCAGTCCCTCGCTCCTCCCTCCCTTCTTAGGAGCTTCCGTCTTACTCTTTCATCCGCCTACCGTACTTTTTCCTCCCTCATTCCTTCCACTTCATCTTCCTCAATCTCCATACATACACTCAATCTCGCACTCTGCAGTATCCAACAAAGTATACTCTCGCCTCCCAACGAATATTCAGTACTACCAAGACTCAATTTTCCCTCGAATCAATCATTATTGCATATTTTATAATGACTACCAATCCTCCACGAGGTTATCAACCTGTCCCACTGTCATTCATTCATTCACACTCATTCATATGCATTCGTTTATCGAAAGAACGTCCTTGTATTAGTCCGTCTCGTTAGTTGCATCGTTGTATACACAATGTACCTTATTACATTTAGCAGAGAGAGAGCAAATAGTTCTGAGGAAAGAAAGAAAAGGGAAGCGGCGTAAGACCCGAGGGGAATCGTGAGAGAATAGAGATAAGGGAAGGGGGGGGGGGGTGATCGAGGGAGGGAAGACTATCTGGCATGATATATACACAGATAGCGACACTTTCTACTTGTACTAGGGGGCAGAACTAAGGATTCGTATGTAGACAGTGACTTACTGTATGTAGAATACGAATCAGTAGTTTGAAGGGTTAACGGGGGACTCACAGAGGCCGCTAAGGTAAGGGGAGAGGGAATAGAGTAAGAGGGTCTAGAAACATTCTGAAGGGAGGAAAAGGGGGAAAGATACTCAACAAGCACAGGAAGGTATTATGCACGAGGGAACTCTAGAGGGAAGGGCAATGACGATGGTTGGGAAGGGGGGAAGGGACCTGACTATGCCCCACACTCTATCATATCCATATAATAGTAGTATCAAAGACATTAAACAATAATCCATCTCTAAAGTGAGAAAACAGGGAAGGAAGACATGACTACGACTAACAACACACATCGATTGAGCAAGGCAACGACAAAGCAAAGGTTTGGCAGGGAAGGGATAGAGAGTAACGTATACGGGGAGGGAGAATATCCATGGACAAGATGAGGATACAAGCAGATTAACATGAAATAGAAGGACAGCGAAGACTCGATTGACGATATACACACAGTGCTCTTATCTTAGACAGGGACTATAGAGACTATTGATACAAGCTCAGTATGGCAGGACTCATGAACACAAGGAGAGATACAGACCGAGGCTACTAGGGGGATACGGTACGATGAAGAGGGGGGGGGTACGGTAGCTACTCTGGATACCACTTGCACTTGAGGTATGAGGAGGGCACGAATCCCTCGTTCCTTCCATCCATACTCTTCACTCTCGTCCATCCATCCCCTTCGTCTCGTTCCACCAGAAGAAACTCCTGCAGATGACGACTACTCTATCACTTCTACGAAGACGACCCTCTCTCTCCCTTCTCTTCGTTCCCTTCCTTACTCCCTTTCCAGCTACATTCTATCCACCCTGTCCCTTGCAGAACCGTTGCTGACATACACCACGTTGTATGCAGAGGGAAGAGAGACTGCATCAACCCAATTCATCCCTTCATACACAAACGTCTACCATTTGAAGCCTACGCATAATATTGTCGTATTCCCTCTACAATAAACTCCCATCTCCACCTGTCCTTCCTTCATGACAATCGTTCCATCCGTCGCTCCCTCAAAGTCGAACAAAGCTGTGCACGTTCCAAGGGCAGGCATGGACATCTCATCGTACACCTTCAAACAATATTATTTTATTACCGTACCTCAGCATACAGTAGGCCTCTTTTAACCAGCTTACGACGGTTCCCTGTGTTCTCACAGCTTTCATGACATCATCTCCCTATTTACAACCACTTCAGTCGCCGACGTATATTCTTAGAAACAGCCTTCATCATAAGCAATCCCCCATCCCTCTACTGTCCAGCCCCCTTCCCCTCGACGACTGACTCATCATTTCAATCCCCCCTTTCCTCCCCTCAAGTAGGGGTCTACCCCCTCCCCTCCCATAACATCCCTAACCCCCTCTTTCCCTTCCATTTCGTAGTCCGAAAATCATTCGTCGTGTAGTTCAAAGGACTGCCCATCGAGTTGTTCTTCTTCTACGTAACTGCCCCTATTCGGGATAACCATCATACGAACCCCTTCGTTCTCCTCTCCCTCCCCCTCTCTCATTCCCCCTTACATCTCATTCATTCCCTTACCCGTCACCTCCAGAAGCTCCCTTCACTTTTCTCGACTGCCCATCCCTTCCCTTACATGAGCAATACTCGGGGACTTCAACTCGGACTGCTGATAAAGTGCTCCCTAGTATCCCCAAGCCCTCTGAATCCCCCAAACACTCACCTCATCCCGATCCCTCCTCTCATTGTTATTCGTCACTCGACTTCCCTCACTACTCACACTCTCTTCAGAGTACGATGCTCGATGGTTGGCTGAAAGGACCAAGTACACAATCCGCATTTCGTGTTCAGCCATAAACCAGCCTTCGAGTCGTGGATAGCATATGGAGGTTAACAATAAAAGGAAAAATCACAATAAAAAGTAGATTTCTAGCCGCTTTTCGACTAACAGATGATTATGAGCTAATCATTCACTATTGTTCAAAAAAGTAAATATAGAGATTAGATTAGCCTGACAGTGTGTGCTGCTTCCTCCATTCATTCCATTGACCGAGGGAGGGACCGGACGGGGAGGGGCGATGCCCACGGAAGAAGAGTAATGGGACGACGCTCCACTCTCCGACCGAGACGACGGAGGAGTATCCGAGCCGGCTGAGAGGGGCAAGGTAAGCACAGGGGAATCATGGGCGGCCTACCCTACTCCCTAACCATTACAGTACCCTGATAGATGTTGGGTATAGCAGTACAAACTACTACAGTACGCCTCCCCCACCGTACTCCCCCCTCACCCATGGGCGGCGCAGTGTGTGCAATCGCATCATCGAGCATCATCTTGTACTGAGCCATCTTCTGCGTCAATTCGTCCATTTCCTTGGCGTATCCAATCAACTGCTTCTCGCAATCCGATGCATTGCCCATCTTCGGATTGTCTCGGTACACCTCAACCAACGTGAATAGAACGGAGTTATCGAGAGGCTATCGTACATCTCACAGTATCATTCCACTATATGATAAAAGCATTTCACCCACTGTGAAGTATCCATAATCGCAATATGAATAGTATTACAGTGCTTTCATGAAGTACTATCCCCAACCCTCAATCTCCTCCCTCCTTACCTGTTGCATCTTGGCCACTCCATCCCTCGACTGTATCTTCTTCTCTCGTTCCTTCTCCAATTCAGCCAACTTCGCCTGTAGTCTCCTCACTCTCTGTTGTGGGGGAAGAGCCGCGTAGTCCGATGAGCCGTCCTGAAGGGAAAAGGGGAGGGTTACGGTAGGCGAGAGGGGTACGGTAGCCTCATCTAGATTGTGGGTAGACGGCTAGAGTTCCATTACTCTCCCATGGATAAATGCCTTACTTGCTCTCCGCCTTCCATTAGTTGCCTTCACTCTCAACGCGTACAAATGATTCCTTTGGTCGAGATGGATAACCCTACTCTCTGCGAGCTCCATCCTACGTACTCCTACTAACAAAGATACACACAAGAAAGCGATACTAGTCCCGCATATCTGTGATATCCTCTGCCTACCCACTCACACCTCTCCACCACCAAATGTCCCCATCCAATCAGTATTGCCCTTCTTCTTTCCCTCCCACTTCACCCTCTCCCCATTCCCCTTCTTATTCCTTCCATCTGTCCTCTCCTCTCCCTCTTATACCCTCTCCAACAGATGTCCTCCCTAAGTCCATCCCAATACACGCACTTCCATTAGAATTATTAGATTAGAATCATTAGATTAGAATCATTAGATTAGAATCAGACCCTTCAACTATCCTTTATCTCTCATCGTGATCACCCCCATAATACGTATCTATTAGAAGCCTGTCATCATTGATGAAGTTCAACTTCCCTTACTTAATTCAGTACGCATCTCACCTCTCCTTACTCCTCCATCATTCTCCCCTTCTCTTCTTCCGTATCCCAACCCCTCTCACGCGCTCCTTCGTAATTGTCCGTTGAGGAGTGCAAATCGGGGCAGAATAAGTAGCGTATATAGCGGATTTAAGGGGGAAAAGGGACCAAAGAAGTGAGGGAGGAAGAGAAGGGAAAAGAGCGAAGCGGAGCTGTTCTCTATCCCTCTCACAGACACTATTCATTGAGTCTTTCTCAGACAGGGACTAAGTAGAATCAAGCTGGGAAGGCAACAAAACAACACTTTTAATCTTCTTCTTGATCTACAACATGTTTTACCGCCTCTCTTATGCTAGTACATATAGATACTAAATGATCCCACTTACGTAAGCGTCCACTATCCCACACTTTATTTTATTTATGAAAGTGGTAAATAAATTGTCAAAGACTCACAGCCTTCTTTCCGTCGGTCGGCCCTCCGAATATCTTGTGGTGCATGCTGTGCTTGCGAGAGACGCCCTTCGAGTCCTGCAACGACAGTTCCTTGATGAGTAGGGTACGGTATCGGGAGTACGGTACTGGCCGCGGGCCATGACTACCGCAGAACGAGCAATCACCTAGTCTCTCTAAACTAGAATGGCGATAAACCTGGAACCCATCAGTTGCCAAATTATCATTTACGCAATAAATCTAATAATCGAGAAAAGAAGTACCTTCTTCCCGGTATTCGAGCCAAGTATTCCCCTCTTGAGAGTGGATGGTTGTCCATGTCCATCTATCGAGTCTCCTCCTCCATTCAACACATCTTCCGGCCTTCCCAAATCTTCGAATTGCGCCATCGACGGTTTCGGATAGCCCGTTCTGCAATGCGAAAAGTATAACTCGCCAATTTAGTTCCGTGAAAAAAGGACTTCTGCTAGGGGAAGTGTTAATCTTCTTTTTTTAAACCAATACATACGCCGATAAGAAAAAGATATGGTAAATATACATTCTAGTGCCTCGCAAACAATACCCTGTTCCCACCCCTACCGTATTCTCCCGCTTACCGTACCTGAACTGTTCAACCAGGGCAGCCGTATCAGACACGGGATCGATAACTGTCAACGCCTTTCGCATATCTTCGTGGCAGCGAGCGATAATCGTTGAAACCTGCGAAGGGATGGAATGAACAAAGTGAAGGAAGGGAAGGAAGACAGGAATGAACATGACACTGTACACTGCCATTTCTCTACAGCATATGAGAGAATATTTGTCTTGGAAAGGTCAGGAGAAAAAAGGGAAAGTAATAGAGAAAGAATGTAAGAAGATTCATTTCTCCTTCTCGACCTTTTTTATATTTTGTCATTTCTTCCATATTTAAAATGGAGTTTCATTAACAAAACATTGTTTGCTTGAAGCCCTAGTAGTAGTAGCGCACTATTCTGCTCTTATAATTTAGTGACAATTTCTACACTTGGAAAGGACACGATTTCGATATACTATTCAGAGAATTTGTGATATATAACATTAGTAAACACCTTTTCCTCAACTCACTGATGAGTATACCTACAGTAACCCTACAGTATCCTCCCCTCTCTCCCCCTCACCTCAGTCTCGGTATTAATCGCCATTTCCAATGCAGCCCGCGTGTCCCGTATCCGTTCATCGTCCAATTTCTGCAACAAAATACTATAAGTAATCTTAGCTTATTCTAACAAGTCCTCCGATACCCCTCAACGTACCCTAAACTGTTCGAGAACCGAGGGAAGGGCCACTTCGAAGTGTGCCTGTTGAGCGTTGTTTGCTTCGTGGAGGGCGTGGGCATAGCACTGCTTCGCCTCTTCCGATTGAGATGAACGGACCTGGAGGAGAAGGCAATCATTCCAAGGGAGACGCTCTATGCTATTCACGGGGAATATTCCCCATTTTTGAGCTAGTTAGTCATAACAGAGTGAACCGAGCCATGGACTGACCGTAGCATTGTTCTTGGCCCTTTCCAGATCGAGTCTCGAGATGTCCATATTCTTCTCTGCTTTGTTGTACTTCAGATACGCTGCCTCCGCCTCTTTGAAAGCTTTCCTGCAAAGAAAATACCGTATTCACCAGATTACCGTATCCCAGTACTAATGACACCATTAGAATACGCTTGAAAGGGGCTTCATGCATGCAAAAAAAGCTTTTCCTGACGATAGGTATTTATCGCGTATCTATCTATAGTAGAGAAAAAGGGAAGATATAATCGTTCCGGGAGTAGCTCAGATCCCGGGGCCTCTAGCTTAATTCACCCAATCCTAATGCGTACTATGTGAAAGTCTTGGTGGTAGTGATCTCAAAAAGCATTCACTCTATTTGATATCTTGATTTAGAGCGGAAGGACGCTCTCTCAAAGTGCGAAAAATCTGCTAAACAGTTTAACTCATAAAAATGAATCATACGTTCCGTTTTCCTCGACTAAACACTCTACAGTAACCCTCTTCCCCTGCCCAACTCACCCGTACGACTTCTGTTGCTTGGTCATAAAGTCGCGGGCCTGCGCAAGCTTAGCGTTGATCTGCAACGGAATCTTCATCTCCGAATACTTGGGAATAAACCATTTTTATAGTCCTCCCCTTATACTTCACTGTTTCACGAAACTTCTTATCCTTTACACGTCTCCCCCTCACCTGTCCCAAATCGTTCAGTCCATTCTTCCTAGCCGTCCGGTGAGCATTGGCCTTCGTTCCCACAAACGGCAACAGTTCCTTTCGCATCCGCTCGGCGATCACCTACAAATACACAAATAAAGGTACTCTACCGTACCCCCCGATCAGTACCACGTCTCAGCTTCTCCCTCGATACAAAGTGATCTTTCCCCTCTTGCCCTTCGCATTCCCTCTTCGTCCCTTCTCAATTTCCGTATTGACCCTTCTAATGCTCACATAGTCAGAGTAAGAGGAGATGTGCGTGTGAAATGGAAAGAAGATACACATGGAAAGGGAGGGAGAGGGAAGGAATAGTCAAGGAGGGACAGTGGTCACCTGCAGAGTGTAGGCAACGAGTAGAGGGGAGGGAGGTAAGACTCGGAGGTAAAGGGCAGGGAGAGGCAGACACTCGCACAGGGCAAGCATCTCATCTCAATCACAAACGCTGAGACCGCGCCGTGTGGTGTAGTTGTGGACATAAGAGGGACAAGAAAGGAAGAAGAGAGGAAAGAGAAGAGGGAGTAGGTACGAATGAAGCATGATCGTACGATTAAGCTACAGTAGCAAGCAATGCGCGAGGCTCATACAAAACTTTTGTAAAAACCCTCGTCGCACATCAAATCTACAGCAAGAGCTATAACATTATCACTATGAGTGAGAGGACTACTTCCCCAGTCCAGTAAGCATATCTCTCCTAACTACCCATCCCCTTCCCTTTCCCTTACTTCATGCTGTCCAGCCAAGGCGTCCAATTCCTTGAGAATGAGGTTGAATGCCCTCACGAAGGTGAAGCTCTTCGCCGCCTCCTCGTCCTCCTTCTTCTTCCCGATATTCTTCTTCACCAGCGACCTGAACCATACCTATTATTGTATGCCATGTTATCGTATATAAATTCCATATCCACTTGCTAACTATCCCTTTCCCCTTGAGATAAACCCTACCCCTACTCTTCCTTTTCACAACCTTCCCTGAACCCCCGTCGTTCCATCTATCAAAGACAGTCTCTCCGATTCATTCCTCTTCTCTTCTCCTTTCATTCATTCATCATTTCCTTCTTTTCTCTTCCCAAATCGGTCAAGGAGTTGTCCATTTCTCCACAGAGGGACCCACCTTCCCCCTTACAGTGCTAATGAATCAATCCCCCCTTCACCATTCTTTTCCCCTTCCCCTTCTCTGATTCACCTCCAATCCTTCACTGTAGCCAGTATTCAGACAACAACTAGCATAGTAATCTTCAATACAGTATCCCCTGTTTCCCTGTACATCAAGTTTAATCTCTTGCCTTCCCCCTGTTCCCCTTTCATTTCTCGTCAAAAGGCAAACCAATTCGTACTGTTGTCATGCATTCAATAGCGAGAGTTTCGCCCTGAGGGCAAAAAGTGAGGCCAATAAGCAAAAGTGTCGACTCTCTCACATTGAGAGAGAGGGGAGATTGGCTGGAGAGAGGGGGAGAAGAGAGGGAGAGAGGTAAAAGGGAAGAAGACGGAATGAATAGAGGTCTTTACTGTATAGGAGAGAGGCCTCGAGTAATAGTTGAAGAAAGGGAAGAGAATAGGACAGAATGGTGAAGAGAATCGGGGGAAGAAGAGGAAAAGAAGGGGAAAGGGAGTGAGAGTAACGGGTAAGAGAAGAGAAGAGAAGAGTATTCATGAATTCAACCGGAATGAATGGAATGGAATACAAAGAGAGACCCTATACAAGTAACAACTCGATGCGGGCAACTTTGCATGAATGAATGATACTATTCCTACTCTCGATACAGTAACCCCCTCCTCTACTCTCTCAATCACCCTCATTGCATCTCATTTCACTGAACGCGCTCAACGCCATGAAGGGTGGCATCAGAATGAGTTAATGTATACAGTGCAGTCTATCTCCCCGTGATCACACCCAACTACCGTATCCCCTCCCCTCCCCTCCAATCAGTTTTCCTAATTCCCCTCTGCTCACCTCAACTTCCCTGCGTATTCCTCTTCAATAATGGCTCGTTCCTTGCACAAAGCCCCGACCTTCTCGAGGAATTCGATGCCCTTATTCGTGTGAGCGGCCACGACGTCCGTTTGGTCCTGCGATTACACCAATTATTCCCTCATACTCTCGTATCGTGTATCTCATAAATGTCTACCAACTGATCATTTCATTATATTCCTCTCCCATTGCACCCTTCCACGTCCAATCCATTCAATGCCTCCTACAATCTGTTCCAGTTCGTTTCCCTCATAAACACATAAAACGCGAGGGGCGCAGCTATTGCATGAGTATCGTCCTTCGAGATGGATATGTGGAGATAGGATGGAAATGGGAAGAGGGGAGGGGAAGGTGGAGGAAGAATCGAAAGGGAGGGGATTCGTGATGGAAGGTGAATAGATGAAGGGAAGAGGGAAGAGGGAAGATCAAAGGGACAGCGAATGCGATCCATTTATAACCTCCCTCCACCATTTCCAGTAGTCCTTTTTCTATCCATTTCTCCCTTAAGTTCCGCTGGGATCAGGAAAAGGGAAGATTGTATCAAAAGCACCGACCGACCCACTCGTCTGCTAGCACTCCACTTATTTCTAATTTCGGGAAAACCATACGGGAAAGCCCATATTTACAAATATTGGTATTTCTGCCTATTGTGTGATCAGAACACAGAGATGGCCATGTGCACAGACCAGAGTCGAGTGGTCACTATACATGGATATGTGTTCCCTCTCCCTCTCTCCCCTTCCCTTCTCTCCTTTCCCCGTATCCCTCATCTCATCGCCGAAATGCTTCTTCTTCTTCGTGTAGTGTCCCCTCATCACTCGCCTATCCTCCAATGGGCTTCTTTCCCCTTTCTTCTTCTTCTTCCTCTTCCTCTTCTTCTTCCCTCGACTGATATATGCAGTGAGTGACCACTCTCTCGAGTGGATTCGCACACAAGAGTCAATTAATTGGTCGATTCCGTCCTTCCTCGAGGGGCCAAACGATACTCAGTCAAGCATCGAGACACCCCGCACTGCTGATCAAATAGTAAGCGAGAAGAAGAGGAAAACAACTCATGAATAGACGAGTATTCCCCGTGTGAGAGGGGCTATAATCTCGCGATGAGCAGAGTTTGTTCCCATTGACACGGACAGTCACACGGTCACAGCAGCCAATTAACACGTCTGCTCCCTTGAGGGTCTCTCTCTGGGAGAGAAAGAGCATAAGAAGCATCTCCCCTCCGTCCCTTCAATATCCTCCAAGGGTCATCTCGAGACCTCGTCACATTGATTGCAATTGTGTGTTCGAGAGCCCTCTCTCTCCCTTCTCAGCCCTCAGGCTAGTTATGCAAAGCAGACTATCGAGTGATAGGTCATGCGGTAGATTGAGAGGGGGGAGGGGGGTTCTCTGGTGTACAGTGGGGATCACCCCTAACAGTGCAAGGGTGCCGTGCATAATCCCCTTCACTCTCCACTTTTATCCGCTTCATCCTCCCTTCAGACCAGTCCCTCCTTTAACAGCTGTGAACGCAGTGACAATACTCCCTCCATGCCCAATATCCTTCTCCATTCCCTCTCCCTCTTCTCCTTCTTCACCTTTTATTCGCCTCGCGCTCTCCGTATCAGCTCGAGACTACAGGCCACTTAGCAACGAGGACGGGGGATAGAGAGAAGAGGGGAGAGGAGAGAGGAGAGGGAGAGAGGTATGCAAGGGAGAGGACGGAGACCGCTCTCTCTCTGCTCGAGGCTCCTCTCCTCGCCCGTTAACCCCGCTGTTTCCTCTCGTAATCCGTAGAAGAGGAGAAGCGATTGAACACAAGAAGGAGAAGAAGAGACGAATACAAGGAGGGATAGAGCGAGATGGGCATCGATGATCACTCGATGGGAGAAGGCACCTCTCACCCTCACAAGCATCATCATCGAAGCGGTGAGAAGAGGCAATCATTGATCGCGCAAGAACAGCCAACGACATGGCGATTCCCTTGGAAAGGACTCATCATACATGGGTGCCTGCACCAGTTCATCATAGTGTAAACGCTTGTGAGGGTGGCTGCTTATGCTTTTCCCCTATTGCCTAAGGCAGCCTGCGAAAATGTTCGGACAACACTAGCCCTTGTATGGGACTGATCTGTCCCCTCTGACCATAAGTTCCCTCGCAGAGCAAACGTATCGTTCCCAGTATATGCTCATGAATGCATTCATCACCTCCGACTCTTCCCCTATTCTCTCCCTCCTCTTCTTCACTGTTTCCGTCCATGCGAGTTAGGGCCATCGTGAGAGGGAAGGCGAGTGAGAGAGAGGGAGAGATGGATGGACAAGCGGGGAATATATTGGAGGGGGAATGAAGAGACTCGAGACTCAAAGAGCAGTAGCCGAGTGAAGGGAAGAGAGCGAGGGTAGTAGTGGGCATCAGCTATAGTCCCTCCTTTCCTTTCCTTCCTCTCCGCAAAAGGCCTCGCATATGATGTATAGCAGCGAGTCATCGCTTCCCTCAGCTTCTCCTTATACTTCTCCTCTGCCTACTTTGCATGCATCTCAATCGACAAAACAGCTTCTTCTCCTTCTTCCTCTTCTCTCTTCTACTCTATGTGCACTCGGATGAATACTTCTTAAGCGATATGAAAGGCGAGTGACCAATAGGCATGAGAATGGAGGGGAAGGGAAGGGATAGTGGAAGCGGAACGAACGCTCTTCTCTTCCTCCGACCGGACTGCCCCTTGACTGCGAGTGAGACAGTCACAAGAGGGTTGCCTCGAGTACAGACAAATGACGAGAGACGAGACCAGATCGAGGATGACAACGACAAGGAAAGGGACAGGGACTGATAATGAAGATGACAAACATGCGCAGCCGGACAACGGCTAATCGAGATTAAGCAAGAGCTTAGCCGAGGGGGAGGGGAATGGGATGGACAGAGAAGACTCACCTTCCATGCTTGATAGTACGCCTTCGTCACCTCGTCCATCTCCTCCCTCCTTCCTCCTGCATGAATGAGATCCATGACGGATGCCCTCAGGGCTGCTCCTCTCGCTTCGTAGGCAACGACCATCGAAGAGGATAGGGAGGAAGATGACGAAGAGAGGGATCGAAGTGAACGACGACTTCGAAGGGACGAAGACGTCGACGGGGGAAAGAAGAGGGAGGACAGCCTGACTGCCGTTCTTGCTTCGCCCTACGAATAGACCACCGAACTAGAGATGAGAGGGAGGGGAGAGAGAGAGAAGAGAGGCGGAGAAAGAGGGTGGTTCGTGTGCTAGACTCTCCCCACCCTTCCCTCCCTCAGGGGGCCGTTCCCTCTCGTCGTCTCACCACTCTCCTCGATTCCCTCACTCTCTCCGCTTCTCCATCATGCATTATGCTGCCCTTCCCTCTGAGTCTCTCCTCCTTCTTCTCCCTCTCAACCCCCTCTCCTCTACCCTCACAGTGTCTCCTACAGCTTCCGTCCTACATTTGCGGGAAAGAAGACAGACGCACGTGGGAGACAGGAAGAAGAAGAAGGGAGAGGGTGGGGGTAGGAAAAGGAATGGGAAGGGAAAGGGGGAGGAGAGAGTGATTGGACAAGGGATATCAAGGGTCGAGGGACGGAGGGAGGAGTACTCCCATGCAGAGTGTACCTCTCAGAGGTCGTCAAGGGACGGAGGGAGGAGTACTCCCATGCAGAGTGTACCTCTCAGAGGTCGTCAAGGGAACGTCTCCCAATCAAAGCGTCCCACTCGGGTCTTTTTGATGGCTATGCTTCATCGTCCTCAACAACAATCTAAGTTCCCTCTCGATCCTCTTCGATTCACTTCTCGTCTCTTCCCTATTCTCCATTGTGAGTAGAAGTCTCACAACGTGCCACAGACACCGACCATAGATGTGCATAGACCCGACGGTCGGGTGGTAGGCCCCTCTTTGTGTTAGAAACTTCACTTGGTAGGCGCCTCATTTTATTAGAATCCCCATTGGTAGGCTAACCAAAATCTCATGGTGTACAATGGTAGGCCCCAAGCTGAAATAGCTGTCGGGAACCCCTGCCCATGTATGACACCGACTGAACGTATTCAGCAGTGAGCATAGTGATGAGAGAGGGAAAGGGAAAGAGGAGAGGAAGGAGGCAGAACGGAGGGAAAGGGAGGATGACGAAGATGGCAGCTAGTGGAAAATGAAGGAACTGTCCGACTGCAAAGGGCATGCCCTTTGTCTTGGTGTATTCCCCTAGAAGAGAACCATCTCTCGCGCTCGTTCCGTAGATGGAACGAGGGAGAAGACTATAAGGGGACGATGAGGGGAGAAACAACCATTGGAATGGAGGGACGGATAGAGGGTGGCGATGAAGGGAACGGTGATAGAGGTAGAGTATCACTCATTCCATAATTAGTCCAGCAATCAGAGAAGAAGACGATGACTCGACCGTCCAGATCGTGTTGCTTGACATTCACCAAGATCATGCATGGGCTAGTTTTCCTCAAATTTCTGCAGGCACCCCCTTACCTAATTAGAGATAATCTAAAGCAGCAATCCTAACAAGCCTTTTACTTTATGATCCTGGGAAGCAGACACCCATCCTAACGTCCGATAGGCCAATCGCGCCCATGTATGACCAAGATCATGTGTCGGTCTTGTAAGACAACAACTCTTCGAGTTGTACTGTACCGTTAAGCTAGTAAATTGTGGGCCGTGTTTGAAACACTTGAAACAAGGCCATATCTCGACTGGGAAAGGTCGTACAGAGTTCTGGTTGGAATTTTTGGAATCCTCAGGACGAGATCTATTTGTTGTGTATCAAGTTTGGTAATGATTCATCAAGTTTAAAGACCTTTAAACCGTAAAAATGTGGCATTGGAGAGGTTCGAACAGGGATAGCGAGAATTTCATTCATTCAAGATATATAAAAGCCGTTTTATCCGGTTTAGAGATGTCTAATCATCACCAAACTTGATACACAAGTAGATCTCGTCCTGAGGATTCCAAAAATTCCAACCAGAACTCTGTACGACCTTTCCCAGCCGAGATATGGCCTTGTTTCAAGTGTTTCAAACACGGCCCACAATTTACTAGCTTGACGGTACATCGATCGCCGATCCCCCTCCTCGTCGTTCCCTTCCTTCGTCGTTGTTTCCCTCGTCTCACTTCTTCTTCAGCTTCTCGTGTCCTTTTCTATGCAGTACGAGAGACAGGCCCATACAAGGAAAGGGGAGAAGAAAGTGGAAAGGAACAAGAATGAGAGGGAAGAGAGCAAGGAGAAACACAGAGAAACGAGGAGAATAGCGAGAGAGAGTCAGCTGGAAAGACAATAGGCAACTGCCGCCTTGTATTGTCCAATTTCGTACTAGTTTTCTCGACGACGCCAATTTGAAGCCTGTCCATGAAGGGAAATGAGGGGCGCCTTGAAAGCTTTCCAAATAGCTTGCTTTTGGAAGCGCATTGTTTTCATTTTTTCAGCATGGGTACCACAATCTGATGCATTGCCATTCCCCAAGGTTAGCGTAACCTTGCAAACTATTTCAGAGTAATAACTATTTCAGAGAATGCATAATAAATTTTCCGTATTTCAGCTAAATTGTACATTTACAAGATAATTCCCGTCTGACTAAAGCAGCTATGAAGTGCAAGAAAAATCAAAGTCCTCTTTTCAACTACACCTCGGCGTTTCTATACATTATACAATTTTCCTTCTAGAAGATTTCCCAAACAAGCATGATTAACCTTATCACGATTTTCGTAAGTAGTACACAGTGTGCCAACTGTATTCCCCTCGACTCACCCACAACTCAGCCCACTGCCCAATGGGCGCCACTGCCGTCATGATGGGAAGACACTCTGTACAGACGACGGTGGTCTGAAGGGGGAGGGTGACGACTGGAAAGGGAGGAATGAGGGGGAGAAAGGGAAGGGGGAAAGGGGTAAGGAGGTAAAGAGATGACGACACGCCAAGAGATATCATCAACTCATTGTTAGCAAAAATGGGACATTTTAAAAGATAGTGGAGAAAAAGTAACAGAAAGTGTGTAATAGAGGTATGAACGAAGCTAATGGAGAGGAAGAGGAGAGGGTAGATGTATAGGAAGAAGAGGGGAAGAGTACAAGCGAATTCGAGACAAATACGAGACTAGAAGATGCAGAGACAGGCAAACACGCTAAACTGCCGTTCAACTTATTCTAGTTAGAAGTCAACGAATATTTGACGATTCAAGTAAAGGAGGTAACTTTGATACAAGCAAATGCAAAACGGATAGAAAAAAGAAGCGCAGAGCCGTTCCAGCTTTTAGAAACAACAGTTACAGTACACATTTGTTGAATATCGTAATCATTTTGGACTTATAATTTGCTACGTGCAAGCTTTCTTGGCATAATTATCACATTATCGGCACGTCAGGGAATTGACATATAAAAGTGACAAAGTTTTAGGAGAATGAGTAGCAGAGAAAGAGCAAATGCAAGCGCAGCGCGATGTAAAGGACACATTGAGATTAAGGAAAGGAGAGAGAAAAGGAAGGGAGAGGAGAGGAAGAGAACAACATAGCTATGAGAACAATAGAGGAAACATTGAAAGGGGAGGGGGAGAGGACTCAAAAAGGAGAGGATTTAGAGGGGAGAGACGAACGATTTAACACAGATTAGCACGCTTTTACTGGAAAAGGAGAAAAAAAGGGAGATAAGGAAAATGGCAAATAGACAATCTAGCGGATAGCACTGGCTTGGTCCTGGATAATCGAATATACGTTAAACATAGTATCAAAGGAGAAGTAACGGGGAGAAAACGAGAGGTAAGAGGGAGATAATTAGGTAGAGAAAAGTGGACAACGAGAGAAGCACGAATGCAGAAGAAACGGACGATTGTCCAGCTTCCGAGTCCCTCTCTCTTCTATTCCCTCCCCCTTCCATTCTTAGCAGAGAAAGGTGATCAAACACAGTCGACGTAGTCCCCGTGGGCAAAGAGTAGCGCATGCGCTTCCAATAAAAGGCAACTTCCCATTTCCAGCTGATTTTTTTTCTTTTTCTTGTTTGTACAGCGCCAAATGAGTGACTAATCTCTCATTACTCCTTCGAATCGCGACCAGTCCCAGGTTAATCAGCAAACGAGGAAGCAGGGCTATAGTGTGAGAAAAGGCGGGTTAATTCTCACAGATCGAGAGTAAACTCTCGCGCCCTTGTGATCCACCTTGCAAAGAGTAGGCTAGGTTACTCATCCCACCTGGTAACCCCCCCCCCCCACCCTTTCCTCCTTCTGATATCGATATTCATATCAATCAGTTCCCCTGATTCAGTGAGTGAATGGGAGGATCGATAGTATACCTATAGTATACCGGCAAAACAGAGAGGAATATAGTGAATATGAAATGAGCAGGGAGATTGAAGGAGATACAGAGAGGAATGGTTAACAAAGGAAGGGAAAGATGGACACGTATACTGAAAAGGCGACCAATTTACATTGAGAGAAGTCGGCAAAGATTAAAGGAGAATGAAGAGGGAAACACGACGAATTGAACGAAATCGATGGAAATTGGGAAATGAAGAGGAAGAGAAAGTAAATGAAAAGAGAAGAGGAGTAAAGGGAGAGAAGGGACTACAAGGAAAATGTTAATTTCAAAGTGCGCTAGGAAAATTACGATTTTGCAATGAAGCGTACCAGTTGCTTTTAAAATATGTACTAAAAATGGCTGTAGGTGAATGGCAGAGAGAAGAGGGAAAAAGAGGGTGGGGAAAGGTGTTCTGGAGGGACAGAGAAGGTACGGAGTAGGACGTGGTGAGTAAGAGAGAGACGAGGTTGAGAGGTGAGAGGGAGAGTGGGGGGAGAGGGACAAGGGAGGGAAAGCCAAAAGAAGCAGCGTGACTCATATGTGCACTGCCTGGCAGTATAAGGGAAAGAACGATTGGGAGAGAAGGAGAGGGGAATTGGAGAGAAGAGAAGAGAAGAGAAGGAGGGAGGGAGAAGAGAAGGGGAGAAGAGAAGGGAAAAGGGGGATTCAGGAGAACACTTCATACGTAGCGACCTTCCCTTTCATACAGGAACTACGCCTGTCCCGCATACAACAGTCGTATGCATACAATTATACAATGACTCGAAGGAGCAAATATATTTATTATAGAATCTTATCTTGTCAAGCTTGTCATAAATTGTCAATTGGTAAACTTGATAATTCATGATTTCGTAAAGTGGTTGGCAAGTTTCTCAAAATATTGTTGTGAGGGCAGGCAGTGTATGCAACGTTCGTTCTCACACTACATCCTAAAACGGCACATGCTCAAAGCATACTGCAGCCTTTTGCTACCGTATATTTCATCTACAAAAACGCGTATATCTAGGCGCAAATGATTATATTTTTCCATCTCGAAACTAGCAAATGCAGATCATGGCGGAACATTTGGTGCAGGAAAACCAAGAAAATACTCAAGTTTTTGACTAAAAATGGGTTCGGTAGCGTTTTGGTGGCTATCGCGAACTGATCGCGCCTACAATCTACAATTGTAAAAATTTACAATTGTTAGCGTATTTTCAACGTATGGGGTTGGGCCAGAAAAACGGGCGTGTCTGCCTATTCATCACTTCATGGCAATGCAGTATCCACTCAATTACAATAAAGTGACTGCCAGCCCCTACGCAAGTAGTATACTAGAATCAAGTCGCTTCTGACCAAAACACGGCAGAGTCCTAATTGGATGAAGCCATACAGAGAGGATACAAATCCGGAGGATATCGATCATTCTTACGAATCAAGGGAATGGGAAAGACTGAAAGGTAATAGAGAGGGAGAGGTAAAGGGAAGAGGGAGACAGTCCCTTTCTCTACACTCCCTAAAGACTCCATACACAGTGACAGGTTCCCACTTGGCATTCTGCCAAAAAGAGAAGAGACAAAAAGAAGGAAAACGGAACGGAACGGGTAAAGAAAAGTAATAGGACAAACGAATGGTTTAGAAGGGAGAGAGAGTATGGGGAATGGAGAGAGGGCAGAGAAAGAGAGAAAGAGGGAAGGGATACGGAAGAATACGGCACATTTACGAAGAGGAGGAAAAGAAGAGAGAGGGGAAGGAGATGAGATATGATCGGAGGGAAGAAGAATAAGAAAGAGAACCGACCTGGACTCTCCCCCTCTACTCCTTACCTCCTAACCCTCTTCCCTCTCTCCCTCCTCTTCCAACTCTGTCAAAGTGCGATCATTGCGATAACTACTATAGAGGAGAGGCACTTTGGACAGAAGACAAGAATAAGAATTAGTTAGAGAGTACGAAGGAGAATACGAGACTCAAGGGAGGGAGAGGGAAAAGGAAAGAAAGAGGAAGAGATAGCTAGCAGATGGTCGTGCAGTGTCGGGTACACCGACACCACTTCTCACTCACCCCTCCCTTTCACTTCTCTCTCTCTCTCTCATTTCCCTCCTAATCTACTCTTCCCCCTCAAAAAGCCTCATCTCCCTTTGAGCAACGTGCAAATAACGTGCCATCTGCCACCTTTCACAGTGGTTCAATCTCTCTCCGCCCAATTTGCAATCTCGGACAAGAAGATGAATCGTTCCCCCTCAAGACTTGGCGCACGGGGTAACTAGCGCCAAACCAGGATCGCGAGAAGACTTAAGATCATGGACGCCGCGGACTGAGTGAGTATTTGCGACCACGATGAGTCTGATAGTAACAGTAGAAATGCAACACTGATAATTAACAGCGTCCTCGAAGGACGACTCACACACAAGATCATTCCAGTATTACCATCTAACCAGCTCGTAATCTTATTAACTACCCTTATCACACAATTATTAACTATCTGCCACGTTTCAAACATCTCCAACAACAGTAACCAATAAGGCGATGAGACCACGCATGAAAACAATTGAGATTTGAGAGAAGGCAAAGGAAAAGGAGGAAAAAGAGCAATTCATATGAGGGAAGGTATCATTTGATGGACCAAGGAGATATTCAACGGATACGATGTGACAGGAAAGGAAGAGATACGGAATATTGGAGGGAACGGGGAGAGAGAGGAAGAGTTAAGAGGGAAGGGTAAAGGGGAGAGGGAGGGAAGAGTCAGAGAGAGAAAGACATAACAACCAGTACTCTTCGCGTGTGGCACTGCCGAAACGACGAGCGATTCACTCAGGAATCGAAGGAGAGAGAGGTTAGGAGGTAAAGTAGAGAGGGAGAGAGTTAAAAGAGTCAAGTAACCTTCTATCGGGACCCACTCCGTCTAGCCTCCTTTACCCCCCCCCCCGAGGTCACGAAGTTCCCAATCGACTGCGAACACACCAAGAATGAATACTTTACCTTCTCTCTCTCCCTTTTACCCCTCTTGCTATCCCCCCTTACCCTTTGAGCTCTTCTTAGCTACTTACCCTGTCTAACTAGGGGAAGGAAGAAAAGAAGAGAAGGGAACAATTAATCGAGAGTGTGCACGACAAAATAGAAACAGCCGTGTTGTGACTAAATGCTGCTAATTAATTGATTCAGCTGACTCATAGCTCAAATAGTACGTCGGAACCGACGTAACCAAGACACTTTTTGCTGTGAAAATTTACAGAATCAAGACACTTTGGCAGTCAAATCTATCGTTTTCTGCCATTTTATGCTGCTTTCTGAGCTTTTTACTGTGAATCAAGTCCTATTAAAGATTCAAGAGACTTCCGAATTCAGCGACGTCACTATTCGATCTATGAGCTAACCAAATGAGGGAAAAGCGAAGATCTCAAATTAGATGCCAGTAAGAAGTGATAGAAACATGGTGTAATGGGAAAATTAAGAAAAAAAGAAATATATATTATGGGTCATCATACGAATGCGAAGAGATGGATGGGAAAATAGAGAGAGAAAAGGGAAGGGAAGGGAGGCATCTGACTATACTCATTGCATAGTCCATTCATAGACGACGTCGTGATGCAGAGAGATGAGGGGGTGGGGGAGAGTGAGGGGGAGAGAGGAAAAGAGGCTAGAGAGGTTGGTCCAAGTCATCAGTCATTGCATGGATAGTGACCACTTGTCCTACTTGCTAAGTTGTCGTGTAGTCTTAGTCTCACATAAGGGAATGGTGATGAGAGTGGGAAAAGAAGGGAAGGGAGGGGAGAAGGGAAAGAAAGAAGGGAAACAAGGGGAAGATGGTGGAAGGAAGACATGTAAATGGGCGGGGGAGATTCCATATGTTGGCATGGACACCAACCGCAGATAAAATAGTACGCGATAATCAAGGCGCTTTACTCCTTCAACAATTTGAGAATCAACGCACTTTCATATCTAGTTTCCCCGATTAAAACTGCCAGTTAAATATTAATGCATCTGATAACCTTTTTTGCACATGATCTGATCAGAGCATACATAATACCCGTATATAATGCTACGTAAGGCCTTTCGTTTGAGGGGGAGGGGGGAGGATGACATAGGCATACGATAGGAAGAGGATCGGGGTGAGAGTCGGAGGGGAGATCGGAGACCCTGATTCAGGGGACGAAGGGGAGAGGGAGGGCTGAGAGAGGATGACTAAGGGAAGGGGAGATATAATCATTCGAGTCACTGTTAAGGAAACAGCACCATTCGAACATGCATCAAATAGTAACGTCGTTCAACTTCAAATTGCCTTGATTTTTTAGTGAGAACGGGATAAAGTGCCTTGATTCACGTTATAAAGGTCAGAAAAAAGCATAATTTAACAGAAAGCGATAAATTTGGCTGCCAAAGTGCCTTGATTCTGTAAATGTTCGCAGCAAAAAGTGCCTTGGTTACGCCGGATCCAACGTACTATTGACACCGTTCACTGTAAGGAAAAATTCACGTGATACACTACAGGAAAGGGAAATGGGGAATAAAACAAGCCGTATATCGATATATCGATCACTCTGCCATCTATGTACAGGGACTACACTAGTGAAACGATTTTAGTGGAAATCTATCCCGAATAAAGGAAAATTGAGTGAGCAAACGATTGGCTAGTTGATCTAGGGAGGATTCGACAGGAAATCATACGCTCAAAGGTCTCAACAAAGGCGGAACTGCGAAAAGTGAACTTTTCACTGAAAGGCAACTTGAGAAGCAGAGAAGAACATTCGAGTAGAGAGAGAGAGTTTTGGAGGGAAATGAGAGAGGAGGGGGAGGGAGAGAGGGTTAAGAGGTAAGAGAGAGAATGAGTAGAGAGAAGATAATAGGAGGTGAACGAAAGAGTAGAAGAAGAGGAAGCAGGTGACTGTGAAGGGAGAGAGAAGGGAATATGAGAGAGGACAGAGAAAGAGGGAAATTAAGAGGGAAATCGGGGAGAGTGAGAGATGGACTCATGATAGGGTGTGGGACGGAAGGCTAACACATGTTGGAGGCAGAATAAACAATGAAATGACACTTCTAAAGAGGTGAAATGATTGGGGGATACTCAAAGCGAAACTGCATTGTAGAGCATCAAATGATGACTAACTTGAATAGAATAGGAATCACTTATTTCCAAATAGGTTCAAGAGTTAATCTCACTATGATCCCCTCTTTTGGTGAATCATTTCGAAATTTTAAAAAAACGACAGAGTACTGTCACAAGGCAGAGCACAGAACTGTGAACTTTTCACGCATCATCGACGTAAAGCTGTTCCTCTCCCTTTTACCTCTCTCCCCTCCCCCTCCCCTCTTCTACAGTTCTCTTTCCCTCTCTCTACTGCCAAAGACGTCGGGCAAACCCTCCAAGGTTAGTAGATGCACAAACAGGAAGAGAAGAGTTGGGCAGAGGGAGAGGAGAGAAGGGAGTGGAAAGAGGGAGAGATCTAGTGAGAGTCCAGTCCTTATCAAGAAGACCTCTTGAGACAGGGATGGAGGAAGAGGAAAAGGGAGAGGGGAGAAGGCGCAAGAACAGCTCAACAGCACAAAATCATCGTTTTAACGAATACCTAAAAAAAGCATTCTTAGAACTAACAAGGGAAGGGTAAATACTTAATATCGGATCCAGATATGAGACCACCATCATTCGATAGAGCGCGAAAAGTTGTGCTAGTAGGCCGAAAAGATTTTGCCGACGTCCGCACATCTTCGAGGAATCCGACGTCAAAGATTCTGGAGGATTCTGCATTACCCCAGCCACCGTTTCCTTTACCCCAGCCGGCGACCTTCACTCAGCTGGTCGGTAGCGCAGTAGGGAAGAGGTGGAGTGATGCGCCGAAACTTATTGGTTCGGATCTCTTCGGAGGCAAAGTTTTTGCAAGCCCCCAGGACTTGTGATTTTCAAGTTTTCCACAAAAAATTTCTTCCGAATTTGTTCGGTAGGCAAAAATTAGGTATAAAGAGGTTGAGCAGTTATGCAAGTTTTGCGCGTAAATTCGCCCGAGGGATGAGAGTATGGATGAAGTCGGGTCAGGGAAATGGGAGACAGTCGGGATAATGAGGTTGGCAGAATCCCCAGGACTTGTGATTTTTAACTTTTCCACAAAAAAATTTCTTTCGAATTTGTTCGGTAGGCAAAAATTAGGTGTATGAAGATGATGAGCAGTAATGCAAGTTTTGCATAACTGCTCAACCTCTTCGAAATGAGAGACAGTCGGGATAATGAGGTTGGCAGAATCGGGAGACCCAACTCTCCCGAGAAATGAATGGGAATGAAGTCGGGAGAGAGTCGGGGATTGTCTCTCGACTTTCTCCCGAGTTTCGGAAAGGCTAATTTCGAGAGACGAATGAAGGTTGGAAGATGAAAATGAAAGAGGCGAGAGGAATGAATGATCGGGAACCCGAAAATCTAGAGAGATTCTCTCCGGACATGCATTCCTCGCGAATTCGGGAGACAGGGATGGCCCGACTGGGACGAGAGGAAAGAGTTTATTCCGACTCTTTGTCTCCCGACTTAATTCACACTAATAAGAGCCGTTCGTTGTGAGACTTCGCACCACTTCATGCATAGTGAAAAAAAACTTGAATGATCTTACATAAAAATCTTTCATAAAATTCTTCATGAAAAATTACACATATTACTGGTTCACATCCCT
>LS919912.1:72544-111942 GCA_900490955.1 Micoletzkya japonica
TTCCTCTCCATCCTGTGGGTGACCGTTCCTTTCCGATCACTACCCCACTCCTTCCTCAGCTTGTCCTTGCGGGTGACCATCCATCGTTGATCACTACCCCGCTTTCCTCCTTCGTGGGTGATCGTTTGTACTCGACCACTACCCCACATTCCATGCCCGTGTCCCTCTCCTTCTCCATTTTCTTCATATTCCACAACTTCTTCGACTCCATTTTCTCCATCCTCTCCTCCTTCCATGGACTCCTGGGTGGCTTCATCTTGATCACCACTACCCCAGTTCTCTTGTCCATTGCACTCGTACGACATGTGGCCCATGTCTCCACACTTCCAACATTTCGTTGTCCGTTCCTCCATGTATCGATGGTCTTCTCTCCGAGATCGATTATCGAATCCTTGGCATTCCATACCTTCCCTCGTAACTCGGTCGATGTACTCCTCCCTTACCAAGTACATCTTCATTTCCTCGTACGAGTTTCTTCCTTGATACATGGCAAGCAGACGACGGTATCTCTCCTTGAGTTCCGGCCTCTTCTCACAAGACATCATCAGCATGAACTTCTGGTTCTCCTCCAATCCACGTTCATAGCAACTCATGCTCAGCCTCTCCAACTTCTCAAAATAAGCAGCTGCTTCAGACTGATCAGCTCCTTCCATTCATCATATTTTGCATAGCGTGAAGTATCGTTCATCGTCTTCTTCAACTCCTCCACGCATCTCTCCAGCGATTCCGTACTCCTCATTCCTTCCGGCAAGCGTTCCCACATTTCCAATACTTTTCCTTGCAGTAGCTCCTTGAATAAAATCTTCCTTACTCGATCGGGCGCTTTATCGTAGCGAAGATTGAAGCTTTCCATGAAGTCGTCCAACTCCACTCCATCTCCGTCGAATTTCTCGAGTTCCGGTAATTTGAGAGGATTTAGTAGGTAGTTGTTACTGTATCCATTCCTCATACCGTAACCTCCTCCTTCTCCATACAAGTAACCGTTTCTTTCATTCCATTCACTTCGATTCCTCTCCCAGCCATGCCTTGCATTCGGGTCAGCGTACCTCTGGCAATGCCTGTATCTCTCTTCTACTTCAAATTCTCCATCCCTTTGGTCATCGATCCACTTCGAGTTGATGGGGTAACGAGATGGGCAAGTCGGGTTGTTATAGTTTGCTTGAAACATAACTGGTCCGGGTTTCCGGCCATCCCTCCTTCCATCCTCGTATTCCTCCCTCGAAGTGCCTTCTCCCAGTGATCTCCTTCCCTCCTCCTCTCGATCCATTCCTCGTCCCTTCCTATCCTCCCACAACGAGTGATCTCCTCGGTCATGTCCTTTGGAATGGAAGGCCTGTTCCACGATTTCGTCAAACCTCGACATCCTCTCCGAAATCCTTATTCCAAAAGTCCAATCGCAAACTGATAATCTTATAGCCGTCGAGGCTAAAAGACTTGTGCAGGATCAGTTGCTCCTTCCTTATCTTGTGATCAACCAAAAACTCGTCGCGAGTTATTGGGCAGTAGCAAAACACTTGGCGTCACACGAAAAACTATCGCGGACACAAATTTGGGAAAACGCGAGTCAATTAATACACGGAACAGACGAGTTAGCTAGGCACGACCGGTTCGGCCCCCATGTGGCGGAGAGTCACAAGTTATATTAATCTGTGTGCCTAGGTTCCCCCGAATTCACGTGTATAGACTCAAACGACTTGCCAAATCAAGTGTATTGTCTACTGTTCACAAGATAATAACACGACAATAAACAGGAAGACCGATCGACAGGTCCCACGAACGAGAGAATGAGACTTGCTCACGTGCAATATGCAAAGATGCGAGCTAGTCTAATGATCTACACAGCGAGAGGGAGTAAACAAGTCGATAAAACTAGAACGCAGACTACAAACTAGTGTCCGGCCCGGCTACAGTATCCATATCGCATGAATCCCGGCCCGGCTACAGTATCCCGGGACAACAGTAATTTAAAGTACCAAATAAACCATTTTGATTATTATGCGATTCTCGTGATGCGAGGTAAACAAGAGGGAAGGCTGACGTTCGTCAATGAACTTACCTGAATGGGCGACTCCGTGTCGGGCAAAGTGCATGTGCCCTCAATCGTCTTGATCAGAGCCGCCTTGTCTCCTCGAATCGTGCATTCCACGGCTGTGGTGCTTGAATCGAGAAGCAGAAGCGTCCACGTTGCGCCAGAATCTTTTTTGATATGAAGGTCACTCTTTACGTAAGGGATTACGGTAGTTGGTCACAGTCTGTTTTACGCGCGGAACAAAATATTCAGAGCACTGCCCTCCCTAAATGAATGAGAAATAGGTGAAATTACATCAAAACGCACTTTTACCCCTTCTGTCACCAAGTTGGAAATACAGTATGGGTTTGGTGCACGGCCACACCAAGTATCACAAACTGAAGCGTCTGGTACCAGGTTGGCGAGTTTAGGGCGCATGGAACCAAGCTGGTATTATTTCATCCTTCACTTTTGCTTTACTCCCTCTTGGCACCAAGTTGGTTGAAATTACCAGAGAAGACCAGACAACCAACCGAACTACGAAAATACAACAATTAACTGCGTGGAATCAAACACATGATACACAGCCGAGTGAACCGTCGGCTACCGTAATCGCACCACGACAAGTATCAGTTTGCGATAATTACAGTATGCCATACGAATATAGGAGTGCCCACTCCTTACATTTTCAGTTCGCGTCGCGACCAGTCGTTGTGCGTAGTGTGCGCGTTGATTTTTGGTGTGCCCAACAATAATCATTTCTATA
This sequence comes from Micoletzkya japonica, assembly GCA_900490955.1. NCBI lineage: Eukaryota > Metazoa > Nematoda > Chromadorea > Rhabditida > Diplogasteridae > Micoletzkya > Micoletzkya japonica. Next base: position 75,319 of record LS919912.1, read on the forward strand.
ATAGGTGTGTAGTTGTGCTGTTAAAGTAAATCAATTCGGAGCAGCCTCGTTTGTATTCGCGCATTCCACGTCTCGAGAGCGCCTTCATTTCGTGTTATAGGAAATTTTACATAGTGTAAGAGCGAAAATATCTGAAAATTTTGATTATTTATTTAAACACGTCTCCAGTTTTATCTTTACGTCTATTGTCCTGTTGTCACCATTTCATCGAATCGTGAAATTGCTTAATGAAATGAGTAAAATCGAAGGGGATGCCCCGCAGTAATTGTTGGCTGGAACAGCCGTGAACTCTCGATCGTGTTATTATTAAAGGATTCTATTCAGGTCTTTTTGATGTCAATGTTTCATACATCATTCTTAGCCGCGACGTCTCTCATTACCAAAAACAGCGAAACATACCTATGGCTAAATAAATCCGAATGGAATGCTCTAGTTATTGTCATCTTGTTCCGTGCGGTATCTGTCAAATCGAATCTACTCTTACAGAGCCTTGTGGCACTGAATATCTATCGTTAAATGTACTATATTTATGACATACGCATAAGATAAGTGAGACTGTGCGGTCTTCTGGTCCCCAGGCAAAATCTCATCAACGGTCATCGATTAACCTTGACCTGGTCATTCATATGGAATTTGGTAAAATGGCATGAACAAATCAGACAGTCGTTCTCGCTGTGCTAGGTGTTGGAGCCTACTGCGCAATCATCATCTGCCATGACGATCTAAGGTACGTCGTGGGGGCATAGCTCAGTGGTAGAGAGAGATATTTATGCATTTACATAGAAACGCGAGATAAAAAAGAAAAGAAAATAGGGCGAAGTATAATCACAGGAAGAACAATATTAGCATTACAAAAAAGAAACATATATTTAGATGCGAGAAGATAATAATCGTGTATAGTTAAAGGCTCTTGCGGATCGTACAAAGAAACTATTGGTCCTGTAGTTCTGGCTCTTTGTTGAATAGGCTAACATGAAACCTGGTCTTCTGCTCGCCGTATCTCAAGACTTTCTAAGTTTAATTCTGAGTTTCTAGTTTCATGTGATGGCATGTTGCTCCAAGATTTTCCAAAACATCGTTGGTATAATCGTCTAGTGAAGTAGTTCTGCACCTTCTCAAGAGAAAGGATATCCTTCTTCTGATAAGGGCTATACACGGTAGTTCCGCTTTCCAAGATCGGTCTAATGTATATCGTGTATGCTTTCAATAGAAGCTCAGAGTTCCTAGTCCTTAGAGCACGAAGCAATAGATTGAGAGCTCTTTTGGCCTTGACGGTAATGAGGCGAACATGCGAAGAAAATTTGAACTCATGATCGATTTGGAAGCCGAGATCACGAATTTCGGGCTTTGAAGCAAAACTGTTTCCATTAATAGTGTACGTGCGTTTAGGATTAGTTTTGCCTAGGTGCATACAACGCATTTATTATTTGACAGTGGTAATTGCCATTTAGTTGCCCAGTTGAAGACAGTGTCTATGGCACGCTGAATTATTTCTCCAGTTGAATTCTTCTCTAAACCAGAATAAATTTTGACATCGTCTGCATAAACGCGAGCTACGACACCATTTGATTGTGCAAGCGAGGGGAGTTCTGCAGTATACAATAGGAAGAGCAGTGGCCCTATAACTGATCCCTGAGGAACACCGCTAATGGTGGAGAGGGCATCACCAACGCGCACTTGAAACGTTCTGTTGGTGAGATAGTCTTATATCCATGAAATTATTTTGTCAGGAATATTTAGGTTTATCAATTTGTAAAGCAACTTTTGATGCGAAACCCTGTCGAATGCCTTCGAAAAGTAAAAGTATACCACATCTACAGGCGTTGCCTCGCTAACTGATTTAGTCCAGTATTCCATGGCATCTAGCATTTGTAATTCTGTTGACCGTTTGCTTCTAAAACCGTATTGCTCATCAGGGATAATCCTGAAAGTTTCGCAGACAGTAAGCAGGTATCTACACAGAAGTTTCTCAAAAATGCGGCAGAAGAACGAAGTAATACTAATTGGGCGATAGTTCAGCGGATCAGAATAGGGAGGCTGTTTCTTGATTGGTATAACTATAGAGCGCTTCCACAAAGAAGGAACTTGTGATTTATCGAAAGACACTTTGAAGATGTACTCTAAAGGAACTGACAATGGTACGGCTATCTGTTTGATGAAATGCATATCTATGTTATCTGGGGTTCTACAGCACGACTTTTTCCACTTCTCTATTAGCTTGCAAATTTCATAGCACTCAAAAGAGAGCGCTCGCTTAGCATGCTAGAGGGCTGGGGTTCAATTCCCCATGCCTCCAGATGTTTTTGTTTCCCGTATCAGTTCCCGCTCCTCCTGGCTTACTGTTTATTGTTAGCCCACTCGATTCACAGCATTCCGCCCGGTGAAGAATGTGTCTAATAGCGAATCGACCGTAATTTTCGAATTTTCTCAAGGGTCGCTCAACCAATCTATACCAAATTTTGGGAGGTGTTAGAATTGATAGTGGCGAACTTAAGTTTTTAAATTCATAATTTTCCGTTCTCCGACGCGCTTACAAGATCGAATCCTATGCGCGGAAACCGCTATTCGCTATTAGAACGCTTGGAATGCTGTGGATTCAGCATCATCTGATTCTACAGATATTTGAATCTTTTACATATGCGTTCTGTGTACTTGTGGGAATGATGAGAATGTGCCGCCCTACATAGTTGCTTGGTCCCTCCTCCTTTCCTCGTTCCTTCCTATCCTTCTCTCTCGACCTGCTAATATCTCCTTTCCTTCCCTTCCTGTCTACACTATCACGCATCTTCTCTTCCCAGTCGGGTCTTCTTCCTGTACTTAAATTCATCTCTTCTTCCTCTTTCTGAACCATCTCACAATGCCTCCACTCCTTCTCTAATCCCTATAATTCACCCAATCATATCACTTTCATATCTCACGTGGCCATTCCTAGTGAGACAATCCCGAGTGTTACCTTATCCTTATATCCTTAGTCTGACCCAGATGATAGATAGTGAGAGAGAGAGTGACTTGAACTCCTCATCCGATCGAAAACTTCCCTCTCGATCGATCTTTCTCGGATAAATTGGTCTCTCTCTTTCCTTCCTGTGCCTCCTCCCTTTTAAGACCCATCTCCTGTACAGAGAGAGTGAAGAGAAAGAGAAAGGAGCATTTGTTCCGAGCCCACATCCTATTCACCCCTCCGGCTATCTGTTATTCCCCTCTCTCGCTTGTTTCATGTCTTTTCCCCTCGTTATCCCCATTCTTGTCCCTACTCCTTCACTCATCCAGGTAGTTTCACCATCTCTGCCATGGTTCGGCTATCGGATCTGGGCAGGCAACTGGAGGACTTCTTCATTCGTTTCTTCTATTCCTACGGCCTCTTCCTTGGTCGTCATCCCAAGTTGTTCTTCTGGGGTCAGCATACTTCTTCCTTTCTTGTTTCCCATTCTTGACTGAGATACCATTGCAGGTCCTCTCCTAGTGACCCTAGCATGTGTTCCTGGTCTGTTCATGCTCAAGATCAACCTCGACCTCTACCGTCTCTTCGTCCCCCTCGATGCTCCTGTCAGGACTGAACACGAACGAACACAGGTACAGCCGTCTCGTAATCATTCATCATACTTTATTCCCTATCCAGCATCCCTATCAATCTCTTTATTTTCAGGAATTCAACCGCATGCCTGCGGGCAATCTCTTATCGCCTCGAGTCCCTCGCGATGCCTCAGCCTTCATTCCTCCAGCGCAGCGTAAGTCTTTACCGCTCTTATGCATCAACGTTATTTTTGATAAAACGTAAGTGGTCCATAATTCTTGTTCTAACCAGTAATTATCAGCGGGAATGAAGAACGATGTGCTTCGCTTCTATGTCGTGCACAAGAATCATGAGAATCTACTCGATTCCAAGTATCTCGGTCCACTCTATCGATACACGAATGAGATGAGCATGGTGGGTTAAAAGAATTGGGAAGAGACTGATTGATGATTAGGTAAGCCATGTCTACAACGGGAAGAACTATTCGATGGATTCCTTCTGCAGGAAGGAGCATCCCAAGGATGTGAGTAGTTTGTTCAATCACTTTTGAATGTTAACATTTCGATAATATATGAACCAGTTGCCTTCAGAAGTGCAACAACGACCTTAACGTGTGGCTCAAGCACGCGGATACTCTGTTCAAAGACGGGAAGATAAGGAACAACCCGAATCTGCAGCTATCCTATCCCGTTATGTACCTCTTCAACAGACCCAAGGACATTGGAAGCGTAAGTACAGCTAAGACTTCACGACTGATCTCTCTATCGTTGTCAGGTCATTTACGGCGTCAACGTAACAGGGGACAAGAACGAGATCCAAGGAGCGAGGGTTCTCACCATCCACTGGTTCATTGCTTACAAGGTTCCGCTTTGATCATCGCTTTTGCCTGCGCACAATCAAAGAGCTTTTTTAAAGGAGAGTCACGAAACGAATCTCGCTTATATCGCATGGAGAGATGCTCTCATGGACTATTGGCACGAGAAGGAATCGCAGTCCGACTTTGTCATCATACCTCACAAGTGAGTTGTGTCTACTCGATAGATAATACAACCTCAATCAGTGACAAGGCGATGGATGATGAGATGATGAAGATCATCGAGACTACCGTCCCCTTCGCCTTTCCCGCCACCTTCATGCTCATGTTCTTCGTCATCTTTAGCAATTGGAGCTCTGATCGGGCCAAGTCAGTAAATTACAAGATACGCTTATAATCTTTATCTTTTAAGCATACGAGATATAAATAATGTATCTAATCAGGACAACAAAAACATGTAAAACTGTATTGTCAGATCGAAGCCAGTAGAGATGTACCTGGGAGTCATCTCAGTCATCCTCGCTCTCATCGTCACTTTCGGTATCTTCTTCTACTTCGGTGCTTCCTTCAATCCCGTCACTTCGACTATGCCTTTCCTCGTTCTCGCTGTCGGTAAGAATCACGTTTTTTTACTTTGCAGAAAATTCGTTAACTTCGCATAATTTAACTTCCTATATTACTAAAGGAAAATGAACGTTGAGAGAGCTGCTCAGTTCTTTCCGCTAACCACCGTAAAACTTCAGCCGGAGCCGGAGATTAGCCTAAGCTGGCATTTTGCCAAGAGAGTTTTACTGTATTTAGCGAAGTGCACTGCAAAGATTTCCCAACGTTCGTTTTCCTCCAATAATACCTTAATGTCACGTTTTAGCAATTTACATAATCGAAATAATGAGCTAAAAAGTTGCCTAATCCCCAATGCAGGAGTGGACGACGACTTCCTTATGATGGCAGCCTGGCGAGAGTTGGATCGAAAGATCTCCGTCGAGAGACGAATTGCTCTTGTTATGGGAGACGCAGGAGCCTCCATCACCGTCACTTCCTTCACCAACTTCTTCTGCTTCGGTATCCCCCATGTCCATCCCACGATTCTTCCCCTCTCAGCTCTCGGCTACCTCATGTGTTCCACTCCCGCTGTGTCCGAGTTCTGTCTCATCACAGCCTTCGGAGTACTCATGGACTACTTCATGCAGGTAGCGCTTAATCAGTCTTCCCTCACAATCGGGATTACACAGATAACATTCTTCGCCGCCATCCTGACCTTCTCTGGAAAGAAAGAGGAGCAAGGAGGACTAGCTTCTTGTTGTTACAAGAAGAACGATGAGGTACGGCGTCTCGCCCGATAAGTGAGAATCATCCTGTCAGATTACCCCCGTCACTGACAGCACTCCGGTAGAGACTGGTTACGGTACCGTTTCGAAGGGAGATGAGAAAGACGAGAAGACTAGTCTCTCGGAGGAATTCGATCCTACTCATCACGGAAAATCCGAGAATCGTAAGCTTACATATAGAAAAGCCACGTATAGCAAAATGATGATTTAGAGCCATTTATGCACGTCTTCTTCCGGGACAAATTTTCGCCTTTCATTTTGAGAAACGACGTCAAGGTGAGTTCAGACAACGGAACTTTTGATTCCAAAATGATGAGTCAGTTCTTGTCGTGGATCCTCTTCCTCGTATACACGGCCCTCGCCTTCTACGGTTGCTGTCACCTTCGTGTTGATATCTCTCCCGTCAAGTACATTCGAGACAACTCACCCATTCAAACCTTCGTTGCCTTGGCTGGTAAGGGAGTCTTCATTGATGGGAATAGCAATTCCTTGAGATAAGTACATCTGGGCTGACAATGTCATGCCCTCCTTCCACGTCATGCGTCCTCCTGATTTCCGTGATCCCCTGGAGCGGGCTAAGTTCAACGCGATGGTCTTCCGACTCGAGCACACCGACTATTCCATTGGAAGAGTATGTCGTGACAACAGTTCGCAGCTAACGTAGCTGATAGGTGTCAACGAACTTCTGGCTGTGGCAGTACCAACAGTACTTGAACGACTTCCCCGATGTCGACTACCAGAAGCAGTTCTACTCGAGGAAGAGACTCCACGAGTTCTTCAGCCAACTCGACTACTCGCAGTACAGACGTAGGAAGGGACCACTTCCACTGCCTACAGTAGTCTCCTTCAGCCATGATCAAGATCCTGGACAATGTGACAGACGGAGAACCATGCATTGCCGCCTTCACATTCCAGACGTCCTTCTACGGTCTCGATTCGTGGGATAAGCGCCAGGTAGAATCATTCGTACTGGTCATCACCAAGACGTAGTAATTATCATAATGAATTGAGGCGGAGCTGTTCCACTGGCGTGCGATAATCAACGAGTACCCGGAGTACGACATGTTCCTGTCGGGCATCTTCAGGTACTATCCTCTGCTTGTGTCCCATTGGCGTAACCCGATCTCTCAGTCCTTTCCTCATCGACCAACGTCGCACGATCGCTCCGTCTTCCATGCAGACCATTGGTTCTGCCCTTGCCATGATGGCCATCGTCTCCTTCTTCTTCCTCCCAGATATGGTAATCGAATATTGCCATTCCAAAACCACCGGAATCCTTCAGCAATCAGTGTTCCTCATGACGTGGTCCCTTCTGTCCATCTCGATGGGAGTGTGTGGAGGACTTGCAATGCTGGGATCAGATCTTGACTCGGTATCTCGCTTTCCAGTATTCCCCTCTTCCCATCAACTTCTACCGTACCCCGTGATCAGGTCTCAATGGGTTGCATCGTCATGGCCATCGGTCTGGCCGTGGACTTCTCCGTGCACGTGTGCTATCGCTACCACCGATCGGAGAAGAAGCGTTCGTTCGACAAGGTGAGTCCGTGGTCGTTCCTCGCTCTCTCTCCCCTGTCTCCCCTCAGGTGTCAGACACGTTGAGTTCTGTCGCCTGGCCGGTGTCCCAATCGGTCTTCTCGACCCTCTTCGGTCTGGCTTCCCTTCCCTTCGTCCCTGCATACCTCGTCCGTGTCTTCTTCCAGGTACCCTCCTTCCCCAATCCCCTTCCCTTCCCCTTCCAGACTGTCTACCTCGTCAACATCTTCGGTCTGGCCCACGCCCTCCTCTGGCTTCCCCAACTCATCTCCCTCCTCGATCCTTGTGAACGTCATCCCCTCAGGGACCGTCTGTCCCCTCCCTCCTTGTAGTGTCTGCTTTCCTCTCTCGTTGCTTCGAAGGTAGACATGTCATTCAATACGGGAAACACGTAATCATATCAACTGCCACTACTTAGTCATGGACCGAATGCCTAGATCTTCTTCACTTCAGTCTTTCAATCTCCCGCGTTCGCAACACTTTCTCTCATCAATCATTGTTGTCTCTGACCACTGACAAAAAGCCTTCAACGTCGGTCGCAAACGAACTTTTCACTCGTGTGTAACTTAGACGGCTGTTGCTGAGGAGAACTTCCCGATTGGAGAAGGGAGAGAGTGGAGAAGAGAAGAGGAGTATGAGGATGAGTGTTGCCGACTCCTTTCCTTCTTCTCCCTCCACACTCCCTTTCTACCAGTATCTCCTTCCTGCATCCGTGTATCATCCCTCACTTTCGTTTCCTGTTCAGGTTGTGATTCTTCTCTCTGATAGTGCCCATCACGCGTTCATACCGGATAAACGTTGGTTGCGATCAGTCGCCCGTCCTCCCTCCCCTTCCCTCTTACTCGCTTTCCCTCAAGCACCATGGACACTGTTTGCAGTGGAATCATGACTAATCTTCTTATGCTCTCTCTCTTTCCCCTCATCAATCCCTTCATTGCCTCGTCATCTCCTCCAGGGGGTATCATTCCCATCACCTCGACCTTGCCATTCCGCTCATAAAATCATCGTATCGGTCAGTTCTCTTCTCCCTGGGGGCTCAGTATGAGTCTCCTCTCCTCGTCCCCTCAGTGTCCTACTTACTACCTGTGTAGCGCGTCTCTAACTGTCCCTGCAGTAGTGCTCTCTCCTCGCCTCTCCCTACTTCGCCCATTCAATTTTCATCTCCTCCAACCTCTGTCCCACCATCTTTCCCCTCTCTCCTCCCATTCTCTCTCTCCTTTGTTGCTCTCCGGACTCTTTGTATACCTACAAACGTACCCGATCCAATCTCACTTTTCGTTCTGAGAAAGTAGTGAGATGCCACATGAGAAGGCGGGGTGAACGGGCGTCAAGTAGCCGTCAGCTTCTGACTGATCACCCTCACCTCGCATCCCCTTCCCTCTCCTCGATCAGCCTACTCTCTCGTGTCCGTCTGACTCCCGCTTAGCCATTGGATGTAATCCGAATGGCTCCCCTCGCTCTCTCTCTGTGTCCCTCTCACCCTTCGACCACTCGGAGTGGAGGGTGTAACGAGAGTTTGCACGCTCAGCATCCCCGCCTGCTTCATCTATCGTGTCTATCAGAAGCAGCAGATCAGCAGAGTCAGTCGACCAACGCGAAATGAGACCGGTTTCGCTTCCTCTTCCACGCATATCTCACTAGCGCTTTATCTCACTCGGCCCTCCATTTCGAATGAGCCATCGTAATTTAAGGGTCGATTATGACTGTGGTCGCCCGCTCTTCCTGTTTCTCCATCAGAGAGCAACTCAATCGGAGCTCTTTCGCGCCTTGCTTGCCCTTCTTGCCCTCTTGTCTCTGCTCTCCCTCCTCAACCTTCCCTTGAGCATTCATTCGCTTCAAACGCAACAAGTGTCGGCTTTCTCACCCCACAGTGTCCCTCTCATCTCCCTCTCCTGCTATGCTCTCTCCTTCTTCTTCCCTTCCATTGTGTTCCTCTGGATACACGAACACCTCCATGAGCTTGCCTTCCCTTGCTCTGCTTTTCGATCTCTCCCTCCATCCATCTAATTCCAGCTCTCACTCAATCCTCGCTTGCCTCGTTCCATCTGTTTACTTTTTTGTGATTCCTTGTGATGTCAGCGGATACTCTTCTCTTCTTCATCTGCTGCTCCTCATCTTCTTCTTATCTTCATCTCATGCATTCTCTTCTTCTTCTTACAGTCTGTCAATATCGACCTTAGCCTCGGGTGTCCCCATAATTGGGGGAAGTCGCATTGTTGCGAGAGTTGTTTTATGGGCAATGCGTACCAGAGTGTGCAATGGAAGGGGAGAAGCGAGTATAGGGAGAGGGGGGACTGAGTGCCCGGTCTCACTATGTTTCCCTCCGATTCCTCCTCCTATACTTCGTACAAAGTGTCCCTCTCCTATCTCTCTTCTCTCTACAGTCCCAAGGTCGTGTCTCTCCTGTCACCTCCTCCATACCATTCGCTCATCTCCTCGTATTGTTCCCCCTCTGCTTCTTCTCCTCCTTCATCCCCTTGCCATCTCTCCATCCGATCGCCGGTCTCTCCATTTATCCTCTCCTCTCTCCTCCTCAGTCTCCTCTCCCTCGTAGATCCTCTCGATAGCGGTTTGGCCGTGCATAAGCCATGCCGAAAGAGGAGTCGACAGCGAAACCCGGCGAGTTGGGGATATTCAAGACGAGGTAGGAGGGGGGATCACGGGGAAGGGGATAAGCACATTCACATTCAGCAAGCCGATCCTCCCGGAGCCGGAGGAGGGAGAGGGAAGGAGGACTGAATCGACCCTCACTCAATCGACGTTGGAGAGGAGGAAGCGAGAGGTTGTCATTCCGATCAAACCAACTGGAGAGACCTACAGACGAGGAACGTCCTTCAAGGACAACTCCCATAAGGTATCATCAACTTGTAATTGATCCTTAGAGGGGTTTGACTCGATTATTGTGAAACGGTAGCTTATCCGAAGGAAAAATTGTCATTCAGAAGGATCCCTTTTCGTCAATGAGTTCCTCGATGATCGTTCTTCCCTCAACTCGCACAGAGAAGAAGCCGTTTGTCGTTCCCAAGCTCGATCTCCTATCGTAAGTATGATAGAGCTTATCACAGAGAAAGTGAGAGCCTGCCAGAAAGCAGGGAGAAAGCAGAAAGGGAGCATAAATAGACATGCTTCGATGCCTGATTCACTTTCCCTTTCTTGTTTGAGTGCAAGCGCGTATTGAACTCTGGCTAGACAGTATTGGAGAAAGAAAGAGCATAGCGTCCTCTCAATCAAAGTCTTCCTGTCCCATTGTCAGTATGATATTCTGTGTTTGTCGCCGACTCTTTGAAAGCGGAGAAGCACGCGGCAAAAAGTGTTCTTTTCTTGCAAAGCACAAGGATGAAACGGGAGGGGGAGGGAAGAGAGGGAAAGAAGGGGAGAGGGAGGGGATGGGAACGATGCCATCTTCCCTCAGGGAGTCGCTTCCTCCCGAACCACGATCGCAGACGATCGTCATGAGGAAGAAGAAGGGAGAAGTCGACTGCACCGCCGACACGACCATTACGGCCGCGCCGAGGTGAGCTTTATAAGCAAATCACTATTTGCTTGGTATTTTATTGGTTACGCATTTCACGTTCCTATAAATTAGCAATTAAGATCACGGTGATTTGCATGATGCGTAGATCACGATCTACCGTGGTAATATAAATGCAATTTCCGAAGCATTGCGCGGCCCGCGTGGACAAAACGCGACACAACGAAGCTTCAGCTATTCTACTATCTCTGTGCCTGGGCGCATCTGGAATAGGTGCATTCATTAAAGTCAATAGCTTCGACCACCCCACTGCACACATACAATGAGATAGTGGCCGCTTAGTTCAAGTATGAGATGAATGCAAGGATAGCAGTGAAGAAGAAGCAGTAGGAGTAGGGGACTTGTACACCACCTGTTGGGTGTTCCCCGATCCATCACTCAGCTACGTGTCCCTTCTACTTGTGATAGCCATCCCTCTCTGCCCTATCACTACGTGCAAGTCACGTCTACTCATCACTTGACTAATCGTATCCTTGTTCTCACTCGCTCGACTGTACGTCTAGCGAGAATTGCCTCTCTGGCTAGGAACACTGATTTTTTAGGGTCATACGTCAGGAGAATTTAGTACAGCAAAAACTTTAACATACTCGAGTCTCTGTTCATCGTAAGACGAATGATAGTTCTCACAAGATGGTCTCAACCCCCGTGGTGGCTGTCACGAGCAAACGAAGGAGTACTCGCGTAGTAGCTAACTACGACAGCAGTAATTATCCGGACTGATCGGCTTACCGATAATTTGCTTGTTTTCTCTCCCTGCTCTCACTAGACAATCGTCGCGAATGAGCTAGTGCAAGAAGACAGTAGAGTATTAGTTGAGACCAGTCCTCGTGTAATCCTCTCCTTGGAGTATACACGAGTACGAGCCATCGCATGGCTTCCCTTTCCTCTCTAAACACAGAGTGTAAGCAGCAAGCAGAACATCAAGTAGAGAGAGTCAATTAGAAGGGAAGGGGAGAGGCGATGGAGATGCCCTGAGGGAAGGCGGATCACGCTCCCCACAGCCATCATCCATCGATCGTGCGTGTTGACGCGACTCTCCGACAGCTCTGACAACCAGCTGTCTTCTGGTAATATTGCCTCGTTGCCTCGTTGAGAGCTGACGATGGCTCGCATCAAGCACGCGCTCACTCTCACAGCCAATCCACGACGGTGAATACTTACGATTCATTAGCTGTAGTATCATAGCATCCGTAGCGAGTATGCTAAGCCCATGATCTGGCTATTTGATCTAGGATTGCGTGACTGTCGCTATCACTTCTATCCCCTTTCTATATAGCGTAGATAGACTGAAATTAATTTAAAAAATAAACATTGATTGAAATGAGTATGAGCAAGACCGATTGCAGGGCTCGTCAGACAGCCACGAAGACCCTCAAGGCGACGGAGTCTGCGAAGGAGGCCGTGTCTCTCTCCGTCTCCCTCTCCAAGGTACGCTCTCTCCTCCGTGAATAACGGAATACGAGAAAACGGGGGAAATGTTGCGAGAGTGAGTGATGAATTCGAAGGGACGGTAGTACTTCGTCGTTACTTCCCCCCTCAACTCTCTCTGTTCCTCATCTCCGATCCCTCCCTCGGTTCCTCCTTCTGTTATTCGTCATTCTCTCCCCCTCGCTTCCAGATCCGCTAACAAAAAGCGACGCAGCTCAAGAGGAGCGCAAACCATGCAAAAGGCGTACAATCTCCTGCTTTGTACAGGGGATCAGCCATGCCTATCGGCTACGGTCCATTAGAGTCTCCTGATCTCTCCTCCTCTTCTTCATTTGATTCGTAGTACTCCTCCCCTCCCCTCCCCTCCTATCCCTCGATGGCCCCTTACTCAGTGGTCATCCAGATGTGTGCGTCCCTTCCGTACACTCTCATGCACTTCTTGCAGGAGGACGAAGGGGCTCCGAGCGGCAAGAGGGAAAGGAACGAGACGATTCTCAATGAGGTGAGACGGTCGGGAGGGAGGGGCAAAGGGGAAGATGAAGGTCGAGTGAGGGAGATAGGGGGAATTACAGGTAGACAAGTTGGAGAAGGAGATGCGCAAGCTGCAGGAGATGACGAGGAAGGCAGAGGAGAGGGACAAGTCGAGGACGCCGCCTGTTGTGAGTAGTCGAGAGGCCTCCTCTCTCCTCCCCGTGTAGTTATTCCAGAAGACCTCCTCTCCTCCCAAGGAAGTCGTCGTCGTCTCCTCGACTCTTCCCCGTGTAACTCGTCAGCCCGTCGACCTTCTTCCCTCCAGTCTCCCGCCCAAAAGTCGACCCGATAAGGTAGATTCGCTTTTCTTCTATAATACTGTCTATACTATACTGATTGTCCGAGCCGTTATGTTTACCATAAATGACAGAGATACTCATAGTGGATTAAAATCACTTCACATCCCGTTATGAGAACTTTTAAAATCACTGTAGAGCTGTTGAGAAGCGTATGGAATAGATAGTAGAGTGAGAGACTCTCCTATCAATGTAGGCAAACTCTGCCGCACTCAAAACAATCGTGCCATCACTACAGTCTCGAGTGTATTCGCATGATAACCGTGGTTGATCTCCTCTAAATATTTGCGCCCCTCTAACCCTTTTTCCTCGTCTCGCTTGATTCCTTCCGCTTGCCACTGTCTCCTTCTCTCGTGAGAAGTCAAACCTTTCCTTCCCACCCCTACCGATCTCTCTCCTGTCTCCACCCTCCTCTTCTCCAAACTCCTTCCCTTCTCCATCTTGGCCTTTTCCCTCCAATCGGGTAGCAATCCTTTTGTGTGTCACCTCTCCTCCCTCCTGTGGACCCTTTGCCGCGTCAGAAGACCAGGTTTTTTTCTCTTTTGCAGATGGTCGAAGCCGACAATCGAGGCAAGAATTTGGCATCGCGAGTCAAGGAGGGATTCGCGGACTTTACGCACGGAAGCTCCGATAGATTGATGAGGTGAGCAGTCTAGGAAGAGACTGTAGTCAGGCCGATTTCAGATGGAAGAGCAAACTGCAAAGTACGGGCAGACGGCAACGGGAGAAGGACGGAAGTGCACCACCCCCGCTGTCCAGGTAAACACTTCCTTCAGTCTGACACAAATAACATCGAAACCTAAACATTATCCAAACAAGTAGTGAATTATCCCATTTACTTCCTCATTTGCCTCTAAAGCCGCCTACCGCAAGCAAACGCTTCTCCTCGTGCTCGTTCCGGCACTCGAACAGTTAGATTATGGCTAATTTGCGTCCTCCCGTTCGCTTCTTTCAAGATTTGCTCACGAATGTGGGTGAATGGCCTCCCGTCCCATAGACCCTTCTCCCTTCTCCCTCCTCTTCTTCTCCTTCCCACTCTTTCATATTTCGCAAGTCCCTTCTTGGTCATGCGTGTAGGCGACCTTTATCCGTATCCTCGGTCCTCCTCCCATTCCCTTCTTCCCTTCTCATCTCAGCCAGTCATCATCATCATCATCTCCCGTTCGTAGATGCTGAGCGGGCGCTCGTTGTAATATTGCGCGATTTACACTAGCCAGTAAAGAAGTGCTCAAAGTAGTTTGGGATCCGCGCAACTCGTTCGTTCATTTCCGCGTACTCATGAGTTGCCGTTGAAGATCGATGCAAGCTTCGTCTCCGGATGTCCTGGTGGACTGGTCAGTCAACCCTCGTCCCCTTCATGTCACCCGTTCTGCCTCCAATGCCATCACCCTCTCCCCGTGAGTCCACTCTTCATCTCCCCTCCCCCTCCACATTATCCGGCAGTCCCTATCTAGTCCAATGCCTGCCTGTCCACCCGTACAGAGTCTTTTCCATAATTGGAGATCATTTCGTAGTCCGTCATTCACTCTTATTCTCCCTCTATCTGTCCTCTCGTCTTTGTCCCTCGAAATGGCAGATGATCAGAGGACGGCCATTCGATCCTTCTATGCAAGGAGTGTAAGGCGCTAATCGGTCCGTCCTTCTCTCTGGGTTGCCCTTTACGACTCTCATACAGTCCTCCTCTTTCTTCTTCTTCTCTTTTTCTCTGCTTGTTATCGCCTCTATCTCTCACACCTATGATTAGGTGTACAGGCGATGGAGTGAAGAGATAGAGAAGAAAGGTGAGAGAGATTGAGAGGGTGAGGGGACATAGGGAGAGTCTGACTGACTGTCCTTCGTACCCCTTATTGGCCTCAAGAGGCCAGCAGCCGTTTATGAAGGGAGAGGGAGGAGATCATGTGGTGGTCTCATTAGAGAACTCATCAACTCCTCGTCCCCTCACCCCTCATCTCAGTCTACCATCAGTCTAAATAAACGCATCCAAGCATTCGCTGATTGACGAACCGTTCGATCATTATCATCGTCCGTCCCCCTTCCCTTCGTAATGGGATTACTCGTAGACCTCGTTCCTTGCAGTATCTTCCCCCACAGTCCCCTCATTCCTCCTCTTCCCTTCCCTCATCCCATCGGCATCCCATACCATCTCTCCTCTTCCCGTACAGTCTGACTAGTCCCCGTCGTTTCGCTCATTATACCCATCGTTTCCCTTCCCTTCTCCTCCCTTGTCGTTCGCCTCTTTCTTCATGCCAAAGTGACCGCTTTCCACGGTGTAAACGCGTCTCCGTCTGATTAATAGTTCGTAGCCACAAGGGAGGGAAAGACACGAGTCGTCTGTTGCTCCAACCTTGTCCCTCCTCTTTCCTCCATTATCCCCCCTCTTCTCTTCTTCAATCTCTTCTCTCCTCTTCCCCCGATACACGATCTGCCATCTTGAATGGTGTGCCCCCATATATGGGATTATCACCTTCTGTTGCTGTCTTCGCTCGTGTTTACCCCCTCTGGCCGGTAGGAGGGAGAGGGGAGGGGACCAAAGAAAGGGAGGGGAGAGAGCGAGGGAGTCTGAGAGGGCGGAAGGGGGAGAAGAGAGAAAGGGAAAGAAGGGCTGTCGTGCCCTTGCACGATCAGCAACTTGTCACCAAGCACACAGCCAAAGTTCAGCCTTCCTTCTTATCGTGCATCAGCCCAATTCCTCGTCCGTTCGTACTTTCCTCCTCTTGCCTCTCCCCCTCCCTATCATCGTCTATCATCAACCAGCCTCGTCCGTCATCTTCCTCTCTTTCCAAGTGTCCGATCAGTCTTGTCTATCTTCTCCTCTCCTCTTCTCTCCTCCAGCTGTCCCCCTTAGTACGACTCCTCTGCTCCCTCTGCCCTACAGCCCCCTAACAGTCAGTCTGCCTCGTGTGCTATCCTCTTCTCTTCTCTCAGAGAGACGGTCCTCCTCTCCCTCTCCCTTCTCTTGACCCATCCCCCCACTCGAACCAATCGCTTATCCGCCAACCGTCCCTTGCCTTCTTCTTCTTCTCTGCGTCTCTTCAATCTCCTCTTCTCTCTTATCGGGTGTCTCCATCGATAAACAACGTGTGCAACAGTCATCTCTTACACTTGTGCAATCTCTACTTCCAAGACCTCTTCTCGTTGATTCCATCTGTGCATTGTCTCCGACCACTATGTGCCCTTCCTCCCTTCTTACGTGGAATTATCCTATCAACAACGGGCCGATCCACTGTCTCTCTCGTCCTTCCCTCCTCAAATATTGCCCATCACTCTCTTCTCTCTCCACTGATCCTACCACTCATATCTAGGACAACTTTCGCTCCCCGCATCGGAATAATCACGTCTCATCTCCCCCGTTATTATGCCCAAGAGTCTTCCCCACCATCAATACGTCTTACGATTGCAGGATGGAACACCGTACCCTCAAGTTTGATGTCGGCTCCCAGCAGATCTACCCCAGTCCGCGATCCCACTATGGTAAGGAGAAGCCTCCGAACAGCTAAGAAAGTCCCTTCAGAAGCCCTTCCCCCTCCCGCGCGACTCGTTCCCTTTTCGGGATCTCGACCGACGGTGAGTTATTTCCATTGCAAGCATCCATCATGCACTACAATGCACCTCCTTCTATATACTAACAAAAGCGCAGCAATTGCGTATTAGGGCCAGCTGTACCATCGTGACCCTTCCACCCGTATAATAGCCGCCAAGTCACCGTATAGCCCCTCACTAGACACCTCGTAAGGTTGTACTGCTAACGTGCCCTTTCGCTTCTTTCTCCCCCCTCCACATCTATCAGATTTCGAGGTGCCTCAGTTCAAGTTACCGGTTGAGAGTGGTCAATAGTGTCTCCTCCCTTCCCCAGCTGTTGGTTGAGCCTAGTCAGTCAGAGTCTTATCCTCCTACCTGTGCTTCCTCCCCTTCCTTCACACCTTCCATTGTATGCCCCCCATCTATCCCGTTCCCATGTTCACCTCAGCTGACATGCAGAGTCTTCTCTCATGTCTCTCCACTCAACGGGTGAGTCTATCCTCACTCCTCTGTCCCCGTGCTCCATTTGCTCGCACTTCTTGCATACGGCAAATTCGCCTCTCACCCCATAAAACGGCGACCGAAAGGTCCCGAGGGCGCGATAGGATCTACAGTTCGGAGTCGTTGCACTACATTCACTCCCTTGTGGAGTGACTTCACTCCAACAAACACCTTCCCCGCTCGCCCCTCCCCTGTCTATCCCTCCATTGCAGGACAACTCGGGAATCATTCGTCCGATCGCCTTCCGACCGCTCATCCAGGAGGACATGCAACGGCGACCGCAGCACAAGATGTGAGTAGTCAGAGTTAGAAACGGACTCTTATATATATATATATATAGTCTTATGATTCAAGAACTTCATAAGATCGCAATGCATTTGGGTATACCGCAAAGAAAACTTATCACAAGTTCTCATATGCCAGCACTAGTCACCGTTCATTCATCAATGGTTCCGTGCCTTTCCCCTTTCGATCACAACACGTTTCGCCCGTGTGGAGTTCCGTGCCCACAAAGGCCAATCGTACAGCACAGGCCGTAGTCGCATTCCCTCCCCTCCCCTCCTCTCCTTTTCCGCCGCTCTCCGTTTCATCACACACAAACCACTTGTCGTCTTAAAGAAGTCGCTCGCCCTGTAACTGGAAACTCGCGCTGTCCAAGCATAGCATCGCTCTAGTCGTTTCAAAAACAAGAGGATGGCACAGCTCCTTCTTTCTCCTCGAAACACCTACGTTCCGGATACCTTTGCCTTGCCTCTTCCCTCCTTCCCCGTTGAGACACTAGGAGGTGCCGTATCCTCTTCGCTGTCGCATGAGTTAGAAAGAAGCAGCAGGCAACTGCTTGATCGCATTCTCAAGTTTCGCTCGTAGGCGCATTCCCTCTCTTTTCGACTCGTTGAGCCCGTTCAACCTTCAGAGAGCACACTAAATCTGCCCTCAACCTGAGCAGTACGAGCGTCTCTCGGCCACGGGCAGTCTATCCCTCGACTTCCAATAGGTACTACACAGAATACCAATCGGCAATGCAGACATGGGAAATGAACCACATTTTTGCAGCTTTTCCGCGGTACGGCATGAAAACGAGTACGATACGGTATCTGACATCCTCACGGAGAAGGAGAAGAGCAATGACGGTAAGTACACGGGTACAGTACTCCGCAAGGATGTATTGTTCAGATCTGTGCAAGTTGTCCGCCTCATCGGGAAGCAGTGGAGGAGGTTCGATTGGCCATCGGGTTAGAGTGAATGAGATTGGGAGGAGGGCGAGATGTAGTTTGAGAAAACGACGAGTCGGCAGTCAACCGGTGCACACATCACACCGTCTCCCTCGGATTCCGGAATCGTCGACTACGAAGTAAGTTGCATTTCGGATCTCATTGTTAGAGACACAACTTGGGTATTGCATACCCGTATTTCGATGGGAATGATACAGTTCTAGTCTGGTATCTCATTCCCAACCCCTCACCTCAGACGATAATCCGCGACAAAGAGAACGAACTGCAAGGTGTGCGGAAGACCATGGAACAGAACGAAGAGATTATTGTGAAGGTGAGCAAACATCTGGGAAGGAGAAGGGAACGGGGGAGGTCGCAGGTTTACTTGGAGAAGGAGAAGACGTGGAAGGAACAGCTTGACCAGATGAGACACCGACTGGCTGCCAGTGAAAAGGTGAGGGGATAAGGAGGGAAGGAGGGACGAAAGGGAAGGGACAAGTCGACCCTTTGAAGGGAGAAGCAGCACTGAGGATGCAGATGAGCAGTCTGAGTAGGCAGGCTGAGGCGATGAATGACCGAGTAGCGAGATTGGAGGAGGAGAAGAGTCAGCTCACGCTCAGGGTTAGTCAATAGAGTACAGTCTTACACTCGACCCGACCACCTTCCACCAAAGTCACTGGATTCAGCTCCGCGAAGCCGAGTCCTCCCGTGAGTGCGAGTCGTGTCGCCGATCGAATTCCGCCTCGCGACCCATCCCTGCTCCTCGAACCGTTAAGGCGAACGAGATGACTGACTCCAATTTGCGAGACGAAGTATCGGAGCTGAGACGAGAGGTGATTGATGATGTTCACTCGCATAGCCAACCGAGTCTCTCAGGTGGCTACCCTCAAAGACGCCCTGCACTTTCTGCCGGAAAACAAGCGAAATGCCGTATATGCTAATGCTGTAAGCGGTCATTTAATTTATGCCGTGTCAATTCCAAAGACCAGAAGTTCATTTCAGAACCCGATGGTGAGCCCTCGTGACCGACTAATTTGAAACGTTCCTGTGCATCCTGTTCCTTCCTGTTTGGAGATTTCCAATGTTGAACATCGTAGTCCGTCATTCAGACATGTAGCACATAGCTCACTTCGCAATCCCAGTTATTCCCGTATCGTGTATTTGCATTCTTTCCCTTACTGCCTTATCCTCTTCTCGTGCCTCTTACTTATGCTTTTGTTTATCCACAACGATGTTATGTGCAATTGTGATATTCATTGAGAGCCTTTGGATAAAGTATCCATCATATCACTCAAATGAAAGCTTACGAATGCGCGTAAACCTGCGTGATCCAAGGGCAAAAGCTCGTTTCTATCCATGGCTTAGGCAGAGTTCCCGGATCGCACGCTCGCTCGTGCTCGTTAACTAGCTATGAACGACGTAATCCTTACAGCTAACATCAGCAACCTTATTGTTAGGAGGAGGAAGAAAGAGATATAGGGTGGCATGATGGGAACGGGGAGAAATGCATGAAGAGAACGCGTTCTTGCGGCCTGAGCTAGTTCCGTGTGCAGCTTCATCTATCATTACAAATCTGACATTTTGCCCTCCTGCTAACTATACTTCCCTTTTGCATAAGCATTCAAGCAATGAGGAACGGTAGATCCTGTTAGACATGAGATGCATCTCTAACTTTTTTCAAGCCCATCACAGAACGTGCTGCGGCACGGTTGAAAAGAAAGATCTATCAGTTGAATTGTTTACGTGAAACTTAAAAAAAAACACAACGGTTGCTCCAATAGTCCATCTGCATCTGATAGTAGTTCAGAATAAAAACAGTCATTATTAACTCGTAATAGAGAAAAAAACTTCGATTAATTAATGTGAAATAGGAGAAAAAATCGAAAGGACGTAGAAAAAAATCAAACTAGAAAATAAAGAGCAGTAAAGATTGGTGCCAAACAAATAGTTAAAAAAGAGGAATTTATAAAAAAACCAAATCTTCGACCTTTCTTTATAATAAGTCCCTTTAGCGAGCACACATCCATATTTATCTTTTAACATTTTTTTCGTTACAGCCGGATTAATTATTTTGCTAAATTTTACCGAAGGGTTCGCCTTCACATATAACAAAGAGCATCGTAAGCCGTGTAATTAAAAAGAATATTCAAATAAAACATTTCACTTTGTTGTTTTACAATACTGTAAGACACAATTAGTGCTCTCGCTGAGCTCTTCTCATTGCCAGTTCATCATGGTTCTATCCTCCCCACCTAAAGCAAAAAATGCTTGCATTGCGTGAAGGGGAATCACAGATCTAAGCAGGATAGGGAAAGTTCCGGTCCTCTCCCTATCCTCTATTATCATGCCCCACCCCCTATCCCTCTCTACAACTATACCACCTATTTAAGGAAAGGCACGAAACATTAGCTGCCCTTCTCCCAACTAAGCGCCCTTCGGGGAGTAGTTTCATTATCTCATGCAGGAACTAGGTTACAGCATTCCGCTGATCGTGCGCGCTCTCGCTACTTTCGCTCTTATCGAGATCGCTGCAGGATGCTATTCCGAGTACTCGGTGCTTCTCTTCTGGTGGGTGCCGTCAGTGCCTCTTTCTGTGGAGACTCCTCAGTTCCCTTCTCCGTCGAGGTATGTCTCCGTCGTGCCCTGCACAACTTATAATTTCTCGTTTAGATCCTCCCAGATGGCCAACCAGTACTCGGCTGTGCTCGGCCCTCATGCTTCGGATGGACTCCCTCAGGCAAGCCTGCCTCACAGACTGGATCGTTCTACCGTATTAACAAGTAGGATATTGCTGTCAAACAGTTAATAAGTATATTTTTTAGCCGACCCGATGGTTACTTCCGCAATGACCGACCATCAGTTCCCGAATTCGGTTCAAACGATCCTCGATACTACCGACCGCAGACCGCGGTTAGTAGCCTACATGGTGCTCGTCCTTTATTGGTTTCTTCAGACCTGTGAGGCCACCTTCTCTTCTGCTTCGTGTGCTCCCATCAACCAATGGGTCGGAGGTATCGCTCCTCTCCTCAACGTCACTGCTTTCCCGTAAGAGTCCCCGTTCTACCGTAATCGTCGTGTTCATTGCAGGACCGTTCTCCAATGCTGCGCCCTCGACGCCCTCGTAGAGTCGGAGGACCGAGGAGTCGCTTCGCTTCACGGAGGACAGATGGTTGTGGGGGGAGAGGTAATATCTGAAACGATAGCATAACACAGATAAACTATGAACAACAACGCAAAACAGAAAATAGTATACGACGAAGAAATAGGGAAAAGTTCAATTACGAAGATCAAATTAAGGTTCTTTCGAACGGAGTGCAGATCGCTTTCGACTACGTCTCCGATATCATCAAGATTGTCCGTCCCGATGGAACGTAAGCTCCTTCTTGCATAGTCCATTCCATTCCATCACAAAACCGATGAATTAACTCCTTCCATCCTGCTAACTATACCGTAAGAGGCCGATTAAAGAAGGCGCTCTTTTCTCCCCTCATTAGGATCGAAAAGCCCTCCATAATCTCTCGCTCCCTCTCAATCTATCGCATTATAGTGTCCAGTATGATGTCGCAATCCGTCGTTTTGCCTGCCCTGGACTTAACGAAAGTGAGTGATTGCAGCCTTATTCCGGTTGTTCGCGATAGGAAGGCAGCAGCCGTGTGCATTCTTAGAAAATTTTTTCTCTCTCATCTATCCCACAGCAAGTATGAATCATTAGAATGAGAAGAGAGATAACGGCTTGCCGCATCCCATCTCCTTTTCTACGCCCTTCGACATCAGCCGGTTCTGGCACCGGACCGTGGCATACCTAGCTGGCAACTGAGACAACTGAGAACTGCGATAACTAACTAAGAACTGGGATGGGAGAACCTTGTAGTTGCCTGAACATACGACGGTATACGAATTGTTTCTTCTCAGATGGCAAGTACGGCAAGGACGGAGAGGCGCTCGCCTTCCAGGTATGGCGCATACCGTAACCCGGTGAACCGTTTGTCTGACACTGTCCTGTGCAGGAGGCCAACGTCCAAGTCAACCAGCCGCTTCCCCTTCCCGGACAGGCGCCGGTCGCGGGCAACACTCTCGTAGAGGAGGTCATCCAAGAGGAGGCCGTCCAGCTTCCCCAGGGAGCGCAGCTTCAGCCTGTGGTAGAACATAGTCCCTCTTCCCTTGCATACAGTACTCCCTTCAGGGTCCCCCTCCTCCTCCTCCCCCTCAGTTCGTCGCTCCCGGAGCCGGAGCTCCTGTTGCTCCCCAATTCGTTGGCCCCGCAGCCGCTGGAGCCCCCGTCTACGCGGTAATCGAGTAGTCTGGTCCCTGTTATGGAGAGTATTGCAGCCCCCGGCCTACGGAGGATACTCGGGCGGAGGATACTTCTGCTTCACGGCAGACATGGAAGTGATGACGGCGAAGGGAGAGACGAAGAGGATGGACGAGCTGGAGAAGGGCGACCTCGTGTTGTCTCTGCAGGACGGAGAACCCACCTTCTTCCCCGTCACCTTCTGGCTTCATCGTAACAAGGAGCAGGTGAACTGACAGTGTGACACGTCAGCTAGAGAGACGCTCAGGAAGCCGAGTTCTACAAGTTCGACCTCGAGGACGGAAACACCATCAAACTGACCGACAAGCACTACATTTACAAGGTACGGTAGCCTTCAGCTTACGGTAGATGCATTCCTACCGTATACCCGGTAGATACTGTACTTCAGGGAGACTGCTCGCAAGTGGGACAGATCCTCGATGCGGACTACATCAAGAGCGAACCGGTGTTCGCCGAGGAGGTCTCCCAGGGAGACTGTCTCTACACCTTCGATGACGAATTCAACCTCCGTGAGGTAACGACTGTCCATTCGGACACACCGTGACTGACCCCGCATAACCGGACTGAAGTCTCACTTTCATCGGCTCACCCACGACGCATACCCTGACTACCGTAACCCATTCAGGTCCGCGTAATGAGCTCCTCCGTAGTGGTCGAGAAGGGCATCTACGCCCCGATGACCAGCAATGGCCGTATCTTCGTGAGTCCTTCCCCTTGAACTGCTTAGCAGACCAAACTACGTACTCTCCCTAGCAAGTTGCGTAGGGAACGAGGAGATGAGAGGGGAGGGGTGGAGGGGGAAGGGAACTCCCCCTAAACTGGTCACGAGGCTGAGCACAGAACAGCAGCTAAGCGAGTAGCTAACCGAGAGGGCCCCTTGGCAGGTTAACAACGTGTACGCTTCGTGCCACAACATCGTCAACTCACACACTATGCAGAAGACCTTCTTCGAGGTGAGAAGAGCTGCTACAAAGAAAGTGCTGGAACAAAAGAGATCTTCCTGCTTTCACTATCCATATCTTCCATCCCTTTATCTCCGCTCTCCCTCCCCTCTTCTTTCAGCACATTAACGAGTACCGATCCTGGCTTGCATCTCTCTTCGGCAGCTCTGACGAAGAGACTGTGGAGGTGAGGGGGACAGGGGGCCAGGGGTATTGTAACTATATGGATATAGCAGGCATAGATTTATTCAACTACAATGGAAAAACGTAAAAAAAACTTAAGGCACACAAAGAGAACTGGACAAATAAAAATAAAATTTGCATTCAGACTCCATCTGGACTCAGCACGGCAATCGAAATGTTCAATATCCTCATTCCCAAGAATCTCGCCACCTTCTAACCTCCTCCATAATATTTCACCTCCTCTCCCAATGCAATAATAATCTCACTCGCCTCAGGGGTAACTAATTGACGAATAAACGTTGTCATATTCTTACTCATCTGTCACAACAAAGTATCGCCGATTGTTTATTAGCATTGAACAATCATACACGTATTATTATGATACAGTGGAACACTGGAATGCATTGTGTTAAGGCAGTCAACGAAATGGTACAATCTAATTGAACAAGTTAACGAATGTATTTGGTTAATGCAAATGTGTTAAAATGCACAGTAATGTAATGCAAAAGTTAGTTACGAGTTAAAAACTAGTTACGAGGGAACGAACAAATACATGGGAAGGTTGATTGCGCAAATCAGGCATTGTACCGTACTCCGGCCAACTTGCCCTGAGGGACGAGGGATTGGTTGAGTACGGTAAGGGAGTAGGTATCGAGGTGTCCGTGGACGTGATGGTACAGCTCCACTCCACGACGAGACGACTCCTCAGCTACGTAGAGGGGAGTGGGTATGGAGGTCGTCGAGTTGACTATCTGAATGGACACACGGTAATCGCAAGTTATTGTAATGGATTTTTTTCTACTATGGATTTTTTTAGGACTACACAATATTTTCCTGCTTACCTCATGAAGGTGACAGAGGGAATTGGTGAGATGTTCTAGTGCATCCATGGGCATTCTTCCAGTCGAATCGTGGGCCAACGTGTACTTCGTCGCCTTTGCCGTTCCCTTCAATCTCATTCCACTCTCCCACCCCCTCCTTCCACCCCTCCAACCATCCCTCCACCCTCTCGATCTCTCCGTATCTACCCTGATCCATGAACACTTCGTATCAACCCTCTTCCACCTTCTCCCCCCCTTTTATTCCTTCCCCAGGGAATGGCCATTCGCACCTGCAGAGCCTTGTGTGACTGGAGGAAGAACTCGTTCGATTCGGGGTTCACGACGGACTTGTCGATGACGACACCCGGGGCGAGATTCTGGTCCACTCTACGACCGTCGCCAGAAGCACCGGGAAACTTCTGAAATGAACCCCTCGACTCCCTTATACTCCCTCGTCTCTTCGCCTTGGTTTAACCCGATATGCACTTTCACCTCACTCAAGGAACAAATCAAATTGTGCGCTTCCCCAATAAGGTCATTCAGCCTCTTTCTACAGTACCCTAACGCGATTAACCAACAATCTCTTATCCAACTACATCAAGGCCATGGATAGAGCAGCCAACTGTGACCCTCTTCATAGCTACATATTACACTGTTTCGCATCCATAGCTAGTCCCTCCTTCACGTAAATCAAAAGTCGCCGTGATATCATGGCGAGCAAAGGGAAAGGTATCGCAACTTCACGTAACGGCTAAACTTTAGTTTTTCGTGTTCAAACCTCGTATGGATGCCACAAAAAGGTCCCAAGTTGATTCCATGCTATCAGATGACCACCTCACCTCTGGATAGAACCGTTCATTGTGATCCTTGCTCGTAGCAATCATGAGGAAATCCGGAGAATAGGTGGCAGCCAATTCCCGGAACGCAGAAAGGAACACGTCCCTCTCGGTCGAGGCAACCTACAGTAAGACTGTACTAATGTAGGAGAGGGAGGAGATACAGTAATACAGGTGAAGAGATTACTGTACTTACGTATTTGAGCTGACCCTCGGAGACTCCTCCCCGGTACACGATAACCTTCATCGGAGCCTGCAACAACATTCGTCTTATACCGTTCATATCGATCGATGCCACCGTAAAACAATGCAGTAACTGCAAGGCTTGTGCACGCATTCCAAGAATCGTAGGAGCAATGAAGGAAACAGCTAATATATCAGATGGACTCACGCTTCCTCGATTGGCCTTGAACTGCTTGAGAGTCTCGACGATGTAGTTCTTGAGAGTAGTAGTCTGGGGTTCTCCCTCGCTGTATCCTCGTGGATGGGCATACCGATATCCCGTTGTGAAGTACTGCTGGGCACATATCGAACGAGTCTTAACAAAACATTCGTTACGGTTTGAGACTGGAATGGGGAAGACCCCTTCCCCTCCCTACTTTTATTCCATTCCCTGCTGCTCCGGTCGTTCCCGGAGACACCCATGGGAGCAAAATGGAGACACCCACTTAGCTCCCTAGGGTGTCTCCTAAGTATCTCCTGGGTACTTCCAGTCTCCTGGGTATCTCTAAGTTACTTCCCTGGGCATCTCCTAGTGTTCCCATGGGAGTCCCCTTTTTCTCTCGTGCTTGGCTCAGACAAAAGAATGGCATTTATTACTACTTAGAATATTCAACAATATTCAACGATAAAAGCAGTGGTCTTGACGAGATCAAAATGGATGTTGGCGCTTCCTTGTGAACCTAAAGAGGAAATGATACCGTTAATTTAATGCCCATGAACGCTTCTTCCACATTTTTCTATTTCCGGAACTTGCTGACTGCGAAAAGTCAACCAAAGCTTTCATTCTACCCGTTCGGGCGTTAAGATAAGTGATGCCCTCCTTCCTGCACAATTAAAATGCGAAACGCATGGTGCTGATATTTTAATCTAACGGTCTAAGGCAAACTGAATGCCACCCACCTCGCGCAACTCATTCATCATTCCATTCCTCAGGGCCCTGTATCCCGTAGACTTTCGGTACGTGGGGGATCCGTTCAGCTCGATGAGGACTTCATTCGGCCGCACTGATGTGAATACTGTTTAGAGCGCGAAGGCAGTTTTTCTCAACTATAACGAACTAGCGGTATGTGAATGAAAGAATGAACGCTAGGTGAATGGACGACTCTGCCATTGATATGCTTAGAACTGGTATAATGTAAAGAGGCCGCAAATTATCTATAACTCACTCACCTCTAACCCTCCTCCAATCTGCTATACATCGACAGTTGCGCGTGTGGGGTACTCCTGAAACAAGTTGTTCATGGGAGAAACACGATTAAGATAAACATGAAACAGATAATAATAAAAATAAATAAACAATTAGCATTAATGACGCGCAATCCCGCGCTTATCCTCCTGGATGTTTCCTTTTTTGTCTCCTAGGTATCTCCCCGACTCTCCTGGGTATCTCCGGTGTCGGTTCAATCAATGCCCTGTTATTTCAAATATATAAGCTCCCCTGGGTGTCTCCTGTCTCCTGGGTATCTCCGGGAACGACCGGAGTGTATGAGAAAATGGACAAAACGTTATTCATATGCTCCTTTCCACCACTCTGTAAATTCATATTTACATTCATTCAACGATAGATTACAGTTGGAAGGTGTCCATATACCATTGACTAACCTTCTCCTCGGCTGGGGCGAGCTTTCCGTTGTTGGCAGAGAGACCAATGACGGCAGGCATCGAGGGAGGGGTCACTGAAACGGAGGGGAGGTATACGGTAAGGGGAGGGATAAGAGGGCTAGAGAACGATGCATATCTAGCGTCATGTTGAACTCTGATCTATGCATAGTAATAAAATCATCTCTACTACAGTATGCATACAGCCATGTCAGCTATATCTCTATATACTAGATATAGATGTGCATGCTGTAACTATAATGTCACATCAACTTACCCGTTCCTTCCATCTGGGGACTTATCCGGGGCTGTTCGATGAAGAGACCAATGATGATGGTATTCGGCAGATGCAGCGCAGATCTGAAAACAACCTTATTACTTTATACTTTATATAGGAATACTTTTACGTTAGTCTTTCTACTTCCCCTGAACTAGTACCTCAGTCAGTTCGCGATAGCTATCGACTCAAAATCAATCCGACATCTCCGTTGCCACTCACTTATCTAACTCTTCGTGAATCACAAAAGATCCCCTCCCCTCCCCCTCCAATCCCTCGATCACCCCCCCTCCTCTCCTCTCCGACTACCATACCCATCAGCAGCCACGACATGCGTCGTTCCTCCATTTTTCGCATTCATCTTCATCGCGATATTCTCCACAGTCTGCATCTGTCGCTTCTCCGCTGCCTGGACGAAATAACTATTTCCCCTTCCCGATCAGTTCACGATAGCTATCGACTACCGTCCCCCAGTCAGTTCGCGATAGCTATCGACTACCGTACCCCAGTCAGTTCGCGATAGCTATCGACTATAGTACCCCAGTCAGTTCGCGATAGTTATCGACTACCTTACCCCAGTCAGTTCGCGATAGCTATCGACTATAGTAGCCCAGTCAGTTCGCGATAGTTCCCCCAATTACCGTACCCTGGTAGCAGTGGTCAGCTTCACCTCCTGCGTAATGATGCCATACTGCAGCTCGGCGTGCTTGTAGTTCTCTGAGAAAAACAGTTCATAGCAGAACGGAGAGTCAATCCTAACAGAACTAATAACAAAAGTCTCCAATTGACAAGTGGCATACGGTGATCGGCAATGGAATCCTCGCATATATTGAGTACGAATTCGCATCCAGCTTCCTTCGCATTCTCCATCATCTCC
The DNA here is from genome assembly GCA_900490955.1 of Micoletzkya japonica. Taxonomy (NCBI): domain Eukaryota; kingdom Metazoa; phylum Nematoda; class Chromadorea; order Rhabditida; family Diplogasteridae; genus Micoletzkya; species Micoletzkya japonica. The sequence goes on from LS919912.1 coordinate 103,594, forward strand.
GTCACTGCAGCTTGGACCTGCAAAAACATATAATATTTATTCATTTATTCTTTCGCATGTACTCTCCTTTACTTCAGTGACAATGTACAGAATCTACTACAATAAGCCCGCAACAAAATTCTTTTCTTTTACATATTTGTAGACGTACATTTTGCCCGACGGCAATGCTCTTCTTCAGCGGTTCGGAGATCTGCATTCCCTTTGCTCTCGCCGACGACACGAGCATGGTCACGAACGACCTCCAATCCATACTTATATCTTGACCAGAACAACAAGTCTTTTCCCATAATATTCAAATTATTTCAAAGATACTTTCAATTAATGCATAAGTGAAGCATATCAACTGACTCGACGATGGTCGGGGGCTGTCGTCTGGCGGAGTGGAGACAGAAGGCAGCCCACTTCGAGATCGAAGCGGGGATCGCGAACTTCGGAGATGACCTCCAGCTGGGCTGAAGGAGCGGGGGATAAGGGGTGGGAGAGCATGGATAGCAGATATTAATGCATGATCCAAACCATACAAACCATATGTAACATTCTACTGCCGATGTCTACTCTTCCCTACAAAAAGCTCCACTTACCCCGTTCATCCTTCCCGTTCCTCCTCCTTGCAGCTTCACACTCATTAGTTGACGAGCTTGCACCTAGAAAAACGAGATGAGCACGGCCAAAAGCGAAAGACCAAAGACATAGATCAAATAGTGACGTCGTTGAACTCCAAAGTACCTTTATTCTTTAATGGAGAACGGGTTAAAAGTGTCTTGATTCACATTAAAAAGGTCACAATAGGCCATAATTTGGCAGAAAAGGATAAATTTGGAAGCCAGAGTGCCTTGATACTGTAAATTTTCACAGAAAAAGTGCCTTGGTTACGTCGGCTCCGACGTACTATTTGACCAAATATCACCCGCCCAATCTTTCATTCCCCCTTACCTTTAGTGGTTCGCTGTTGGCGGGCAGAATGACTCCCATGTCCCGCAACTTGTCCGATCCCAACCCGAGGGCATCGACGAATCCCTTCGTTTGACGGAGACGAATCTCCGGTTGAATGGCACTCACCTCAAAATGGAGTGGACAAGACGAAACTAACCGACATTGGTCAAGTTCTAGATTTCGGTAAGTCAATTTCGGACACAGGTTCATCCAAAACATTCACATTTCAACATCTAGCTATGCATTCACTCCACTCAGTCCACAAGCAAAAGTCACGCCTCGTATCCCCTCTCCTCTATCTACTCTCCCCACATACCTTGATCAACTCCTCGATCACCTTCGGTCCCGCTTGTTCAGTCTTCACTCGTTGTTTGGGGGCGACTGTCAGTACTTCGCAAGGATAGATGGCCTTCGTGTACTTGTCGATCACTCCCGGGAACTTGAGATTACTGAAACATATGAATATCAGATGGAACTGGTCCGAGAACACTAAGCCACAACTTCCAAAATTACCGCAAACACGTAGATTTGCGTTGTCCGCTCTCTCGGTTGATGCCATTGGCACAGATTTCCATTTTTTTTCGTTTTTTTTTGCTTTTTCACGTTTTCATTATGATTTTCCTTTCAAAGTTCATGCATCTGCTTAGACTGACAGCAGTAATGACTCCGTCCAAGTGTTAGGCTCAAATAACTTCGCAGGAACATCGAAAAAGGTAGGTTTTTGCTTACTATTTCCTTTGCAGGAATACATTGTTCTAGCGTGTTTGTTTTCTTCGTTTTCCAAGATGATAATGGAATGGATAGTCCTTTATCGCTGGAAGATTTGCGCAAGACTATAATTCGAGGACCGTGCTTTTTACGAGGTTAGCTCCAACCGCAAGTGGTTGTTTGCTAGGGTTTAAAAGCTTCCATCAAGTTACGATGTAAGTTCAGAATGTTCAGGTAACTCAAACCAGAGATACAATCAAGTGCGCGAGCCGTCGTCTTTATCGGCAGCCGGCAGGGATTTCCTCGCCGTTTTCAAAATGGAGTTCACCGTGTTTATCCGATAAACGTTTTCAAGAATATTCCGATAAAGTGTTTTCGCAGCTATTTGCTATGACTCAAGCGTTGTACAATCGGTAGTGAAGGAAATATGCACGATCAACGGTCAAGGCGCACCATATTTTGGTGTGGCTACAGTAATCGTCAACGAATGTAAATAACAGAAAGTGGTGCACGCAGGGCACGGAGGTCACTACACCAAAGTGGGCGGGACTGGGCGCTTGACATATGGTGTTGTAAGTTGGTCCGTATATGTACCGTAATACTTACGCGACTTCAACGTTATAGCGTTCCTTGAAGTACCTTGCGATGGGCGTTGTTTCTCCAGTCTTCGATTGGAATCTGCAAAAAGAACCCAATTACACTAACCAAGACCTTAGAGGGAGAAGGATACTAATATTTTCCGTGAAATTCATAAGAATCAACTGACGTGCACTCTCCAATCGGCTTGGGGGTGAGCCCTCCAATCGTCATCGCTCCTGGCTTGTGGGACATCAGACAACGGATATCTCAAATTGCCAGTTTCCGCATTGAATAATCCTTCTACTTATATTATCAAAACCATGAAGTGTCGTGCCTACACTACCCACCCCCCCCCCCTTGATACCGTAAACCTTACTTACCTCTCAACTCTCGACTCATGCTGCTCGGATCACGGAGATTTTCTCCAAACATGCTGACCATCTTAGCGACTAAGGGCTGGTTCTCGTAGTGGAAAGCAGTCTTCTTCACTGCAACCAACAACTTCTCCCCTCGATACCGTAACCCGTCCTACCGTCTCCGATCAGACACGGCACGTAATCGGGAGCATCAGGAGTCGATACGGGACCCTCCAGCACCTTGGATTACGGTATACCTATTTATTATATAAATCTTTATTTATTTCTCACAAAATTTGTTTAATACTGAGTTTCGATTACGACTGAAATGACCTTGACAGCCTTGGACAATCCGATTCCAATGAACATGTCATTTCGAATAGTGGGCAGGTCCTTAGCTTGGAAACCGTAGGCTTCAGGATGAGCCAAGTAGATGACTCCGTTGCCGTAGGTGATAAAATCTCTCCTGAATTAGGGGGTATATAGCATACCGTATACTGTAATTACAGAAGGGGCAAAGGGAGATTAGGAAACGCACGAGAAGAAGGCAGTTTGCGATGTGGCGAGATTGAGTACTTCGAGCAGCGACTTGTCCGTGTTCTTGAACTCCGCGTTGACCACTTTGGGAAGATCACTCATCGCAAACTCAAATACGCCATTCACTACACCGGAGGGAATTAAAGGGCCCCTCCAGGCAATATCTACCATATACATTTTTGGCATAATTGGATAGCTCTCAATGTCCTGAATCTCATACTCTCTCCTTTTTAGTTGAAACTTCGCCGTTGCTGAGAAAAAGCTGTGGAACGATTTCTCTCGCTGTCTGCGCCTCTTCATTCCTCTCTTGTCTCTTACAATCAATTAACCGCTCTTAATTGGTTATCACTTGAAATGAATGAGATGGTTGGAGGTACCCTTTAAATTACGCTTAGCGACTGAGAAACGTACCAACACATATACTTTATGCTTTTGCAGTACTCATCTAATGCTCAGAAGATTAGTTTATTCCATTCCCGTACCCGTGCCCCCTCAGCCGCTTGCTTCAGTGTAACCACAATCTTCTGTGCATCCGCGCTGACCGTTTGGCACGAAGGAGGTAGCTCGATCTTCATCTAAAAACTTCGCATTTCTTTTAGAGAAAACAGTGAACCCTCCACAATTTTGATAATCCCACTTTCAGTGCGCCTGAACCAGTATACTAGAGATTTGTAATCACGAAACCACGACGCTTCTTGTCAGCAAAAACGATTAAACATATTGACCAAAGGGACTCGATTGATATCTGCAAGATACGTGAAGATGGACGAGTAGCTACCTCCTGAGTGCCGATATCGGGTAGCCTCTGCAGAGTGACGAGAATGGCCGCGCGATCGTAGATGAGTGTTCCCTTGAAGAGGACGTGGCCACTGTCCACCAGATGGAGGAAGATCTCCGTGCACGCCGTCTTGCGCTGCTGCTCGTTGTAGCTTAAGGCCAATCCATACACTTTACAAATATCCTTTCTAAATTATCTAACTACGGAAACTGATCTATTTTATGCGAAAACTTATCTATTTTATCACAATACGAACGAAACAGAGAGCGCAAGGCTATAGCACGCTAGTCTTTAGCGTGATCGTAACTACCGCATCCATTACAGTATACGGCTTTTTGCAAATGTCGTCAGGTGTGTTTTACAGTTCGATGTTTCATTGTTTTCAACTAAATGACACCAGCGTAATCAGCCAACGCGTGCCCTCCACTGCAACAACCCCACTCACTCGTCTCGAGTCTGCTTCGTCAACTCCCTCATCACCTCCTCGCCGTCTCGCTTCTTGTACACTGCATACACACGAAGGTCGTACTGCAAAGATCAAAGATCAGTCTTCAAGGGAATCCATCAAAGACAGGACCAACCTTGTAGTAGACAGCTTCTCGATTACAGGTCAGCTCGTAGATGTTCGTACTGACGACGAGGGGAGTACCCGTAGCCCCCGCAGGCCGCTTGCTTATGGTGGATGGGGTGGACGACGACTGAAATCAATCTGATCAGGGAACTACCGGAGATACGAGAGAAGGCCTGAAAACATACCACATGAAGGTCCGCAAGACGAGATGACAGTTCAGCCATCACTGTCGGTTCCCTGCAATAAGGGATAGCGGTGAGAAGGAGAGATGGAAGAGGAGTAGGGGGATGAGACAGCGAGGAATGAGAATACTAACCGATTGAAAGAGGAGGGAGAGCGCCATCCGAAGTAGATCACGCTTTTGGCGCCGAAAACAAAAACCAGCCGCTCGATTATCGACCAATTCGTCTTACCGTAACGCCCTTTAAGATACCGTAGTCTGTTTTTTTCAAATATGTACACAATATTTTGATTTTTTTATATATATATAAAGCTACCATTAATAGCTTTTATTATTCAAAAATTTCAATTCTGTTGACCCTAGTAATTACCGTCCAAATGTAGACATGTTAAATTTTGTTCTTGTTATTGTGTTTACACAGTGCGCGTACTCACGGCAAAAACAAGACCGCTCCTCCTAAAGAGTGTTCTGACGCGTCGCGGTTGAACGCGACGCGTCAGTTCGACGGGTCAGACTAGGCCTAATCAGACTAGGCCTAAAATTGTTGACATAGTAACCCTAGCTAGGGTTACTATGTCAACAATTTTCGCCGAAACCGAAAACTAGCCTTGCATTTTGTTGAATAAGGTCTACAATACGCATTTGAGCACTGGAAATCATTATTAAAGCCATACGTGGGCAACCTTCCCCACAATGTTTTGAGAAACGGGCCTACCTGTAGACGAAATCAAGCCTATTAATTGAAATTTTGTAGAAAACATAGGCCTACCAAAGTAAATATCCGAAGAAATTTGGGCCTACCACCCATACTTCGGGTCGGTGCCCACGTATGATTAAAGCGGAAAATCATTTAAAACATTATGTTTGCATTTCACCTTTGACGCGGAACTACGCAAATTTGAGAGATTCCTTCGCATAACGCCTAGTACTTATTCTAAACACTCAGAACAGAAGAGAAATGAGTTAAAAAAGACATTAAAATGGTCAGACCCTCTCAAAACAAAAAAAAAAAGACTTGCGAAAATGCAGCTTCAACGCGTTTCAGAAAGTGCCCTGGTTTAGAGCGGAGAGCACAGCATTCTGCCCGGTGAAGAATGTGTCTAATAGCGAATTGACCACTATTTTTGAATTTTCTCAAGAGTGGCTAAACCAATCTCCACAAAAATTTCAGATCTCTTACGGAACTCACAGGGACGAACTTAAGTTTTCAAATTCATAATTTTTGGTTCACTTATACGCGTGCAGGATAAAATCCTATGTGCGGAAACCGCTATTCGCTATTAGAACGCTTGGAATGCTGTGAGAGTTCATATTGTGAAAAACGGTAACTGCCAGTCGATAGAGGATGAAAAACTGTCCCTAAATTAGGCATAACACATGAAAAAGCATATGAACTAGCGCAGTACTTTAGCTCGAAAGAAGCGCGCTAATGCTAAATTTTCGCCAAATTTAGCGACTACAAGCTACAAAATTTTGAAAATTGTAATTCCGACCACGATAGTTGCGTTACGGTAAGATGAAAAAGCTATTTGTCCTTAAGCGGCCTTTATAAAGGGCTGTTCTCTCCGTGGTACTATAATACGTACTGCACACACAGCCGGACGGGACCCCCACTTTGGCACGGTGCCAAAACCACGCATTTCATGGGATATCAGACTCAGTTATGAAACTTTAGACCGAAAACAAAGTGAAACCTGTTCTTTACGCCTTACCGCATCTCCTACTACTCATTAGAGTTCCGATAAACCACTAGTTTATAATAAATAAACTCATTCTTTTCGAGTATCGGAAAAAAACGGCCCGTAAAAAACTGAGAAGGAAAAACACATGTTATTGAAAAGACTTTCAAAAGACCGGCAAAAGACCGGAATTAATTCAATTATCTCCAATGGGGAAAGTCCTTCGTTTTGAACCAAACAAACAAATTTTATTATGATAACAATTAGAGGGGGATCAAATAGGGTATTTCTTCAATAGGGTATTTCGTTTGAGAGGGGACGAAAAAATCCCGAATAGAGGAAGGCGGCCGCATGCCACGGAGGCAAAAGACCGAATGATTGAGCGCGCGACCGCAAAAAACATGTTTTCGAAAAGAATGATGAGACTCGACTCGTAATAAACTTGCCTCATTAGTCTATTCAAAGTCTTTTGGAGTCAATCCGGTCTTTTGCCAGTGTTTTATCGGAACTCTACTACTCATTCATAAGCATGATTTCTAACCACATTTGAAATAACCGCCCATTTTCATGGTGTGATCGAGGGGGTAGTCTATTGTGGCCGTCCGGCTGTGGCACACAGTAATGTACTGCAAATATCCATTTGAATAAAAGCAACATTTAATTTATCTAAGTGAATATTGTTCTCAGAATTCAATGAGATATGTGAGTCGATTCCCGATTTGTGCAGTCATTCATCCAGGGAAGTCTCATAGGGAAGCACTATTGAGTTGCTTGAAGACATGCCCAATGAGTGGTTGTGTTTGATGTAACTGAAGAGAGCTTTCCGTTCTATGGTCAAACAATCAAAGCTCGAAAAGAGGAATAATTATTTCATTGTCTAACCTCAAGCAGCAGTTGTAGGCAAGAACGACGCAGTTTACGTAGAGAACTCGAAGAGTTGGGGGAAGAAAGAAGAAGTTGATGAACTGCACCGGAGGCCACACTGCTAGGTCCAACTGCAGATATGTTGGGATCAAAAGATCAAAGATCATATCAAAATAATTTGTATATCATTTGTGCTAGAAAAATAGGACCCACCATGAAGACGTGCCAGAACTTTTGTCGATACTCCAACAGCGCCAATCGCGTGCTTTTGCCTTCGAGCAGAGCACATCCTTAGGTTAAAAGTGTAGGTGATAGACTCAAAGATCAAAGACCAAAAGACTACCTGTAATTGTTGTACACGAAAATATTGGGGCGACGGAGATATCGGCGGTGATTTTCTTGAGTGAAATGAGGGATCGAGAGCCGCGAAAGGGACGAGAATCGAGAAACTGGCAAGGAATTGAAGTTCATGCTCATAGATAGACCACAACTTCTCCTCTCACCTTATACCAAAAGTGAGTCATCGGTCCCAGCACAAGGCCCATTGTCGTCATTCGTCCTGAAAAAACCACACCAATTTAAAGGGACATGGAAGTGATTTTAAAGTGAAGCTTATATGAAAGATTTTGCCGTAATTACACTGAGCGAAATTTCACTAGCACACGCTATTACAAGTTCCACGAAAGTTGACAAAAAGTACGCAAACGATTGCGAACTGTCTATGCAAATATCGTACAAGTAGATCATTTCGGAACAGATGCTGCATAATGCCGCATTATGCTGCATGTTTAGGCATGTAGGGATAAAATGAAGGATTTGATAGTTCTAATCAACATCATTCGATTCGCCGTGCAATTTAGCCTACTGGGGCCCAATTTGACGATTCACGATCTGTATTTAACGTTATTTTTTGGCTGTCAAAAATCTCGTTTTGGGCAGGGGTGCCTCAATCCCGTAGATCATTTGTTTCAAAGGCGACTTATACGCAAAAGATGCAAACTTTCAAATCAGCATAAACTTAGTTATTTAATCAATCTTAACTTTATAATCGGCTCCAGTAGGTAAAATTGGACGACGAATCGAATGGTACTCATTAGAACTCTCAAATCCGTCATTTTACCCCTACATGCCAAAACATGCAGCATAATGCGGCATTATGCAGC
>LS919912.1:112625-133569 GCA_900490955.1 Micoletzkya japonica
AAACTTTCAAATCAGCATAAACTTAGTTATTTAATCAATCTTAACTTTATAATCGGCTCCAGTAGGTAAAATTGGACGACGAATCGAATGGTACTCATTAGAACTCTCAAATCCGTCATTTTACCCCTACATGCCAAAACATGCAGCATAATGCGGCATTATGCAGCATCTGTTCCGAAATGATCTACTTGTACGATACGCGCGCTGATCTACCTCTCTGGCTCCAATTTTCTTGCAGTTCTATTAATTTCTGCCATAATAACACGTAAGGAGTCAATTGGACAGTGTAATCAGCGGGAATAGTTTGTTATTTCAATCAAAAGTATTAAATCGTTCCGTTTTTGAGGACAACTCCCGTGGAACCTGTAATACCACCGTGAAAATTCACTAGCCGGCTAGTGAATTTTCCCTAAAAACCATAGGGGGAGGCTCGCATTTTAGGGAATTTTCGCGGTGGTATCGTGTGCTAGGGAATTATTTCCTAGCGGGCTAGTGAAATTTCGCTGAGTGTAGTATAAAAACAAAAGGAAAAATAATAAAAATTAATAATATTCGAGAAATGATTTTTTGAAATTTCTCCCAACGACAATGCTATTGTGTTTAGCGAAAGGAATTAAGCCCAAAGCGACATTATTCTCAACGACGGATGCCAGGAACGAAAAAATAAAACATGCGTTTTTCGAGTTTTTTCTTCAATTTTTCTATTGTCACTGTTTTTCCTCACATTTTGGAACCTTAGAAGAATTTTTATCGAATTTTATAACTTATGGTTAGAGGCTGCTTCCTCCCTTTACCGTAATCTTTATCGTTTTTATAAATGGAGGTTATTTCATTATTGTCTCCTTCGAGCTCCTCTGCATCTATGAAAGCGAACGTCTGCCTTGCACGCTGGTGAGAGGGGAGCAATCATGAGATGGAATGGGGCAAGTAGAGGGGGAATGGAGACGAATTCCCGGGGGAATACTCAGGGGAATCGAGGAACGAAGGAATATATTTGGGACAGAGTAAGTATTAGAGCAGAAACTGTGTGAGATAATCTTAATCTACCTACCCGTTCGCTCCTTGTCCACTTTCTCGCCGTCGCTCATGATGATCTAGAAAGGGTAAGAAGAAGCAGGGAACACATATCAACCATTAGAGATGAAAGATCAAAGATCAACCTGCTGCAAGAGATCGGCTGCACACAAGAGGGAGCACGATGTGAATGTGTTGGTGTAGACGAGACATCGAGAGGAGAAGGCTCGGGAGAAGAGGGAAGACAACATGAGAGGGAAGGAGGGGACAGGCACTGCATAAGGTAGAGGAGAAGCTAGAGTAATGCTTGCAATGGGTAGAATGCGATCAGACTTATTTCAGCCCTTCTTTCGATTCGAATCTACGAAGACAACGAGAGAAGAGAAAGCAAGCATTTCGATAGAATCGATACATCTCTAATCAGGGGGTGCCAAGTAGGACTAAGCGTAGACCTAGTATCCAACAAAGTCGTAAGCCAAGTCGGTTAGAATCGTCTTGACTCTTTTCCATGACTCGAGTCCTCCCCTCCATCTCCTTCTTCCTCTCCCCTCCCCTTCAACGACTCGTCTCATTCCAATCTTCACTGTGCTAATTACTCGCCCTCCCCTCCTTCCCTCCTTTCTTATCTTCTCCTTATTCACTAGAAGCTATTCTTTATTATAACCCTGTTTTGGAAATTCATTATTAAATTCAACCAGTACATCACAATAAAAGCTATCGAACGACAGTGGGAATTGGTTAAAGCACACACTTGAGTTCTATGATATGAAAACATGGCCCAATCATCCTATTTTATCTATTTTCCGGTAGACGGCCTCTACCAAACGCCTCCAGGGTATCACTAGGTCTGCATCGGCAACCTGCAAAAAATTCGACCAGGATGAGATTCGAACTCACGCGGGCAGAGCCCATTGGATTAGCAGTCCAACGCCTTAACCACTCGGCCACCTGGTCACGCCTACTAGGAAGCGAGAGAGCACATACCTTCATGCCGTTACAGACGTAAGCAATAGAGAGTTGGTTGCTAACATCAATCCTAACGTTCTGCCCGCCGAGACCAGAGTGACCGAACACCCAATTACCCTGAACTAAGGAATAACGAAAGGGCAAAGAACAATATATCCCGCCCTGGGACTGCGTGTATACTGGAATCCGTAGCCTTTGCTTTCCTCGTAGCCATTGATGATGTCCATTGCTTCAACCAGAACAGGAGACGAAATCTGCAACTCGTATTCATCCACTATCTTCAAATATAACAGGCATGAATACGTTCAGTAGCATAAATGCTTGATGACAGAGAGGTAGATGAAAGAACTACCTATTTAGCTCATCTACGTGCAATACGATTGCGCCCACTCCGATAGATACAATACTACCTTTCTGAGGGTAGCGTGATTCAGGATGCGTCCGTTCGCTACGAGAGACAGGAGACGTGCGAAGGAGTGGGCATTGCCGATTCCCATGTTGGAGGGCATGTGAAGCACGCGGTTGTCCAACTTGTTATACTGCAAAACCCGCGTGGAATAGGGAATAAAAGGGAGTTTTGTCTATCCAGATTGATTTGTAATGTAGTACGACTAGGATCATACCCCACAGTAGAGGGCTTTAAGCCTATCTACTGCATATGCTGTCTATGCACAGCAAACATTTGTACTGTATATTATAAGGAAAGTATGTAAAAGAGAGCCGAACGATACGAATCCCGTAATGAGCAGCTTACATCATCACAGGTCGGTTGTATCCAACTGAATATCTCATTCAGCCTGTCATTGTACGCATTTCCCCCCAGATTGTACCGTCTCAACGACTCGGGGTTCCGTTCACTCTGAACCATTTCCGTCTCCCGAAGCGAATCCTACCGTATACCTCAATCTGCAGATCGCAATCGGAAACTCCTCGAAGTGTGGCAACATTCGCATTGTCGTCTGCCTTCCGAAGACCAATCGAGAGGTCTTTGATACCTGAAGGATTTTGCTATGAAGATTGCATAATATTATCAAAAGAAGAAATAGACGATCCCAGAAGAGTAATCTAACTAACCGTACGGAAGTAGCATCTCCTGATCGAGAATCTCCCACACTCCCCTTCGTCGACCGTCAATTCTTCGTACTACTTGATCAATCAGTAATCCTATAGTCAATGCATGATATCCGCTACTATTTCCCGGCTTCCATACCGGCGGTGAGTCCTGAATGGAAAGTTGCTACAGTAACATATTTACAATTGTACCTCAAACCACTTGGAGACCTTGTCGGGCTGCAGTATCTCATTGCGTGTTATCGGTCGGTATCCGTATGGAAGGCCTGCCTGAAGAACTGTATCTCTATTCCACCTCTATAAAACGCAGCGAAGCTCTCAAAATGTAGCCAATGTATATCAAGAGATTCTCGACGCTCCTCTCAATCTCACAACGAATGACCCTATGCAATGCGATATCTCCAATGGTCGTGTTCTCCTTTCCATTCCTTCCATATTCCGGCCAAACAGCCGTCACAAGGTCTGAGTAGTCTCGCTTCGAATCTTGGAGAACGAAAGCGAGAACCAAGGCTGAGAGACACTGAAGAGGAAGGAGATCCAGGGGAATCAGGGGACTACCCAACACAAGTACCTAGATTGTTGTATTCCCATCTAGATTACCTTAGTGGTGCTGAAGAGTACAGTCATCGTCTCCTCAGTCCACTCTTCTCTCCTCTCCACATCCTTCCATCCTCCCCAAACATGCACCATCGGAGACCCTCTCCAGAACACGGAAAAGGCCGCACCTGCCGTCTCCAAGTGCGAGTCCAGATTGGTCCTGAACGGAAGATCAGGGATACGGTAGTCTGGCCAGAGTACGGTAGTCCAACCTGAAGATGTCAACGATGTCACTGAACCGCTCGTCGTACACCTTCGATCCCATCGGAATCCGCGAACCCCAGCCATCGTCCATCCTAAATAGGAGGAAGTGAAACTTATTTCACGCGGGTTGTCCCTGCAGAAGATAGGAAAAATTAAAGAAATGGAAGAGGTCGGAAGGGCATGCATTGAGAATGGTTTGACTTTGTCGCTTTCGGTCGATTACACTTGAGGAGAACTAGTGAGGAATAAGTGCATCCAGGAAGTATCTACGGGTAAAATAGTTGTTTGAACTATGTTGCGAGTGCGTTTATTATGAAAATGGAGGAGAAACTGCAGAAGAGCACTTATGAAGTGATGAAAAGTGTGCGGAATGAAGTGGACTGGAAGGAGGAAGGAATGCGTTGGAGTTTGATCGAAGATTAGGGAGAGAACAGCGATTTGATGGTATTCGATAGAGACGTTTAATGGTCCGATAAAACTAAGCGTGGAATTATGTAGTTGCTGTGGAGACATAGAGAGAAAGAGAGAACGTTAGGAGGGAAAGGGGAAGAGGAAGAAAGGAGAGAGAGGAGGGAGGGAGAAAGAGAAACGGAAGGAGAAGTTATCGGGAAGGAGGGAGGGAGGGAGATAAATATGGGAAGGGGGATTGAACGGGATGGACTAAAGAGAGACTTAACACCTCTGTCTTCTCATATCTTGGTGGTGGAGTCACGCATCCTTACAATTAGCGACGGTTATTATTGCGGTTATCAAAAAGAGATTAATTCAGCTCCTTTCTGCACTGCGTGAAAGCAGACTGCAATGCTTTTATATAACTCGTGAAGCATAAGGTTCTGGCCCCCGATGAATACACCAATTCCGACCGAAAAGGGAAGTGTCTAATTAGCAACTAATTTTGAATTTACTTCACGGCTGAATGAATCTTCACCAATTTTTTTGGACTGTTGGGGAGGAGCTTACGTTTTTAATTGCGCATTTACCCATGTAAGCTAGATACATGACCAATATCGGAAAATGAAAGAAAGGTGAACAAGGAATTTTTTTTCGTTTTGTGGGTAAGAAGAGAAAAAGGGGCTGAAGTGGATGTGGTTTGTGTGCCTCTGAGAAAGGATAACTAGGATTAGTCTGACATTATTCATAGGGCCATTGGGGAAGAAGAGGGTCTGAACTGCCCTGAGGGTTGACAATGGAACTACATACTTCGTTAGTAATTGCAAGGAAACACAAGGAAATGAAGAGTTTCACCTCAATGAGAACGCCTAGACAGTGGGGTATCTATGAGATAAGAAGGGAGAGAATGGAGATAGATACACTCACTCCCTCTATGGGAGAGAGTCAGAGGGAGAGATTGAGAGGGACGCAATAACACGAGGCAACAACCACATTCATAACGAATCCAAAACGGGGAAAGCAAAAGAGGAATAGAACTGAGCGAGGTATAATATGAAGCAGTAGATATTTTCAATTTTTTTTATAATGAAGCTTCCGAAAAGCTGTTTTACATAAATTTATAAATACATTAAACGTGTCCATATTCTCTTGAGCACAAAGCAGGAACCGATTCGATAAAACTATTGCTTCTAACTTGGCCTACCCTCTCGCAAGACAAAACGACTAAACAAAGAGATAAGAGAAGGGAAGGAACAACATCGATAGAGAGGAGAATGGAAGAGAGCTCAGAACAAACGAAGATTGGAGAAAACTTGAATGGGCCGCAGGGTGACTTATGTCTCAAACCCCTAGATAAATACCGGAAATCATAAGTTCCGAAGGCCATTTCAATGGAAAGTTTCAAAGAACGTAATGTCTCCAGAATTTGCACACGAAGAAAAAGGAAACGAGGAGTGAAAGTCGTGTGTGAGATGGGCCTTATGAGAAGGGAGAGAGTGAGGGGGGAGAGAGAGAGGGAAAGAGGGTGAAGTCTTATGTGTGTATATTCGCCTTCTATTTCCTCTCTTCCTCTTTCCTTCCCTTCTTCCACTCTCATTCTCTTCCCTCTCTTTGCCATCTATCACCAACGGATATTTCGAAGAGGGAATGACAGCAAGGTGTCACACAAGTCTATTGGGTATCGCTGATGCATAGAAATTCCGTCTGTAAACTCATTCCTACTTCGTCTGCATGGTATCAATGCCGTTCCCTTCTTTCGCGGGAAATTAGATGAGAGACAAAACAATTTAAGCAGATGAAGACATTCAGTAACGATTAGAATACTATGTGGACAATGGGATCGAAATTGTCGGGTAGACACGTATCTGAATCTGAAGATCAAAGGGACACACAGTCTTCTGCCGCAATGCAAAACATTTGGAAAGCGAAAAATCATTCCGACATTTACTAATACGGTAGATCGGTGTGCCGCGCACCACGAATAAATTATTCATGATGGATGTTAGCTCCCTAAATGTCGGAGCTAACATCAATCCAACACTTAGGGCCTCTGTGAAGTTAAGAAAGACGATGTCCTAGTCGTTTTCGCTTTCCAAAGGTATAGAATATTGTCGACAGTAAATGTCAATATCAAATCTTGGATCGTACGATCGAGTTGACTATCCCATCACACCACGTGGATACAGTACTACCTAGCAACTTCTCTGACAAGTCAGCCTCCTGTTATCTCTTCCCCCTCCCTTCCCTCGCTCTTCCCCCTCCCTCCCTCTCCCTTTACCTCTCCTCTCCCTCCTAACAGTTCCCTTCATTCTCCGCCTATGCATCTCTCCTTGCTCTCCCTTCTCCTCCTCCTCCCAATCTCCTCTTCCCTCTTCATCCCTCGGAATCAGTCACATTCTCTACAGAAGCCCAAGTCTACTATCCCCATAGACTATGTAAGTGATATCAATATTGGGTTATGTTTCTCTGGGGCTATAAACGCAGAGATCAAAAGTTTGCGTTAAGAGATGTACTCCTCGCTTCCCTTTCAGCTGAAATCGATCCTCAAATCGGCGGTGTCCAAGGGTTCCCTTAAATGCCGAGAGTGCTCAACTCTCGTAGAGGCTCTGCAGCAGCTTCTCAACGACAAGGTTCCCGAGGAGATCATCGATGACTTCGTCAAGTCAGTTTGCGATACTCCCTCTCCTACCGTAACCCACGCCCTTTATCGCACGAACCTCCCTTTGTTATTCCGAAAAGCCTCGTAAAGGCGTGATAAGAAAGTATGCGACTCTTTGAAGTTGTACATTTGGTATACCTCTTGCTTGTTCAGTATTATCAGACCATTCGCAGCTCTTCTTTGGGTATCATCCCATCCTCAACTGTTACAGTAAGAATGCTGTAGTTACCGTACCCCCTTCAGACAGGCCTGCCTTACACTCGATCTCGAGATTCCCTACGTGTGCGATGCCCTCGTTGACCAGTTTATGGTCCGTTTATTTCTATCTTCAGATGGGAAGCAATAGAGCTGGAGTTACTGAAACTATCACTTGTGATTCGATTCTATAAGAACAGCACAACCGTAAAGTGGAGGGATGACCTATTCTTTCAGAATGAACTGTATTTCGTAGTGGATCAAGTCCTCTTCACCCCCGATGAGATCTGCGGTATTTTCCTCGATGACTGTGGCACTCCCGTCAATCCCAAGAAGGTACCATCTACCGTATTCCCCCGACTACCGCACCCCCTCAGATCCTGTGGAATGTCACCATTCCCGATGGCAAGCCTCCCGTGCAACCCTGGCCCGTGCCTACTGTAAGTGGGTTACTTTATCATTTGGTCTTCCATTTATCGATATAAGATACAGTTCCTTCAGAACCCTCCAAAGACCCTTCGAGTCCTGCATCTGTCTGATATCCACATCGATCGCAAGTACCAGGAGGGCACGGAAGCCATGTGTTGGGTACGGTAGGACACTGTAGTCAGTTCACGATAGCTCAATTTTAGGACAACAATACGCGGACGATTTTTACACTGTGTTGTCGCGACTATCCAACGGTAGAGGGACAGACACAGTCTAATGGTGAGTTGCTATCTAACACGTAATCCCCAGAAGCACTAGGTCGCCATACCACCTTACAATTTTATATTGACGGTGAAACATAACCCATTGCAGTGATCAATACCCCGGCTGGCAAATGGGGAATGCTGACGAACTGCGACCTGCCCTACATCACTTTCGACAGTGCCATGAGACACATCGCCGCGACGCACACGGTATCAGCCTACCGTAACCCCCTTCACCGTCAGACTAATCCGTTCAGGACCTCGACTACATCATGATCACGGGCGACATGCAGGCACACGACTGTTGGGACTACACCAAGGAACTCACTACCGTAATCCCTTCGTTCTACCGTAATCCGCCCTTTGATGTGCATGTTTCAGACTAACGTCAACAACATAACCGCGACCCTTCTACAGTACTTCCCGAACACTCCGATCTACGAGGCAGTTGGCAACCACGAGGGAGTGCCCCAGGACGCGTGAGATTGTAGTTGTGACTAGACTCTAGTATGGTCTCTGATGTCTAGTACTGATCTTTGATCATTGGACTGCTTTCTAGTTTGATCTTTGATCTCAAGTTTACAGGATGGCTCCTCATAAGATGGACGAATACGAGACCCGCGGTCCACAGTGGCTGTATTCCCTCTTGTCGACGGATTGGGGCAATTGGATTACGGACGAAGCGAAGAGCGATGTGCAGTAGTGAGTTCTTACAATTACATAGTTATCTAGGCTATCTAGATAAAAAGATCAAATATTTACGAATTTAGGGGATACCATTTTTGATTACTGTTGAATGAGAAATAGCTGAATACTACTACTCTTGAAAGAAAACTTATTGATCTCTTCAATCAGACGCTCCTTGCAGTCGCGCTTCATACGTTCTGTACCCCGTGCCCGGTCTCAAGCTCATCTCCCTCAATACCGTATACTGCTCTGCCTACAACTTGTGAGTTAGCATACTGTACCCTACTACCTTACAGTAATCCACTCGAGACTCAATTACCGTAACCCCTTCGATTTCAGTTACATCTACCTCAACCAGACGGATCCAGACGACACGATGACGTGGCTAATCAACCATCTATCGGAATCGGAGTCTAAAGGGGAGAAGGTCGGCTTACTGTAGATAACTTAGCCACCAAATATAAATTTCCCTGAGGGTATTTAATCGTTTTGAGCAAACGAAGTCGTTGTATTCAGCCGACGTATAGCACCCAAACGATACCGTAATCCTTTCGAACTCCAGGTACACATCATCAGTCACATTCCACCTGGCGTCGACTACTGTCTGGAGGGATGGACTAAGAACTACTACGATATAGTCAATCGGTTAGAGAATAAAGATCATCTCAAGATTAAAGATCATGCTTGCAGATTCGAGAGTACTATCGCCGGTCAGTTTTTCGGTCACACGCATCAGGACCACTTTGAGGTACGATCTATATTTGCCTTGGGGATTACGGTACATAGCCTGCCTGGCAATAAGATCACCTGTAAATAAGCCCTTGAACTCTCAGGTATATTACTCCAACTCCTCCCTCTCCGGTCGTCCCTCCCACTTCAACTTCATCTCTCCCTCTCTCACCACCTACAACTACAATAATCCCGCCTACCGTATCTACACTATCGATGGGGGATACGATGGGGCCAGCTATGTGAGTTGGACCTTTTCTCGATCGGATTACGTTTCACATCCACTACATAAATAGTCAATTTGTCTGGTCTCGATTAATGCATGTGATCTCCGTTCAATCAATAAAATTCATCTATAACAGACTGTGCTCGATGCGGAAACGTATACAACGGACGTGGACGAAGCCAATCGAAGTGGGAATGAACCTCAATGGTTCCTAGAATACACGACTAAGGCAGGCAGGGTTACGGTAGCCCCTCCCAACTCTTCGTTGCAGGACACCTACAGTATGCCCGACCTGTCGCCGGCATCCTGGAACGACCTAATCGATCGGCTGGCCACCGATGACGAACTCTTCAAGATTTTCCACAGGTATTTATCCCCTACCATATCCCTATGACTACCGTAACCCTACCGTATCCCCTCCAGAAACTACTATCGTGCGGATACGGACCCCGACTGCTACAAGACCCCTTCATGTCGTTCCGAATTCATCTGCTCTCTCAGATCAGCCAAGTCCTATGAGCAACAGACATTCTGTCCCCAGTAATCATAACCATTCTTGTAAATGCTAATAAACTGTTCCCTCCGTCACGAATGATACATCTTATTTCGATACGATGCCCACAGAATACAATGAGATATTAGATAAGCGAAAGAGGAACTCCCCCATCTACTAGTCTACTTTAATCCCAATTTAGCGGCAATTCCAAAGGATAGGAGAAGCGTCGTGTAAACACATAAGGGGAACGTGATAAATATGGACATAATAATCATCGTAAATATAATAATTGTCACAAGTGATAGTTTCTGCGTCTGGCTGTATGTATACAATATTCTACGTACGTTATCTTATGCCATTTTACAAGACAATATGTCACCCAAAGACTACCGTAATCCTCCGGGAATGAATAAGTGGGGCTACTGTATGAATGGAGAATATAAGGGACAGAGGTTGACAAAAGTTAGCAGATTACAGTAATCAGGGAAGTCGTGGGGGGAGCCGTTTAGGGAAGGTTGGGAGGCTGTTCGGTGGAGGGAGTGGGAGCAGCAGAGGGACCACGCGCGGCTTGAGACAACTTATCGATCGAGGTAGAGGCTGAGATCTTGGCCTAAAGCAGGGACGGTAAGAATACTGTAGATGTAAGAGGTAAATGACGACTATACTATTGTGACTATGATTACTGGTGACCAATAAATGTCACTTTCACCGCTATTCTTCATGAACATTCCCAGAGAAGACTCTTCCGTTTACGAGTGCTAAAGGCACATAACGTTAAAGGAGCTGTACCACGAGTTTTTGGCCATATTCGCTCTTTAGGTCATTCAGTAGATCTAATCATCCAGATAGGGTATTCCGAATTTTATGCGATTTCATTCACTCTCCACGGAGTACTGAGGTTGCAAATAACAACAACTCGCTTTTCATAAAATTGGATATATTAGCTGACTGAGACGAGATATTGCTCCGATTCATTGATAAAACGATTTTTCACGCTGCTCCGATCATTCTAACAAAAAGAACAACCAGAAAAGATGAGCGGAAAGGCCTGAATTGCAATATCAGGGTAGCGCGCGAATTCAAATACTACCGTACTCGTGGGCCGGCTCCTTTAAACATGATTCCTTTCCCGCTCCCTACAGTAACCCCACAACCAGTGCATGATAGCCGTACCGTATTGTAGGCACTTCCAATCTTGGTCTCAAAGCTCTTGAAGAAGGTCGAGTTGCGCATGTCGTTGAACTTGGACTTAACAGTCTCGGACGCAGCGGCCGCGGCCTCAGAAGTCGACTTGAAGCTGAAGGGAACACGACTACGGCATTGACAACTCACGTCTTTGTCTTGGCAGCATTAACGTTTTCATATATTCTGCCAGACCTCTTTCTAAAGATATGGTCATCAAAGTTGCCCCCGTATGCACATTTGCCCGACAAAACTCACTGACGGAAGACACTTTGCAGTAAACCAACGAATAATAAATAACGTACGCTTCGGAATCAGCGACAGTCTTGAGACTCTTGTTGATGTCCTGGGTGAGCTCCGTCAACGGGGTCAGACCGAGCTTCCTGCAAAACAATTAGATAATTACTCATTCGAGTAAAAAGAGTAAAAGTAAATACAATTTACAGTTTTTAGTGCTTCTTGATACACAGAATCCTTGCCTACATAGTGAAAGATACCCCGTAAATGAACGAAACACAGCAAAAAAATGATGTATTTTGAACCGGACACACGTGGAGTTTACCATAATATTCCCCCGGACACCCGTTCAAAAGTCTTTTCGTCGGATATCTAAATGAGGCTGCGCACGTATGTCCTCACCTCTTCAGTTCGCTCGCGTGCTTCTGCCGTGCACTCAGAACCTGTCGAAGGGTCGTAATCTCATCCTCAGTCTGCAAAAAACAATTAAATTTAATTTCCACATCTTCCCCCTCCCGTACCTTGATGCGGATAAATGTATGTATTACTGGAGGAAAATCAACGTTGAGAAATCTTTGCAGCGCACTCCTCTAACAATGGAAGGGCAAATAGTTATCATCAGATCCAGACATGAGACCACCACCATTCGATAGAGCACAGAAAGATTGGTAGATCCTGAGAAAATTAGCTGCCGACGTCCACACATCTTCGAGAAATCCGACGTCAAAGATTCCGAAGGATTCTACACGGTCCCGACCAAGCCTCGACTACGGGTTCCTCTACCCCAGAGGGCGGCACCAGAACAACTGGTCGGCGGCGCAGCAGGGAAGAGGTGGGACTGTGGTGCGGTAACCTATTGGTTCGGTTTCCTGTGGTGGAAAATTTTTGCAAGACTCTGGGACTTGTGATTTTCAAGTTTTTTTTCATTTCTTGAAAAATTACGGAAAATGTTTCAAAGAACACTTACACTAAAATTCCACTAGATCTCATTCTGTGTTATCAATTTTTCGACTTCTATGAAAGAGAACTCTGGTGACTGCCTGGTCCCTGGAGAGCGAGTGTCAGAGAGGCACCGGATCTGTTCTTTCATCCGCAGTTTTCACAGATCGTAATCCAAAAAAATTTGGAAAAAACTTGGAAAATCACAAGTCCCAGAGACTTGCAAAAACTTTGCCACAGCGGGGAATCGAACCAACAGGTTAACGCACCCCAGTCCCACCTCTTCCCTGCTGCGCCGCCGACCAGTTGTTCTGCTGCCGCCGGCTGGGGTAGAGAAACCCGTAGTCGAGGCTTGGTCGGGACCGTGTAGAATCCTTCGGAATCTTTGACATCGGATTTCTCGAAGATGTGTGGACGTCGGCAGCTAATTTTCTCAGGATCTACCAATCTTTATGTGCTCTATCGAATGGTGGTGGTCTCATGTCTGGATCTGATGATAACTATTTGCCCTTCCCTTGTAAATGCAGTGAAACTCTCTTGGCAAAATGCCAGCTTAGGCTAAAAGCCGGTTCCGGCTGAAGTTTTACGGTGGTTAGCGGAACGAACTGTGCAGCTCTCTCAACGTTCGTTTTCCTCCAATAATATGTATGTATGTATCTTTCTGTTCTTCTGACAAATGCCACAGAATCTGATGGATAAAGACAATTTGCGTGAAACGAAGCCACTTTTATGAAGAACTAGAGGATTATGAACTACTTCTTCCAATGTCCATATATCAATCGCAATCTACACTGTACATTGTCCTGTTCCTACCGTATACCCAACCATCCCATCATTCTCACAAAGCATTCTGTCCCTAGAAGGACTCCCTACCGCTATCGGTCAATCTCAATAATTGAATGTTGTCATGTGCGCGGCATAAAGAGTGTGGGGAGCTGAATATATTATATGCGAGATACGGCAAAGAGTAAGCGATTCCCCCTTTCCCTTCTTTTCCCTTCACATTCGCCTCTCCTTCCTCTTCACTACGCGTGATATTCATGCATGAGCAACGGGGTCACTTACTACTCTTGCCTAACACAAAAGTTTTATAATGAAACATAAAAAATATCATAGCTATGCACTTTTTAGGTATTTTCATATTATCATGCGCCTGAATAGATGATAAACAATACCTGTTCTGAAAGCCACGTATGATCACTTTCTATTGATTGTTTACTACACGTCACCTAAGTATTTGAACTGCAAACTGAACAATATTCTACCGGAATACGAATGCATACAGACACACATTCTGTGTGAGAGGAGACACAATGATTCACCGCTACTCACTTACTAGAGTTCTGTGCCATTTGAGAATACTCTGAATCAATAATCTTACGCGCATAACATTAGCGCTACTTACTAGTGCTGGCAAACTATCAGGTTGTTTTCACCCAGCAAATATGGCAGTCGACAGACCCGACTATTACAGGTCATCTACGAACTATCTGCAAAGTAGCTGACCTTCTTGAGTTCCTCCTTGATCAGTTCCCTCTCTGCATCACTCAACTGCACTCCGTTAGTCTCGAAGGCATCGTCAGCAACTGAAACGAATCAATCCTTTCCTCCCTCTCGCTCTCCTCCATCCGCAACCTCTATCCCTAAACCACCCATTCCCCTTCTACCCCTACAACTCCCCTATCCCCAACCTTGTCCATCTCCACCCCTCCACAGTCGATTCCAGACCCCCTTCCTCTCCTTCGCTCGTTCCCCTCCTATCGACTGTTCTTTGATCTCTTCCCTCCTCTCCTCTTCCCCCTCACTGTTCTCTTCCAATTCCCTAGCAAAAGCCTCCATGCCAGCCCTCTCCTCGTCCTTCTTCTCTTCTTCCTTCGTCTCCTTCTTCACAGTTCCTCCCTTCTTATTCTTCGGAGGCATTCCTTCCTCTTCAATTACTTCTTCCCCCTCATCTAATACATTCTCTAACGAGACAACCGCCATCGACATATCGGACATCGCGAATGAACAGTAGTGACCAGGATTACTCACGTTACTTACGAAAACAAGATATCAGATTGTAACGCGCCTCTTTGTCAAATAGCATAAAATAAACATTGACCATTTCCATATGCGATTATGCAAAGCGCAGAGTGAGAACGCAAGATAACCTAAACAGTTGCATAATAGCGTAACCTAGGAGAACGAAAACAGCTGATTTCGAGTAAATGCGGACCGTTGCGAAATACCGTCAACGATCAACCTGTGATGATTCAGCCCCGAGAGGAAATAGTGTCTACGTTGCAGAATTGATTGACACGCAATGCAAGCGGGCTGCGAAAGAGACTAAAACTGCGGAGGACTGATCAAAGCGCATTGGACAGAAAAGAATCTTCGTTGAAGTTAGCTAACTAGTGAACAATATCTAGTCTAGAACGGAAAAAAAACGCGAAAAGCGAAGAATTTTCGACAGCTATCTCCGTTCGTTCGTCGATCTTCTACAGATAAGGGACAGAGCGTAGAGAAACAGAGGCCAATCGAGGCCAGCCAATCGGCTCTTCAACCCTTCTTCTTCTCCCTCCTCCTCTGCGTCTCTAACCCTCCCCGATCGGAACTGTTCAGCACCTTTCCCACCCTCTCCCCGTATCCCCCTTTACTCTCGTCGTCTAGCACTCTTCCTCTGTCCAACTTGAGCAAACGGCGATTGCTCATCGACAGGACAAGGGGACGCGGGAAGAGTCGGTAAGAGACACAGAGGACAGAAGAGAGAAAGATCGGATTACGACAGTCCCTCTTTAGACTTATTAGTCACACTACCGCTTATTGTGAAATACAACCGGAAAAATAAGTTATACGATCTTTCCCGAGTAAACCGTTCACTCAATGTTCTCGTTATTTCAAAGATCAAAGATCACTTACCCTCGACTCCGGGAGTGGCCATGGTCTCTTGTTGTTATTGTTGATACGACGGGAACGGTCACACTCGCTTCTGAAATACACGTAGCACACTATCGATATCAGAAGGGGAAATAGACGGAGGCAAAAATAGTGAATGAACTTCAATGAGAACAGTGCATCAATGTGAAAACGAGAGCTACGGACAGACAAACAAACTGATATCACTTTGTACCCGAATTAACGTGCCTCTTTGGGCACCTGTTTCAAATGAACTAAAGGAGGGAAGGAAGAAGAAACAAGCAGATTGAGAATGAGACTATGGAGAAATAAAAGGAGAGGGGAAGAGGAGAGAGGGAAGTGGACAGAAAAGGGGGCTAAAGAACACTGACAAGCATGACTCTACCGTATTCGCTGTCTATCGAGGGGAGTATCGATGGGGCACACTCATGACACTCGACTATAGTTATTGACATGGACACTACGGACTAGAATAGAACACGGGAAGGACGAGAGTGAGCTCACTTTGTGTTCTATTCCTTCTAGTTCCGGGAGAACAAGGAAAATAATACAAAGTGTTTTGATTTCAAGCACACTCCCTAAGGCGTAATTAACGCAAACATTGCCGTAAGGTTAATTGTAAGAAAACGAGAAAAGGTTAAAAGAGAAGAGACAGAACAGGGCAACAAGCTGGAACTGAGTAATGAAGGGAATGAGAGGGGGAGAGGAGGGAAGATAAGAGAAGGCTAGGAAGATGGGGAAGGAGGAACTACTCATGCACGAAATGAGGCTGTGAGGGGGTATGTTAGTAATACTATTCCAGCCGTTATGCGGGGAGAAATGCTAGTAAAATATTTGAAATTATTGCCACTTGTAAAAATAGATGCAGGTTGAAAAAGGTTTCAAAATGCAAGAACCGAGAGTCTAAAGTAACCATGTAAGGGAGAGAACGCGAGCCGTACTCCTTGCATGCAAACTTCATTATAGGCCATTCATTGATCCATCGCTTCTCCCCTGTCCCCCCTCTACTCATCCCTCTCCCTCCTCTTTTCATCTATTTCTTCCCCTTCCCATCGTCCAAATTCCTGGGTCTCATCCTTCATGGGAGAGGGACTAGAAATTGAGACTAGTCACGGCACGAAATGAGAAAAGAGACTAGAAACATATATGACAACAGTTTGAGGCAAACAGGAGGGGGGAAGAGAAAAGAGAGAGAAGGAGTAGGAAAAGGC
This sequence comes from Micoletzkya japonica, assembly GCA_900490955.1. Taxonomy (NCBI): domain Eukaryota; kingdom Metazoa; phylum Nematoda; class Chromadorea; order Rhabditida; family Diplogasteridae; genus Micoletzkya; species Micoletzkya japonica. The sequence continues at coordinate 129,016 of LS919912.1, forward strand.
GTCGAAGCATGCACGTGCCACGTCATCGGGTGGTGCTTTCGAAATAAGGGAGACATAAGGGAATCGGAGGGAAATTGAAATGAGAACAGAGAGAATCGAGAGAGGGGGAGAGTGAATATAGTCCGCCCTCCTTCATCACTCTATTTATCTCCCCTTTCCACACTCTCTCACTCTTCCTTCCTCTCGGTATGCTCACTATACCAAAATCGATGAGAACGAGATACAAGAGAGGACAAAAGAAGTGGAGAATGAGGAGAGGAATGAAATACGGAAGGAAATGTAGAGGAAAACAACCGATTAAACGATTAACAGACATGCTGGGAATGGATGGGGGATTGATGAGCAAGTGGCAATCGAAGATTGTGTGGTCAACGTCCCTTGAGAGTAGCCTTTCCCTCGCTCTAATACCCCCCTTTCCCTTCCGCCTTCTAACGTCGACTATTACATTCAAATCCCTCCCTTATTGACTTCAACATTGACAAGAACTCCGCCCATTGAATGAGAAACAGAGAAGGAATAGGAGAAGGATGGGGGCCTTTTAGGGGCCTATTCAGTGGGATAGAAGGGGAATGATTCCCTCGACGAGAAGCTTCTCCCTCCCTCCGTCCCCTCTCATCCTATTCCCCTTCCCTCAGACATGAGTCTTACAAGGACAGACAGACAAGCACCCTCTGTCGCTCTTCATTTCATGACAAGACTCCTCTCAAGCAAGAAGGAAAGAATGGAAAGACGCAGGGAAACAAGATATGTGGGGCTAGGAAATACGTTTGCGTTGTTCTACCCAGATTTATGAAACGTCAAATCAGATATATTTTTCACTATTCAACCAATTTAGGTCTCCTCTTAAGGATACATGACATTGAACTACTACGCGTTCAAACCTGCGACCAACAATGTTTTCTGCTGATTTTGAAAATGTTCGAATAACCTTTAAACTGGTAAATTACAGGGATATTATAAAACCTGGCCTAGCCCCAAAATTACACGGCCTCACAGATTAAATAGTACGTCGGAACCGACGTAACCAAGGCAGGGGATAAATACTGGTATTTGAAATTTATTTTGCGGTAGGGGTCATTTTCTAGCGGCGGTAGGGTGGGCATGTAAATCGAGAATTTAGAACAGCGGTATGGGTCATTTCATAGTAATAGACGGTTTGCGGGCGGGAGGGGTCTCACCCCGAAAAATATAATCAAATACAGTATTTTTCCCCTGAACCAAGGCACTTTAAGCCGTGAAAATTGTAAGAATCAAGGCACTTTAGCCGAGAAATCTATGGATTCATAGTATGAATCAAGGCACTTTTGTTCCTTTTCCATGAAAGAATCAAGGCAGTTTTGAAATTCAACGACGTTACTATTTGATCTATGCGCAGCCTACCAATCTAAAGCTTTTTAAATAGCAACATTTTTGAAAGTCGGTTGTAGTCGAGCATTTTAGCCTTCCGCTATACTGTACATACTATTTAGGAGAGAGCCCATGAAATGGTTGGATGCCCCTACTCAACAACAAACCGTCTCTCCCCACTTCTCGTACCATACCAATTCCTACTTCTGCATGCATTCCGTTCACCACGAACATAGCCCATAGCGGAAAATAATTGAAGCGATACATTGCTAATAAATAATAGCTTACAAAAAATGGGTAGCTTTGCGCTTGGATTAATCAAATATATTGAAGGTAAAACTAAACAGGGACATCGCTCAGGTTACACACCAACAAAGTTACTGGAGGAGGTGCTTCACTATGGCAGCGCAAAAACAAATCTAAGGATAATACCCAATGTTGTGCAAATAAAAAAAATGAAAGACTGATTATTGAGAAGGGAACACTAAATATGCAAGTAAATTATACAAGGCGCATAGTAGCGAGAGTAGAACCATTAAAATTAAAAATGAAGAAATGACGTAAAACGCAAAAAATCACGAAATTAACTGCGTTTTACAGAAACTTAGTAAAAAAGCTAGTCAGTAAAGAAAATTTTAAATACGCGCGTTCCGTGTTTTCTGTGCGGGAGCCCCAAGGTCTGATACTCAGGCAAGAGAATATTTGGCTGCGTAGAGCAGATTTTTGCTTTACTTTCGGGCTTTTCGGCAGGCATCGTCCTTCAGAATGGTTAGTTTTTGATAGTTATCACTTGTAGGAGCGTAGTAGCTAGTGCTGCATGAGTGGGGTAGTGATATTCACGTCTTGAAGGTTGTCTATATCATGAAACTGTTGATTTTAGCCCTCAAAGAAGGTGGTCAAGAAGAAGGTCGCCGCCCCTCCGCAGCACCTTCGTGGAACCCAGGAGAAGAAGGAGACTAAGAACCCTCTCTTCGAGAAGCGCCCTCGTGACTTCTCCATCGGTTAGAATTTGAATCGTTACGTGATGCTACTGATGTGCGTATTTTCTGTAGCTGGGGCTTTTGTTCTAGTGGCGGATTATACTGTGGAACATCGAGTGCTTCCTTATGAAGCCTGTACTCGGTCCACCACATCATAGATAAATGTGTTGTGTGGCGCCTTCGGGATGCCCGACGCGCTTTGCTTATTCCTTGTCGTAGCCTAGTTCCGATGGAACCGTGAAAGCTGGGAAAGACCAAGTAAAGAACATTCTTAACATCTTGTTTTCTTTTTAGTTCTGTTGTGAATCATCTCAAATTTTAAGGACAGGACATCCAGCCCAAGCGGGACCTTACCCGTTTCGTCCGATGGCCGAAGTACGTCCGCATCCAGAGGCAGAGAGCTGTTCTCACGAAGCGTCTGAAGATCCCGCCGACTGTTAACCAGTTCCGCACTGCCCTGGACAAGCAGACCGGTACGATATTGGGATTTTTCCCTTTCAACTTACTGGTAATAATTGCTTGCGCGTAGACTAATGGTGCGGTGAGCGCGATAGTCATGGATTTATCACGTTTATCTGAATATTATCCATTTCTGGTGATTCCGGCATTGCTATGTACTTTCCTAACTTTTTTGAGAAATTCCGATATGTTTTTATTGGAAACAAAGTAATTAAGCCCATTTTGCACGCTCGCTTAGAACGTCGTAGATGAAATATTGAACGTCGTAGATGAAAAATGCGGGCCCTTTGGACAGTGATAGGCGGGTCTCAAGGTAAAACATCGTGTATGAAAGGTAGTAATCTATGTTTGCAGCCAGCCAGGCCTTCAAGCTCCTGAACAAGTACCGTCCTGAGTCGAAGGAAGCCAAGAAGGCTCGCCTTCAAGCTCGTGCCGAGGCCCGTGCCTCCGGAAAGAAGGAAGAGGTGACGAAGAGGCCGCCCATGGTCCGCTTCGGTATCCAGAACGTCGTCCGTGCCGTCGAGACTCGCAAGGTAAGATATTCGTCTTTTTTCTGTTATGATCGCGATGTTCATCCTTTTGTGGTCCTCAAATTGTCACGGCACTTATCCGGAAGTAGTGAAGCCGCCCCTCCCTCTCCCACCCCTTCGCTTTGGTCTAAATAAATATTCTAGACAAGAGTATTAAATTATTAATGTAATCCTTTTTCCATGTTATACTTAGTGTATAATAAGCAGGATTACGCAGTAATTGCAGGCCCAGCTCGTCCTCATCGCCCACGATGTTGACCCCCTCGAGATTGTTCTGTACCTCCCCGCTCTTTGCCGCAAGTTCAAGGTACCCTACGCCATCGTCAAGGGAAAGGCCGCCCTCGGAACTGTTGTTAGGAGGAAGACCACCTCTGCTGTTGCCATCACTGATATCAACCCGTGAGTTCTTTTTTTGTCAAACGGTTTGTTCTTGAAACCGTGCCTAACAGTTTATTTTTGAAACGGAATGTGTATGAATTGAATAGTTCGTTTGCAGCGATGACAAGTTAGCCCTTTCGAAGCTCGTGGAGTCCGTGAACAACAACTACCTCGAACGTTCCGATGAGATTCGCAAGCACTGGGGAGGTGGAGTTATGAGTGACAGATCGAACTCGAAGAAGGCTAAGCTGGAGAAGGCGCGACTGAAGGATTTGACTGGCAAATAAGTTGTTGTTGTCCTCGTTGTTATAAACGGTTGTTCATAAAGCAACGTTATAATTATCACAACAATGTTCGGGAAACAGTGATGACGAACGAGAAAACCATGGGAACAGAGTACCAGCATGCAGTAAAAAATACAACAAATGTCTTTCACAATGGGAAACAAAAGCTAACAAGGGAAGGGCAAATAGTTATCATCAGATCCAGACATGAGACCACCACCATTCGATAGAGCACAGAAATATTGGTAGATCCTAAGAAAATTAGCTGCCGACGTCCACACATCTTCGAGAAATCCGACGTCAAAGATTCCGAAGGATTCTACACGGTCCCGACCAAGCCTCGACTACGGGTTCCTCTACCCCAGCCGGCGGCACCGGAACAACTGGTCGGCGGCGCAGCAGGGAAGAGGTGGGACTGTGGTGCGGTAACCTATTGGTTCGGTTTCCTGTGGTGGAAAATTTTTGCAAGACTCTGGGACTTGTGATTTTCAATTTTTTTTCATTTCTTGAAAAATTACGGAAAATGTTTCAAAGAACACTTACACTAAAATTCCACTAGATCTCATTCTGTGTTAT
>LS919912.1:149542-180028 GCA_900490955.1 Micoletzkya japonica
AAGAAGTACCTCCCTACCGACCTCCGCTACAAGAAGACCCGTGCTATCCGCCGTCAATTGACCAAGCACGAGAAGTCACTCAAGACCCCCAAGCAGCTCGCTAGGGAGAGGAGAAACCCCGTGAGGAAGTTCGCCCTCAAGGCGTAAGCAAGCGATGACCGACGACTCACTCACTGGTTTTGTTATTTGTTGCTTGTTTATTATCACGTTTGCCGAGTAAACGTGATGATACTCTTTATACGATCATACTGTACATTCGGGCAATAAGGAATAGGAGACTAATGAAAGAAGTATTTATCGAAATGAAGAGGGGAGCGAACATTGTGACGCGAACGGGCTGATATGGCAGAAGTGGATAGGGAGAATCAGTGGTCAAATTGATTCCTAGATGCGATGGACGTTGACGGGTCTGTTGAGTTGGGCCGGGGTGGGTACGGTAGTGAAGAGAGTACTGTCTATTCCTCCTCTTCCTCCTCCTCTTCTTCCTCTTCCTCCTCCTAAGTAATGAAATTTTTCTCGTACTATCTAAGCTGGATGAATGTTACGGTAGGAGAATTTTCTACACACAAAGTGAAATTCTTACTTTATGTATTACTTGAATTAAGGAATAGTCTCATACCTCCTCCTCCTCTTCTTCCTCCTCTTCCTCTTCCTCAGCCTCCTCTGCCTCCTCTTCCGGTTCTTCCTCCTTCGGTTCCTCCTTAGGTTCCTCCTTGGGCTCTTCCTTCGGTTCCTCTCTCTTCTTGGGCGTGGCCTCCTCTAGCTGAATGTATACTTGGATTAGGTTTTCAGAATAGTCTAGCCTTCTCGTCCATCTTCTTCCTCGTGAAGGGATCAGCAGAGCTGGCAGATCCAGGGGGTCGGTTTTCCTCCCACTCGCGTAGGGCTGCTTCGTACTCCTCTTGCCTGCATTTCCGTATTCATATCAATATCGTCTAATATGTTTCAAGTATTTTCGCATACTTATTGTGCCTATACACATGCAAAACTACAGTATTCACAGCTTGTTTGTTCTTTAGGTGCCGCAATACTTTGAATTTGTGATTAGCGGCTTTGCAGTAGGCGTTACACCCTATAGTGCTGTGCAGTGGTTTTCTTCGAAGCGAGGGGAAAGGGGAGGGGGCTCTTGAGTTGGAGGGAAAGAAGGGTGCACGTTCTGTTTGTCTGTTATCTTCCCCCTCTGCCGTCGTCTTCTCTCCCTTCTACATTGATCTCACGGCACAGGGCTTCCCCTCCCTGTTACCTCTCCCTCCTAATCCCTCCCCCTCCCCTCCCTCATCCCATCCCCATTCTCTTCTCTTCCTCAGATCCCCGCCACCTTCCTGTGGCACTACGCGATAGTGCAAACAACGAGGGGTGAAAATAGACGGCGATGAGGGATATATCGACTCGCGGCTTTTTGCTGTGTACCGTAACCTATTGATCGAGCGACAACTCACGAAAGACTTCTCATGATGCTGCATTTTAAGCAATTCAAAGATAAAAGATACTGTAGTTCACATACCATTCCTTCTTCCATCCCTGCTTGAGGGAGGTGTTCCTGGGGGTTCCGAATCCAGTCATTCCCTTCTGCGAAGCCAGCTTGTTCGTTCCCGACTGCAGGGGCACGATACCCTCCGATAGCTGCTTGATGTCCTCCGGGATTTCCTTGCCTCCCTAAACAACGGATACTGTAATTCTGCTCTTGGCACCGTGCCAACAAAAACAAATCGTGGTGGGACCACTGGTGGCTTACCGAGACGTGGGGCAGCACGTCTCGGACTTTGAGGAATCCTCCGGTTCCCTTCTGGGTGGCGAACTTGTTCTGACCCGAGTACCACGGGGTGTATTCGGTTCCCTTACGGGCAACGTCCTCACTGGATTAACATGGGTTACGGTACAAGTGATGGGGTACTGTAGAGGGTACTGTAGGGAGTACGGTATCGAGCATCGCAAACTGAACTCACGTGAATCCGGTGTACTCGATGTCGGTGGTGGCCTGTCGCACTGCTCCGACTCCGGGAGGGGCAGCCATTCCCTGTTGGGAGGCGAAGAGGTTCGTTCCCGACCTGACAACTTGGGGTTACGGTATGCTTCAGGCAGGGGGATTACGGAAGAAGGTCTAGACTATCCTGTGAGTGCTTCAATTCTGCGCTGCTACACTCATTCGAACGGTTAGGCAGGCCAACTCACTGATAGCAGAGAATGCCGTGAGTTCGTCGGTCGTGCGGCAATCGACCACGGATTAGGGGCACCTGGTTACGGTGACCTCCCATCGAGACCTGGAAGGGGAGAAGCTTCGTGGGTGGTCCCGATAACCAGCATGAGGGTGCATTGGTGGGTGATGACTGCTATAAAAAGGGGGTGGGGACAATACCTCTCCGGCCTGCGAAGCGTATCCGAAGTCTCCGCACTGCTTGGGGAGGATCTTCTCTCCCTCCTTGTCAAGGATCGTTTCCCAGTCCTTCTTGTAGGCAACCTTCGGCACCTCAAAGCAACAAGTCGTTCTTGATATGAGAGAAATAAAGAAGAAACTGTGACAATATCACGAGCGTTTAAATGAACCCAGACCAGACATTTAAATTGCATTAGGCACGGAACATGGCCAAATTTCAGTTCGTGATACCTTTCGCTTCGAGAGTTCTGATATTCAAAAAAATTCGGCGGCGACGCGCACGCGACGCTCGTCGCCGCTCTAGGCGTGCGTACTCCCGCAACGAAAAGTGCGAAAAGTAACAGGCGGTAATTTAAAATTCCGTTACAGTATACCTGGCGCATGTTCCGTTTTTAAATGTCTGGCGGGATCATACGTGAATATGTGCTCACTATTATTACATTCCCACTATTATATAGCTTGTTTTCACTAGAATGCACAGTTTGCCAAAAAACGGCCGTTAAGGTAAAGTATGGATTATACAGTAACTGTGAAACATATTACACTCGCTTTGCTACAATGAAAAGCCCAACTCCGTCCTCCCAACCCTTCCTACCTGACACCTAGATGCTCCCATCGGGGTCTCTCCAGCCTGTGATGCGTACTGATTCGTTCCGCACTGCACTCGCAGTACGTTTTCTGATCGACGGTCCGGCTCGATGAATCTGAATTAGGTACGGTCGGGGTACTGTAGAGGGTACGGTAGGGACAACGTATTGGAGCACAGGATATGGTAATGAAATGGCAGGACTACCGTACCCGAGCTTCTTGTCCTTGGTGATGTTCAGACGAGGCATGCCCACGGCAGTCATTCCCCGCTGCGTCTCGAACTTGTTTGTTCCAGCCTGAGAATTCATGTTATGACACTACTTCATCTTTAACGTCTTACACCAATGTAACTGCAGTTTCCGATTGTTAAATATGATGAGTGAAACGTAATGCAGCCGGGTTGTAACTCGTTGCTTTGCTCTGAGTACCTGCATGGACAGGAAGGTGTGTCCTCCCTTCAGCTGCTCGAGGGTCCATTTCTTGCGGGCGACTGCGGTGTCTCCGTACTAGAACAACAGTAGAATGTGGAAGTACGGATTATTGATTATTGAGAGAACTAGGCGTTATTGGTGAGCTGTAGCTCTTTTTAACCTTCAAGGCTTACAATTAGATGAGGAATGAAATTTCACCAAACTCGAAATCGAGGCCAGATCTCACTCTGACTAAAAATTGCATCGCTCAAACAGTGTTAACATTATCACACCACATTGTCTATCTACAGTATCATTAGATTAATGTGATATCTTCTACACAGAAGGCATATGGTAGACCACAAGTATCAACTCAAGTAACAACGCACCTATCCCTATATTCGTTCGTTCTCTTTCTCACCTCAGACATGTCGGGTTGATTCGGTCGGGACTGTCTCAACTGGCTTCACCGTCCCTCGCTCATTTCCCCTCCCCCTCCCCTTTCCCTCCTCGTTCCCTCTCAACCTCCTCCCCTCTCTCTCTCCCTCCCCAAATCCCTCGGTATCTTCCCTCGGATGTCTCGCTCTCTTAGTGTAACTCGTCGTCTCTCACAAGTGGATAGTAAACAGTTGAAGACGTGGGACGAGCATGAAGAAGGGAGCAAAGTGAGTAGAGAGGATGATGATGATAGAGAGATGGGTAGATAGGTAGTAGATAGATATTAGAGGATAGGTAGGTTAATGAATGAGACGAGTAACAGCGTATCTAGCCGTATGGATGGAAGACTCCGACGAAGACGAAAGGAAATGCAATGACGTACTATTATTGGCGAAAAAGTTCCATCAGTAAACTCATTCCTATTTTGTCTGGATTCTCTTCATACCGCTTCGCTCTCTCGTCGGAAGTAGGAATGAGACGACTGATGGAACATTTTCCTCAACCATACATTACCTCATCTTATGATTTGAATATTTGTAAAGTAAAAGGAACAGAAAAAATAAGGACAACCTTTAGGGACAAGGGAGAGAATGTAAAGATTACCAGGAGGTGTATTTATCTATACAGGTCATTTCCGCACAAAATGACTTCCGCACAATCTTACTTGGTCATCAACTGATACTCATATTTTATGGAGGCTTTATTATACGTACCAAAAGCTGGATTACATATGCATAATATCATTCCATTCGTCTTTTGACTCACGCAATTCATGACTCGCCTTATCGATAGGCGCGAGAATCAGTATTCTAAAATTAGACCCACAGCTTATTCCTACGTCACCTGCAATCTCTTCATTCCGCTTAAATCCCTCTTCGGAAATAAATAGGCATGACGACAACTGGACTAATCTATAATAGATCTGTGATGACCTTTCCTACAGCCTCTCAAGAGCTAATGTATCGGTGACGTTAATCGGTTGTTATTGTTTCCCTTCCCCCACAATTCGTTCTCTGCCTCCCACTCCCCCACCCTCCATTCCTTCATTATTCACCTCTCTTCGTTTACTTTATCCCTTATTTCTTTCCCGTTTCTCTTCACCTCTTCCCTCTTCTCTTTCTCGTATCTCTCTCTTCTTTCAGTCGGTCGTTCCATCCTTCTGTAAACTCCACAAGTGAGACATCTTGCACTATTCCAATAGCGATCATTGGCAAGAGCGAGGATTAGAAGCAAAAGTCGACTGCACAAATTATTTCTAGATATTTAGAGGCAATGACAATTTGCTGAATAAATAGGCTAGAAACCAAGTGTATCTCGCTACGATATTTTCTTCGTTACCACGGAGAACTTGGCAAGACCGGTCATTGAAAGCGTTAAAGGGACATGGAAGCCAAGAAAGATTGCCTTTCATATGAAAGTTTATCGCCTAAATAATACAAAAACCAAAACCAGAATGTACAAAAATGTTTACTTCGCGAGATACACAGCCGGACAGGACCCCCACTTTGGCACGGTGCCAAAACCACGCATTTCATGGAATATCAGTCTTCGTTATGAAACTTTTGACCGGAAACAAAGTGGAATCTATTCTTTGCGTCCAACCGCATCTTCTACAATTCATTCATAAGCATGATCTTTAACCACATTTGAAATAATCGTCCATTTTCATGGTGTGATCGAGTGGGGTCAGTCTATTGAGGCTGTCCGGCTGTGCTAGATATCCTAAAAATCATTTCCTAGCCAAGGCGCTATAGTCTGGAAAATCGGAACGTATGATTCGTGATTCCGCCGCTGCAGTGTTTAGCGATTTTTTCACGCTTTGAAACGATTCCATTCCGATCCAAGAAAAGATATCAGGGAAATGGATAACTTTTTGAGATCAGTATTCCCTAGAGCTTCGCATAGTACACATCATAATTTGATACGATCAGTTTGAAAGGTACCGGAATCGGTGCTACTACCGGAACGATTATATCTTCCATTTTTCTCTACTATATCTTACTGCGTTTAGCGCATAGTAACAATGCAATTGGCATCGAGGTACCCTTGGAACAAATAAAAAAATTATAAAAAAATATATTTCTCACTCCAAAATTTTTTTAAAAGTATTTTTCAAACGGACCTATCTTTATGGTCTAAGAAACATATTTTATCTCGCTTCCATGTCCCTTTAAAAGAAGGCCTTACAACACTGGTGTAGATAGATAGATAGATATGTATTGCACATCACAAGGAAATGCGAGTAATAAGTGAAAAATATAGAAACGAAGTACCGCAGAATATAATGAATGTATTGGGAGACGTCCTATGAATGCGTGCGTTGATATACACTCAACAAAATTTCCCTAAACGGCTGGGGAAATATTCTCTAGGGTCATAACGTGGAGGAAGTTTTGTTCTATGTGTCAATTCGTCTCCAGTCGAGGTCTCCATTCCTTCCCCTCTAAAACACTAAGATAACTCTCGTTGAGAAAATTTAATCTCCTTTTTATTATTGTCGAAAAAAGGTTTTTTTCTGTTTTCTTTCGAAAAATCTCTGTTCCGCATGAACCCTGATTAAAAATGATACCCGTCTTTTATATTGCTTGAATGAAAACCCGAAGTATCTATTTATCGCGCATTGCATGTTGCCCCATTCCGCAGCTTTGATTTCCCTCAAAGACTCGATGACACTCGAGTCTTCTCTACACAAATGTAAGCAGGAGAGTACACAAGAATGGGCTATCTATGAAGGGACTGAGCCGGATCAGCCAATTAGAATAGAGAGAGAGGGAGGAGATGGGAATGCGTAGAGGAAGAGGACTGATCAGATTGTTTGACGAGTCCTAGAGATACCTTTACTGTAACAATGCCACTCTTGTTCGTATCACTCCAATAAGCTCTGATCAGCTGCACTATTCACGTTAACCTCAATGAATCAGACGCTAAATAAATTTATTCAGCATAATGCATGCAATTGGAAGCTTGGCAAATGTTGCACAAATTAACCTTTATTGTACGATCAAAAAATCTATATTTAAGAAGCAATTCATATTATTCTGTGTGTAGGTTTCTAAATTCCGTACCATAAATCCCCTCTATCGATCTTCCCATCTCTCCACCCTACTGTGAACTTGAGATTGGTACCTGTGGCAACCCCTCTCCCTTCTATCGCCTTTCCGCGATAAAATCTTTTGTAGAGACAGAAGTTTCTCTGGTCTTGGATAAATAAAGTAATCTAATCTATCGATGAGTTGGACAAGTAAAACTGTTATAGTGCTTAGATATTTATCGTTTAGTAAATGATCATGTTCACGCAATTTCTGATCAAGATACAGCAATGGGCCAAATATGATAGAAGATTGAAGATACAATAGGTGTAGGTATGATGAATGCATAATCCAGATATGGCTTTGATTTGATTTCGTCTAATCTGCCAAACTCAACCCTTCACTGCCTACTTCACCCCGTCCCTCAACCCATCTCTCGTCACCCGTCCACTCCTCCCCTGTCCTCCCAGTCCATTCCTCATCCCTCCCTTCCCATCCCATCATAATCGTGACAAATCGTCTCGACACGACCACGAACATCTATCTAACTGGCCATCTGATAAGTGTGAGCATCAAAGTCTTCCGACTCCCCTCCTCGCCCTCTTCCCCCTTCTACTCTCCCCCCACTCCTTCCAAACTGCCAACAGATGTTTTCCCACACAAGAGGCTCCGCTCACTTCTCACCTCTCCTTATCAGCACTCCCCCTCTCTTCTCCGTTCTTCGTTCTTTCACCTTCTCCTCCCTCCCTCTTCTCTTCTTCGCGTCTAGCGTCTTTCACTGGATTACGGTAGTCGCTAATTAGAAGCTGTAACCGAATACTACTGTATTACAGAAGAAGGAAGGCAGCCGCCAACACAGGGATTGCGAGGGAAGAGCTCCCTCTCTGTTACCTCTCCCCCCTCCTTAGATGAGAGAGAGGAGGTCTACTGTTCTTGTGTGACGCAAGGGATTAACCCATAACATCTCCTTTGTATACGCGTGAAATATAGCATGGATGGGGAATCTTAGAGGGGAGGGACAACAGGTGGAGGGATGGCCAGATATTCTACAGGAGATATGCATTGGGACAGAATGGATTAGCTGGATTACTGTATGATGTACAGTATCATAGCACGAGTAAATAGTGTATTTGATGAAGGATGGGTACTGTATCCCCTTGGGGTACTGTATAAACCAAGGAGTACTGTAGCCGTCTATCGTGTAGTTATTCTCATACTTCTCCATAAGCACCCTCTCTTCTCTATATTGCCTACTTCCGCTAATCTACTAATAGTCCATCGGCTTTGAACAAAGTGACCACACAAGAGGAGAAGGGACGGCTGAACGGAAACAGTTTACTTGTCGCGTGGGAAAGAGGGAGGGATTAGGAGGGAGAGGTTAAGAGAGAGGAAGAGCTTTGTCGGCAAGGAAGTGTCGTGAGAAGGATACAATAAGGGAGTAGAGAGAGAGTAATCCCTTGTGGAGGCTACGGTAGAAGGTAAACGAAGGATGCAATATTTATGGACTGTTTATGGATCTTTTGTGTACATGTCCGTAATCAAAAGAAGCTGCTTCAATCAGTTTTCGTATCGTATTATGCCTAAGGTATTTCTTCGACGAATCTGCCTTCCCCATCCTTTCTCACCTTGAGCGTATCTGTCACCTTCTTCACTACGACTCTCGATGGGTGAGAATGATCCCTCCATCGTAACCTCTCCCCCCTCTTCCCTCCTAGTTACCTCTCTCCCTCCTTCCCTATTTACTCTTCTCATTGCTCTTGTCTCCCCACAGGGAGTCCCCCTCACTTATTATCACTTGAGGGTCTCTGGAGTGACTGAGTGAATAAATGACGTGGAGGGTCACCCCAGACAGTTCCATTCCCATACTCATAATTAGGAAATTGTAGTTATCCTTAAGGAATTTTTGATCAATGCATCCCATGAGTCTTGCTTGGAATGCATTACAGTATCCCATTGGAGCACTACTACCCTTCATCTATTCTAGATCACGGATATAACGAGGTGGATGATATTTTTAAATTTAAATATGTTCAAAGAGGGGTTTCAGGTGAACTATATAAGAGGAGGTTATATCTGTTAGGACTCAAGCACTCACATTATGCGAAAAACGAATGTGTGTAAGACAGGGGAATTCCGGTTCGAACATCCATGTAAGCGTGTATATCTTATTATGCACGACTATTTAGTCAAATGGCCAAAATCCTTCTGTGATAGTGACATAGCTCCCCCCTTCCTCCTTTCCCCCCTCTCCCCTCCCCAACTCCTCCACTAAACTTGCCTTCCCACGGCTTATATTTGTGACTCCGTGGCCCCTTTAATATACGCGTAGTGAGTAATGTATGGAACAACGGGGCAAGTATTCAGAAGGAGAGAAAGAAGAGAAGAGACAAGGGAAGGGGGAGAGGTTAGATATGACTTATGAATAGGGAGAGGGAACAGTTAGGGAATCTTATGAATGGGGGAGAAGACTAAGCAATGGAGATGTTCATTGCTTGACTGGGTAGGGACAAGAGTTCGACCTCTCCTAATTATGGGAGAGATTACGGTAATTGAGGAGAGACGATCGTGGTGGGAGTACCAGAGGGAAGATGAAGCTGCGATGAGTGACGGGCACAGGTGTGGGAGAAGTAATTGATACAAGGAAGAGAAGGGAGGGGGAGATGGAGATGGGGGGACAGTGTAGTGCCTCTGGCGATTTCAACGGTTCGCATCAACGATAGGAAAAGATTTGGAAGAAGAGAGATCAATGGAACTCTCGCTTTTGAACATTCCGTAGGAAAAGAAGAGTCGTCTGTCCAATTGTCCAGAATGCCATGCTTACGATAGAATCGATGGAAATCTTCTGAAAACCTTCCTTCGAATCCGAAAAAGTGAAAGACAAGACCGCGATTTTTTGTATTTGTTCTCGTGCTGCCCATTTGCGCCGAAGCGGTACGTAAAAGGTATAGGAAAGAACGGGATGGTATTTGGAGACGTCTAAGACTGAGGGAATGTAAAGGGGAGGAAAGGTTACTGAAGGAGATGGAAAGGGAGGGAGAGGGAGAAGGAGGGTGAAGACTGTCCCATATTCTAACTTATTCTTGAGCTAAGAGTACCACCTTTAACATTAGCATTGCATGTTTAATGCTATTTATTATCATGGATGAAACATAGACAGAGCGACTTGGGACTGTCCCTGTTTACTTGATATCTCTCGTAGATAGCGACTCTTCTCTTATCTCCCCCCTTATTTGCTACCATCTTCCATTCCTTCCCCCCCATCTCAATCCCCCCTCAAGTCCTCATTCTCACGCAGTCACTCATCACAGGTTCGCGTGTGTTCAAAGGGAAAGAAGTGAAGGGGGGAACTATCGCGGACTGACACATGGGAAGTCCCTCTTATGAAGTGATTGTCACTACACTGAGCGAAATTTCACTAGCACACGCTACCACCGTGAAAATTCACTAACCCGCTAGGGAATACTTCCCTAAAAACCGTAGGGGGAGGCTCAATTTTTAGGGAATTTTCGCTGTGGTATCGTGTGCTAGGGAATTATTCCCTAGCGGGCTAGTGAAATCTGAGTGTACCGACCGAAGGGCAACAAGCCGAGTTACTCACTCCGTTGTTGGAATGCAGAAGGGGAATAGTGCATTTGTAGTGGGAGACTCACCGGTCTTGGTCAATCCCTGTCCTATACCATCCGAAACCATAGGATACGAGTAAATTCGACTTTTCTCGATTATGTTTCACTGCTGCTATAGCCTGCGACGATTGCACAGCGTAGTCTGCCACTATCCCTAGTCTCACTACCCTCATCTCTCTCCGGTTACTGTAGTTCTCAGGGTCTCACAACGGCGATTGCCTGATTTCGTCGATAAGGAGGGACTACGGTAGGCAGAGCCAGGGGGATTTTGATTTAGCGGAAATGTGTGATGTGATGTGAGTGTGAGAGAGTAACTAGTGTTCCCGTCGAGAGTATCGCGAACTGCAATCCGCGTAAAAAGTTGAGCCGAAAGTGAAAGGAAGTGCTAAAGAAGGAGAAGAAGAACGATTGAGGGGAGAGAACGGAATTTATTTTATGATAGTGCACAGAGGTAAGAAGAGATGGGGGATAGGAGGGAGAAAGGGGAGGGGACGACTCTCTCTTGGATCTGATTACACGGATATCATGCGTTATCTGCCCTCAGGGCTCTCTCTACTTTCCCTCTCCTCCTTACCTCCTTCTCTCTCTACTCTCTCCCTCCCTCCACTCTCCTTCCAAGAGACAGGCCTCCCATGCCCCGCCCCCTCTCAGCAACAGTGTGAATCGAGGCAATCCCTCCTCCTCCTCGTTCCGTCCTTCCCTTTCTTCATTTCTCTCCTCTCTTCTACCCTGTCGACTCCTCTCTCCCAATTCTTATTCTCCTCTTCCACGATCATCTCCCTTATTCCTCAACTTCTCCCTTACTTCGCTCTCTTTACCCCTACTCCTCTACCCCTATCTCTCCCCTTTCAGATTCCCCTTCCCCTCATCCCGATAACAGTGAAGTCTCTCCTCTCTTCACTTACCGGGATGTCTTCCCCTCTTCTTTTTCTCCTTCTTCTCTCCTTATCCCTATCACAATCATCCCTCGCTCAATCGTCCTACCTCAATGGTAAGCGCATTCAATTATTCTGGTCGAAAATTCATGTGTTGCAGCTTTAATATCTTTATCTTTATCATTATGGCTTACTCATCAAGCTGACGGATGCTACTCGACCCTAAATACTCCGTCTGAAGCATACCTCAGCCCGTTTGCAGGTCGCTGTTCGCCCTCATCGTGTCTGAATGGAGGAGTGTGCAGATCCTTCCTCTCCTCATCCCTCTACTGGTGCTCGTGAGTCTCTCCCACCTTCTTCCATCTCTGCTTGCGATTCACAGCATTCCAAGCCTTCTAATAGCAAATAGCGGCTTCCGCGCATAGTATCCGATCCTGTGGGCGAAGCAGCGGATGGAAAATTATGAATTTGAATACTTAAGCTCGTTACGATGAATTCAGGAAGCAGTGAAGATTTCGCACAGTTTTGTTCAGCCATTCCTGAGAAAATTGAAAGAAAGTGGTGAATTCGCTATTAGACACATTGTTCACCGGGCGGAATGCTGTGCATTATCACCAATCATGCGCTACAAGTCTGTGATCCTCTCATTCGCCTCCATCTCCTATATCATAATCCCATCCCATCCAATTTGTCTCTCCCCTCCCTTTGTACTCTCCCCCCTTCAATAGTCGACCGCTCTGCCACAGGGCTCATTCCCTGAGTAACACGAACAAAGTCAATCTGACAGGAGCTATTCTTCTGCTCTCATCGCACGCTCCTTTGCTCTCTCTCTCTTTAACTCCCTCCCCCACCCCTCTTCCATGACTCACTCCTTCCTATACAGTCTCCTCCTTCCCCTCAGATCCTTCTCCCCATCATATTTCCCATCTTGCTATACACGCTGCACACTCATTCATAGTCAGGACAGAGACCGAACCTGAGTTCACTCACACAAGCGCAGTCTTTCGAACTATCGTAGTAGAGTGTGTCATACCTGTCTCTTTGCCAGTTATGCTTCACCTGATTATCAACTAATAGCTTTTCCATGCTGTAGAGGGTGAAATAGAGTCTTGAAAACGACCCCCCGAAAAGATACAAATCTGCATCAGTACTGGTTGGAGATAAGAAAGACTGGGTCCTCATTGGCCATCTTTCGCCTTGTCTAAGTGTTTGTTCACGATGGCCTTTGCATGGGGGAGATACATTCATTCATCAGAAGGGAAAGGGAAGGAAAGGAGAGGGGGATAAGGACGGGACTATCACGGACCAAGTTCATTTCGTTTAGAATCAATCAAGTTATATGATCAACGCATCGCCGAAAATTTTACGCTTCCTCTGAAACATAACTCATCCTGGCCGATCCCTGCCATAATGTGTGAGGGTCATTCTGATGGGGGGATAGCTGACACCTCGGTAACCGTTGCATATCAGAGTAGACGATCTGAGGCAGATTAGACCGATCCTTCCGGAGAGAGTCGTAATGTTTTCTCTCTCTCTACCCTTCCCTCTCTCCCCCCTCCCAACTCCTCTCTCATTCCCCTATGTGTGCATTGCGCAATTCCTCCTTGGTCATCTCCCCTATCTCATGACCTGATAAGTGTATGCCCTCCATACCCAATATCCTGCTAGACGACGGTCCTATACAATTCTCCCAGACATTTCTCGAAATTAAACCCACGAAAGCGCAATTGACGAATCTTTCCCACCAGTGACAACAGATCAAACGCAGTTCAACCGTAACTTACAGTAGTAGCCTTCTCTCTCCCCGTACACCCCTACTCCCCACTCCCCATCTCCCCTTCCACCACCCAGCAAGTCTCTCAGAACCCTAACCACTCTCCCATCGTAAAGCATCCTCCCCAATAGTCTCTCTTTCTCCCTTGGCATATCTCTCTCTTCTTGTCCCAATAGGTTATAACTGTCGCCCCTTTCCTTTACTCTCATTTCTCTCTCCTCTCTCCTCTACAACAGCTGTATATTTGCCGTTCACATGCTGATAACGTCTATTCTTTTCTTAGTTGGCCCATCCTTCTCCTCTCCTTCCTCCCTCTTTTACTTACAAGGCATGTTATGTCTGGAGGAAGAATGCAATGAAATTATTTTGTACTAAAATCGAGTTTTACTGTTAACAACTGACGATTAACCGATTATACTGTTAATGGTCTGCTTCATATATAGTAACCATGAAACCTAACCCGTCCTCCTTTCGAAAGATAGGAAAGGGAAGAGTGCAAGAGGTTGCCTTACTCACAGGTATTCCATCTAAAAACTGCGAAGGGTCGCCATCAGATATGACCAACGTGTTCTTCTTTCTCTTTTCTTCCTTTTTGAGAGGGGCGACCTAAACTCGGGCGAAATATGTTTCACGGCCTTCAATTGGAGGGGAGAACGAAATGAGATGATGCACAAGGGAAAGACTTTGAAGTTGACCGGCTAAGGAGGATTGCGGGAGGGGAGAGAGAGTTACGAGGTAAGAGGGACGGAGAGGGGTGAAGGGAGATGAAAGATGGGGAGTGAGGGGAGAGGGTAATTGGCTGGTGATGAGTGCGGCAACCAGGAGGGGGATGCGAAACATATTGCACCCGGGTTCGAGGGACACCGCACAGACAGACGGAAGATATCGACAGACTGACAGAAAAAATAGATACCGTATACCTATCGCAAACTGACTTTACAGATGCTCCGAAGGCTACTACGGGAAGCGGTGCGAATTCGAGAAGTGCGAACCGAGCTGCGAGAATGGAAGGTGTACGGTAGACAAGGGAGAGATGGCATGCAAGTGCTTCCCTGGTCAGTTTTACGTCTGTATCAGTCAATTATTTACTAAAAGCCGGATCATCATTGGTCATAGATGAACTCACGATAGTATCGTGTACAACCCTATCCATTCCCTCCAAGTAGTGTTACCCTCCCCACTAATCCTCGTGTCTTCTCTATGAAAGGAAGATGGATGGCGATTGAGGCGAAGGGGAAGAGTAGTGGAAACAAAGACAATGAGTAGTGGGGTCGCTTAGGAAGGGACTTTAGTGATTTACGCGCTGGGAGGGGGAACTTAGTGGCTAAGGACAGGACTAAGGTCCCGCTAAGGACCTTAGCTAACCTCAAGTAGCCGCTAAATAGCACGACCTTGCGGAACTTCTCCCGCACCCTCACTCCCATGTCATTAAGGACAGCGGTGCCGCTGGCGCCAGACCTACCGTAATCTGAACAATCGTGCTAGGACCCGATTAGCCTCTCGTTCAGGATACGGTGGAGAAGCGTGTGATGTCGTTCTGCCCTCAACCTGTACAAGGAAGAGACCCTGTGGAGAGCACGGGAGATGTCGACTTCTAGAGATCAAAGATCAATCCACCGGACGAGACTACGAATGCGACTGTGAAGAAGGATGGAGTGGTGAGTGACTAGACTCTGCTGTACTCAGTTCGAGATACTTCTACCGTAACCCTTATCTAGGCCATGTTTTCCTCTTCGATCTCATTCATCTCCTCCCGAAAGGGCATTTCTCTATGCATACACGTGTGAGAATGCAGCTGGTTGCATGTCATCTTCTTTTCCCTCTCTTCCCTCTCCCTCCCCTCTCTTTTAAAGTAGACAACTCAATGAGTGATCGCTCTGGGAAACGCGCGACGGGACAGATGCGTGTGTGTCGTGTAGAGAAACGCGCTTCTCCTTCCGGCCTACCGTATTCCCTTCGAATCGCGTCGGGACCCCTTCCAATCGGGTAGTTCGGCGGGTCAAAGTTGTGACCGGTAGCTGGAGGCAAGCGACGCAATGCACTCCCCTATTCACAGTCCATTAGGATCGGGAAGATAAGAGGGAGGAGATCGATTATCTATTATGAAGACGGGGGACAGCGCAAGAGGTTGCGTTATCCCTATTATACGGTCGCTTTGGCACTTTCGAGTTAACCCTAGCTTGGTATGATTATGGTATGATAGTCTGGAGATGCATTCAATAAGAGTGCAAAAACGATCGGAATTGCCCGAGGGGATAAAAGGCCGCGTTTTGGCCTTTACTTTCATTGGTTACGGTCGATTTGGCGACATCTCGGAGTCGGATATGGGAAGGGGAAGGGGAAGATCTCCCTTTATATCCACCCGATGGGGAGATGAACGTTTTTTTGGCCCTTTTGGATAGCTAGCAGGGGGAGACACCTTGGGAGGGCTATTGATAGGGAAATGAGGAGAGTTGGGGGGGGAGAAGGAGAAGGAGAGAAAGAGGGGGAGAGGGAGGGTAATAAAGTAGCGGGAAAAGAACTGTCTGGGTGGAGAGAAGAAGGAGAAGACTTAGGGAGAGGGGACAGTTCTGTTTAGGGGCAGTTTAGGGAGTAATCTGCAAGCGGCCATTTTATCGAGTGCGCCTTAGGGGCTGAAAACCAAGCGCGATTTGCCTATTTATCGTCTACGTCTCTTCATTCTTTCATGCTACACCTCAATCTCTCGGTCTGATAATGCGATTATATTGCTTGGTTTTCAAACCCTAGTGCGCTTCATTCATTATGGAGATTTAGTGTTCTAACTAAACTGATGGTCGATATGGATATGAACTATCTAATAACTCCTGTCTGACTCTGATAGTTGGCTCTTCTGTTCCATATGAAATAGGATTCGTGTTGCCCAACAGAGGCATTTACTGCGCATATTGGACCCTCCTTGCACAATGTAGGTTGTATATACGGGAGGGTATGAGACGACATACAGACACACACAATGAAGGGAGACAGACAGACGGACAGACAGAAGCGTGAGAAGGGAGCCATTGAGGAAGTGAATGGAGACGGTGATAGTCAGTCGGGGGAGGGAGAGGGCCCTTTGATCTTGAGGGGGGATTGCCATGAGAGGGAGGTAACCGTCATGACAGGTCCAGATTGGGGTGCATCGCGCACTCTTTGCAGCATGGCGATCCCTCACTTTTATAAGCTAACAAGCTGCAAGATGCTATCGAATCATAGAATCCGTCCATTCGCGGTCTAATATAAGCTGACTGAAACCTAACCCGGCCGAGTTTCGCCTCGTTCACAAGTCGTAAATCGTCCCCCTCTAACACGTGTCTATAAATCAGTCCGCGACACGTCCAGAGAGGTGTAGATCGGGGCAGACTCAATTCATCTCTATCTCTCTCTCTATCCACCCTCTCTCTCCCCTTTACCTCTCTCCCTCCTAACTCCTCGAGGACTTACTATGCAATAAAAGCAGGAAAATACCGCCTTCTTTCAATAAGGCGCGAGACTCACCTCTTGCAAATGAACAGCCTCGGTCGAATCCACGTCTCTCGTGGAGAGCATCTTCTGCTAACACTCCGTCATCCTCTTAAATAAAGAAATAAGCTTCAATGACAATACACAACATATAACAACAAAAATAAATCTAAAATAGTTGGTGGAAAACAGACAAACGGGAAATTTCAAATTCTGTAGTTTGTAGTCAGCAATTGGCACACCGTAAGCGCGCGAATTCAAACATAAATTATGATAACATAATGTTCAAAACGTATTTATGTTTACATTATGTAGACTGCGTTTTCCGCCTGTTTTAATTTTAACATTATGTTGGGCAATACCAGAGTCTCCCTCCCAATCCCTCTGTATTCCCCAGATGCGACCTCATCCCTCCGATAGACCACATCACCCCATCTCTTAGTTTACTGCCGATGCATCACTTTTCATTAGTTTCCTCTTCTCACTTCACTCGTGGATAATGGAGGGGAGGTAGTCAGAGTGGCACGAGAAAAAATAATGCAAGGAGAGATGATAGGGAAGGGCAGATCAAAGAAAAGATTGGGAGAACAGAAGGCTACCGTATTCCAAAAATT
This sequence comes from Micoletzkya japonica, assembly GCA_900490955.1. Taxonomy (NCBI): domain Eukaryota; kingdom Metazoa; phylum Nematoda; class Chromadorea; order Rhabditida; family Diplogasteridae; genus Micoletzkya; species Micoletzkya japonica. Next base: position 166,730 of record LS919912.1, read on the forward strand.
CGCTGCAGGAGTCGACTGCCGTCTGAGGGAGGATTCGTGTGATGGCATAAGGCTGTGTCAGAACGGAGGAAGATGTGTGGTCCAAGAGGGAGACATGGTCTGCAAGTGTCCTGAGGTACTGCAGGATGAGAGTATACTGTAGTTCGTAGACTAGAATCTAGTTTACGAGTAATAATCAACGTATTCAGGGATTTGAAGGTCTGCACTGTGAACGGCCCTTTGACTACTGTAGATGGGAGAGACCGTGCGAGAATGGAGGAGAGTGCACGAATACGGTAGGTGGGAAGGATACGGTAGGGATAACGGGAGGGGTACTGTAGGTTTTGATGGATTACTGCAGTAGAATGAAATAGCAATGCCCGTTATCTATCTATCTGCATGAAGCCGCACCAAAATATATTATACATAGACATGCGATATGTTTCAAGGCTGGTTTATAAGCGGCTCAGTGATGTCGGTAGTAACGCTGCGGCATCACTCCTTCAACTAATATCCCCGCTCCGCCCTCTTTGCCCTTTGTTTCCCACCATCATTCCTCCTTTCCCATGTCCCCAATGGACCAACCGCCAATTAACTAACGACCTACCGTAATCCCTCGTGTTATTCACTTACCGCCAACAGGTTTTCGTTGTGAGACCCCTCTATTTATATACGGTAGTCCTCCCCTTCTCTCCTTCCAAACGACCTCGCTCCCATGGGAGGCGCACCTCTGCACTGCGATCCTGCTGCTTTTTTCTGCCAAAGTTTCACGCCGAAAGAGTGAGAGGGGACGATGGTTTTGTGAGGAGAGGGGACTGTCTGGACTCTCTCCATTGCACACTCTCTCTCGTCCTCCCTCGTTTAGAGAGAAGTAAGAGAGAAGAAGACTGAGAGGGGGGGACGGTCGACCTTGGAATGATGAGATGAGCATAGAGTGAACGAGAGAGAAGGGGAAGCTGCGGAAAAAGAGCATGAATGATTACGATGAACACTACTAGGGATAGGATGGGCGAAAATAGGGGAGAGGGGAGGGAGAGGGGAGGAGAGAGAGAGAGGGAAGAATCTGACACGGGATGGATGGTACAGATGGAGGAAGAGAGGGGACATGTGGGGAGAATGGAAAGAGCGGAAGAAGGGTGGTCGGATTCGGATACAACAAGGACAAGGGTGGGAAATGATGGAGAGGTTGCAGAAGTTCGGAGGCTACCACTGCAGTTGCCCACGGGGATTCGCAGGACACAGATGCGAGGTGAGCAGGTGGTTGAGTAGGGGGATCTACCGTATCTTCTTAAAATCTAGCATTTCGGGAATCCACCATTTCATCAATTCTGTCACTTTATCTAACATAACTTGCATACAATTAGTGTTCTCAAGTTTCTATCTTCTCTTCCTGAAATGAATATCCCCTCACAGCTCGCCCTCTCCTCCTCCGCCCAATGCAGTCCCGACCACCGGTCACCCCTCACTTGCACCAATGGCGGCTACTGCTCCACGTCTGGTGAGGGATCAACGATCAAAGATCAGAGATCAAAGATCAGAGATCAAAGATCAGGCATCATTGTTCAGGAAAGTGCGAATGTCCCTCGGGATGGAGTGGCCTGCTGTGCGAGGAAGACGTGAGGGAATGCGAGCATTCACCCTGCAGGAATGTGAGTGGTAGCAGGCAAAGATCAAAAGATCAAAGACCAAAGATCAAAGATCAACCACCGATTACAGGGTGGCTTCTGCAACGAAGAGATCGGCGGCTTCAGCTGCGTCTGTCCAATGGGATTCCAGGGAACCATGTGCGAGGTGGATGTGGTATGACATTGTATTTATAGTTTGAACTTTGATCGTTGACCTTTCAGAACGAATGCGCCCTCGGCCATGAGTGTGCCGTAGGCAGTGAGTGTGTCGATGGAGCCGGGGGGTACACGTGTAGATGTCCCGAGGGAAAGACTGGTGAGATGTGGAGGTTATCGCGAACTGACTTAGCGATTACTGTAAAGGGGTTACTGTATTAACTGCGTGATTCAGGTCGATTCTGTACTGAGACTGAAGAGTGTCACGGACGAAGCTGTGACCATGGAGTGTGCTATGAGAGTGAGAAGGGCGCTTCGTGTCTGTGCGACGAGGGATGGACCGTGAGTGATCTTTTGTCTTTGATCTCTGATCTCTGATCTTTGATCTCCGCCCTCTTCAGGGTGCCAACTGCGACGAGGACGTCGACGAATGCGCTGACAAGCCCTGCGCACCGGGTGTGAGCTGTCTGAACACTCAGGTACCCAGACAAGTTGATCTTTGGTCTTTGATCTTTGATCTTCCCAACCTTCGTTCCTTCAGGGCAGCTTCAAGTGCATGTGTCCCTCTAGCAAGACTGGCCGATTCTGCGAGATCGACGTCTTCACTTGTGCAGGTGCGTAATTTTGGATCAGCAAGACGTGTCGGGAACACCTGTGTTGATATACTGAGGTTGATATACCACGGCTGAAATATATCTCATACGAATTATGATATGTGACTTTCAGATGACTCCGAGTGTTCTAACGGAGGTCGTTGTATAAACGGACTGTGTACCTGCAAGACCGGATTCGAGGTACCGTAACCCTCTCCTCACCCTATCTACCGTACCCCTTTCAGGGTTATCGTTGCGATATCCGAACTGCCGATATCTGCACGGCCTCTTCGTGTGCGAGGGGACAAGTGTGCACGGTGGACAGGGACTCAGTCAGGTTGGTCGGGTGATCTTTGGTCTTTCCATTGATCTTTGATCTTATATCTATCAGAGGCTTCACGTGTTCGTGCCCCGAGGGCTTCACGGGAGAGCACTGCGACTACGCTCTATCCCCCTCGTGTTCTGCCAATCCCTGTGAGCATGGAGCGAGGTATGCCTAGGAGACTTTCGAGGATTTAAAGATCAAAGATCAATGTATTATCATTCTCTCATCAGTTGTGCCAACATCTCAACCGGAGCCAAACGCTTCCATTGCAACTGTCCTGCGGGCTACAGTGGAGAGCGGTGCGAGGTGCGCTTTCTCATGATTCATAGTTATTCTTGGTATTCTGGAAAAGCTAGCTAGATTCCGAATAATAGTGCCTGTTCTTCAGATAGTGGTCGATCACTGTGCCGTTTCCCCGTGTTCCAATGGGGGAAGATGCGTGAACGAAGCTGAGTCTTTCCTGTGCATCTGTGATCCAGCCCATTACGGAACGAGATGCGAGAAGACACGCGATCCCTGTGCTGGGTACGCATTTTTTGACAGCGAAATGTTCAGTTCGCGATAGATTACCTTACTCTTATAGTAACCTGTGCGACAACGGAGCCCTGTGCAAGCCAACGATGGACTTCCGCAACTACACCTGCGAGTGCCCGCGTGGATTCAGTGGAGAACACTGTGAACAGGTATCGATCGATGGAGCTACCGTAACCCGAACAATCGTTGCAGGACCTGGATGAGTGCGAGAGGAGACCGTGTCTGAATGGAGCAACGTGCGTCAACAATCACGGAGGATACGCGTGCATCTGTTCCCTGGGATACGAGGGAAGACATTGTGCAAAGAACACCGATGACTGTGCGAGGGGTATGGTAGACGACGTTTACTGATTGACTAATCCCCAGCCCTCCTTCAGGCCCTTGTCTGAACAACGGAACGTGTATCGATGGACTGGCTGAGTACACGTGTCAGTGTCAACCCGGATTCACTGGAAAGGTAATCGATAATAATCTTCAAACAATCTAGTTTATTGTTGATACTACTTTCCTGGTATTCTCTGAAAGCAAGTGAATTTGTATGGTTCAGATGTGTGCCGTGAATATTGACGACTGCGCGGAGAACCCGTGCCAGAATGGAGGAATCTGCAGAGATGGAGCGAATAGGTACGGTAGTTGGCGATATGGTAGAAGAATAAAAGGAGGTTTACGGTAGACGGGGATACGGTAGTCTGGTTGTAGGTACACGTGCGACTGTCGGAAGGGCTTCTCGGGTCGAGATTGCGAGAGGAACGATGATGATTGCAGGCCGGGGTGAGCGGTTAAGATCAAAGGGATAAATAGATCGCATAGGCTTTGAAACACAAGAAAAAGAGTTCGAAAAGGAATAAGGACGGGCAATAGAGGGAGTAAATTGGAGTGGAATTAGACAGAGTGAGGGATGGAGGACACGTGCGCAGCGGGGAATGAGACATAGCGGAGAGGGAGAGATCACTCTTCGGTGATGAATCGAGACAAAGATGGGAAAGGGGGACCGTCCCCTGAAGGATACCTTAGGGACTTGGCTAGAACGGAACTAGACTAGACTAGAGTGTAGTCTGACCTCCTTGTAGTCTGTGTCTCAACGGAGGGTACTGTATCGACGGGATCGCCGACTATCGGTGTGCTTGCCAGCGCGGATTCTACGGGAGGAACTGTGAACGATGGGAAGACGTCGACAGATTCAATACGACTGATGAGTGAGTCAGCTTAAGAGTCACTCGTAGTTGAGTTATGTTTCACCTGGTATATATATCACTCGCGTTTCCTTAGTTCACGTTTGGAATGTGCTATGGTGAAGAAACCCAATTGCAGCCGTGATCGATCGTCGTGTCGACAGCACAACTGTGACAAGTTGTCCCTGGACGAGGTCTGCCATCCCCAGTGCAACCACTACGCCTGCAACTTCGATGGCGGCGCCTGCTCCGCCCGCACTCAACCCTTCTCGAGGTACGAGGGGTCAAAGATCTAACTTCAAGCACGAAGAGCAAAGATCACGGTTCAAAGATCAGAGATTATATTCAGATGCCCCTCAGCCTCCTACTGTGCACACGTATTTAATGACGGAAAGTGCGATGAGATCTGCAATAATGAGGTATTCCTCATTCTTTCAATTAAGTACTTTGGCCGGTAATAAGGCTACTATCGCTAATTTGCTATAATATAACAACAACCAAGCAAAGAGTTGAACAATGTTTCCTGCAGAACTGTCTCTTCGACGGTTTCGACTGTGATCGGTCTGAGTGGCACACGTGTCCGATTACAAGGTAACCGGAGATTAGAAATCGAGCAATTCCCGGATGGCCTAATTCCCTGCTTCAGACGATCGTACTGTCGAGAACACGCGGGGGACGGAGTGTGCGATGAGATGTGTGATAGTGAGGAGTGTGGATGGGATGGAGGAGACTGTGGACACAAGGAAAATAAGACTATGGTAAGGGAGGAGGAACTATTCACATGGCTGTGCTTCATTAGCTCTCCTAGGAAAAGCTGAAAATATACAGTACCTTCTCTAGAGGAGAAACTTAGGAATAAACAAGCAAAAGGTGTCTATAAATCGGCTGTTAAGCTGTCGGAAGTGGTGGTGATACTCCTCGTGGAACCACGTGTGTTCATCGAGAAAGTCAACGAGTTCCTCTCTTCCCTTTCTACCCGATTGAGAGCCGGAGTGAGAGTGAAGAAGACGGAAGGGGGATGGGAGGTGTTTGAGTGGACTGCGAAGGGCGGAGAGGGAACCAGGGTGGCATTCGAGAGGACCAAGGTATGCCATAAGTGAATCTATCTCATCTTGTGCTTCACCATCTGTGTAAAACGGATTTGTTCCTAATGAATTGACGAATGTTCAGGCTCTTGCATCGTCGTACAGCGTTGCTCCCCGTGCGAAACGCTCTGTCGACATCAATGGAGTCCTCGTTGTTCTAGAGGTGAGAGATCAAAAGGTCAAACCTCAGACTTTAGAGTTCAAAGATCAGAGATCAAAGATCACGTTCCAGATTGACCTCGCCGACTGTTCGAAAGAGTGCTTCAGCGATGCACAGGCCATCGCCTTCTTCCTGGGAGCAGCTCAGGCTAATGAAGTAAGCGAGGGATACGTTATGCACTATACGGGGAGAGAACAGTTAGGGTTACTGTAGTTTCAATATATGGATATGATTACGGTAGTATTAATAGATGAATAGGATAACGGTATAACCCTTTGCTGTGCAGGCCTTCGCACAACTTGGAATGCCCATCTACCAAGCAATTCAAGCAAAGCCCAACGACCGCAAAGGATCCGGCTATTTGAGTGGTAAGAATTTGAATTGCGAAAAATGGCGGGAAGGTTATTGGAGTATTCAGGCTACGTTTGGTTCGTTGTCGTTGTGGTCTTCGGCAGTTTCGGAGTGGTCACGGCGTACAAGCTGGCCCCCAAGCGAAAGACGGTCGAAGCGCCGTTGTGGGTACCTCCGAGTAAGTCTTTTCTTTTATTGGCATATCCATGAACTTAATTCTTTTATTTATACACTCAGCGAAATTTCCCTAGCCGGCTAGGGAATATTTCTCCACGGCGTGACCCTGGAGAATATTTCCCCAGCCGGCTGGAGAAATTTCGCCCTCCCCCTACTGAATTTTTGGGGAAAATATTCCCCAAGGTCGCGCTTTTGGGATATTTCGCTCTGTGTAGGAGAGGTTAAACCTATCCAATCCGAATGTTTCAGAGAAGAACTTCTACAGCAGCTCGAATGAACTTTACTTGGGAGTCCCGGTACGGTCTTCATCCATTCTATATGAATATGACCTTAGATAGTCCTGCTCAGTATCCACTGTTACCATCTCCTATTGCAGCCCGTCTTCAAACACTCCCTCCCTCCCTCTCCCCAGCCAGAGGCCAACGACCTTGAGTTGGCTGCCGCCGGCAAGGACCGCATTCCGAAAGAGGTGTGATCTTTGATCTCTGATCTCTGATCTCTATTCCCGCTTCAGTTGCTCTCGTTCGTGCACGTACAAGGTCGCTTCGGTCGCCATGCCATCCACTGGCTCTCTCTCAACTCCGTCAAGTCCTCCTCTGACATCATCGATGACCTCGAACTTCTGCACTCGGCGGGTGCCGATCTGGATGCTCTTGATGAAGGTACGACAAGCTCCCGCGCTTTTTGAATTTGAAAAGCGCGGGAACTCATTCGCGAATATTCAGACGAGGACTCGGCCCTGCACATGGCCTGTCGCAACTGTCGGCCGGCCGTTGTAAGACGTCTCATCGAACTGGGCGCCAATCCCATTGTGGCCAATAAGGTACGGTAGAGACTAGAGTGTAGTTTGTAGCCTGGTACAAGAGTGTAGTCTAGACAAGAGTGTAGTCACGGTAATACCTGCAGATGGAAATGACTCCCCTGCACGAAGCAGCGAAGGCCGCGGATCACGTCACGATCTCTGAATTGCTCAAGGCCGAGGGAGTCAAGAACTGCGTAAGACACTCTTACACATTGTCGCCAGATATGTTAATAACTGACGGAATGTACAGCGAATATTTCGATGTCTAAATAGCCAACGCAGTGAGAAAGGTATGATATTTGCAGTCGTTCCTGGATGCGGTCGACTCGGAAGACCGTACGGCCCTTATGCTCTACGCAGCGAATTCGACCCACTCGACGAAGGGAGCCGAGGCACTGATTGAGGCGGGGGCTGACGTCAACTATGCTGGAGATAAGGTACGTATCTATTCTCTTTTAAAAGTCCTTTTCAATGGTCTAAGACGCGAAATCGAACTTGGTGAGATAATAGAGCATTTATAGCGCCGGTGAAACATAACTCTTGCTACGAATTCAGAAGCGCTCCGACCGCTACAAGGGGTGGACCGCCCTTCATCACTGTGCCGCATGGAACTTTGAGAACAAGGACATGATCGACTTTCTCATCGCGAAGAACGCGAACAAGGTATCGATCGGTCGACCTACCGTAATCCAAACAATCGTTGCAGGACGCGACAAACGCCGAAGAGGCGACGGCACTGTGGCTGGCCGTCAACTCAAGAAATACGGTGGCTGTTGATGCTCTCTTGACGGCCGGAGCTGGACTGGTAAGAAGATTGGAGGAGTACCATAACCAACGTTTTCGTTGCAGGATTTTGCCGACCAGAAGGACCGGTCTCCCGAGTATCTGGCTAGTGAGAAGAACTACACGGACATTCTGCAGAAGTGTGTAACAGTTCCTAGATTAGGACTAATAAGCCATTTCGAATATCATGAATTCTACAATAATGCAAACTGTCTTCCAGATTGATCGAGGCCCGCAAGAACTCTCCGTCGTCCCTGCTCGGCCGTTCCATCGAACCCTTCATTCCCTTCCCTCCCCGCCAGTCCACCATTCCCGTCAAGGTTCCCGTCGCGAAGAGTTCAGTCAAGGTATACGGTAGCCTTACCCGCCCCTCAATTAATAACTTCCCTTCAGCGTCCCCTCATCAAGAAGTCCAAGTCCCCCGCAACTCCCGCCACGACTTCCTCCGCCTACAGTACCACTCCCTCGCCGCCAGGACTCAAGGTATACGGTAGTCAGTTTGTGGTCTTAGTTCTTAGACAAAGATTTCTTTAGTAAAAGCTTCATAGAGGAGGTTCGTCTAGTGTTTGTCGTTAGGTCATCTCTAATAAATAAGTGAAATTCAGGCAACAACCCTGCAGGGAGGGACGACAGTCTCTTCTTCGTGCATGGACTCTCCCAATTCCGACCACCACGGACGACATTCAACGGGAGCTGCCAATTCCAGTGGGGGACACGACGTATTTACTTCTCCCCACTATGCCAATAACTACGCCATGGTCAGTTTAGGCTATACCTCATTTGATTTATAGATAGGGAATCGGACTACCGCTCAATAATTATTCATAGCAACCCCGCTGTATTCTTGCCCAATTCCCTTCTAAACCCTCCCTTCAGCTGCCTTCGTGGGACCGCCAACCCCTTCAGCCCGGCATGCGACCCTCTCCCCCCTACGAGACCTTCCACTCGGAATTCCCTCCCCCTCATCCGCCCCCCGAGGGCATGCAATTCGAGATTTACTCGTCCACCATGGACAACTACACGCCTCAGGGGCATCCACAGTACTACCAGCAACAGCATAATGGATACAATGTCTAGATTCAATTTGTTATCTTAGAAACCTTTGTAGACGACAACCTGTGAATGCCCGAGAATTAACCTATACTAACTAAGCCTTTTTCAAATTACTTGTTTCAATCTAATAAGTATTTTTCGAAAAGAAAGACTCATCCTACATCAACCTAGTTATTTCAAAAATCCCTTTTACCCTCAATGCTCCCTCATTTCCGCTATGTTATTGAGATTACCCGATGAGTCCTTCTTCAGCTAATGAACTAGAGTACGGCTATGTACAGTATTTCTTATTTTCTTGCTCATTCCCTTCTTTCGCTGTAATCAAACGGGTTAGATTCGTTCGTAATTAGTATTTTTCTGTTCATTCCTCCAGTCGTTGATAAAGAACTTAGTTTGTTTCACTAATTCGTATGTCGTGTTGTGTACAAGATTCTCGCGTAATGGGGAACACATGTATCAGATAAAGCATATTTACAAAAAAGACGAACCGAAACAAACGTTCAATGAAGTCTTTGTTTACAATTCATTAAGGAAATCGATATCCAGTGGAAGAAACATAGGGTATGTGATGGATGAGAGAATCGAGAATAACGAAGAGACACGGGGGAATAACTTAGGGGATAGACGAGTAGGCTGATTGAACGTGAGATCTGAACCCTGACAATTGGTGGATCGATATAGGATGAACGGCATACGGTAGTAGCTGAGGTTTTCGTGCGAGGAGAGGAAGGTTGGGAGGGAAAGAGAAGAGGGAGAGGAGAGGGAGGGAGAGGTATACGGTATGAATGAGGTCAACTGGAGCAGAGACGAGGTCAGACACATGATACTCAGTCTAGCAGACTCTTCCCCTCTCAGTCTTCTACGATTACTTCAATTGCTACAACACGCGCACATTCTACCGTTACTCTATATCATTTACAGGGATAAAAGAGGGGGCGTTAAAATAGAAGTTACTGGATTTAGCAGATTACAGTAGTCGTTACTATTACGATACTTCTATAAGCAAAGGAAAACTTTGGTAAAAAAAGGGGTAGAGGTTTGAATATTAAGAAGCAGAAAGAAGCGGAGAAACATAAGTGGGGGATATTGTGGTATACGGGGATATTGAAAGGGTGAGACGAATCGATTATCATACAACTATAGATGATACATATCACTCATAATATACGGCATAATATTGTCAGATAATAGTACGGGAAAAGTACGTAAAATGAGGGGGAGGGGACTGAAGTTAATCACTTATCGCACTTTCCCGTTTAGGATTTGTGGGGAGGGTATGGGGAGGATATAGGGAGATAGGGACAGAGATAGAGATAGTGAGGAGGCTAATTGGGAGTGGACAGGACGGGGTGCTTGATGTCTATATCCAAACGGAGGGTGGGGCCGGCTACAGAGCCGGAAACTGCACTCGGGAATACGGTAGGCACACCACTCCACACAGGGAGGAGAACGGCATGCAAAAGACAAGAGGGTACTGTATAGAGAGTGAGAAGGATATCCATCGATGCCTACTGTAGGTATACTGTATGTATGTATGTGCAAGTAACGAAATTGTCGTCTAATAGTAATGCAGAGGAAACGAGAAAAAAGTAGTAAAAGATAGTAGAGGAAACAACATCGGATGAGGTTTTGTGTACAGTATGGCGAATAGGAAGAGTGCAAGAGCCGTGCAAACAGGAAAGGGGAAAAAGGGGGGAGATAAAATGGGGAAATGGTGGCTTAGCCTATCCAATACAAATCCACTCCTATGGGAAGGGAATACGAATGAACGAAAGAACGGTGAAGTAATGGGTCAGTAAGAGGGGAACGGGGATGATATCGAATGACGAAATGGGCAACGAACAGACGGACAGACAACAGAACGGGGACACACAGACACACACATCTTGAGGGGGAGAAGGGCCCTCAGGCGGGTTTGAGCATTGAGTACTCGAGGTGGGACTCCACTGGCTCTGCCGTGAAGAGAATGCCTGATTTGGAGCGAGAACGGGCAGAGGAAGACGAGGGGTCGGGGGAGGGGGAGACCTGCAAGGGAAGGGATTCTTGAGGGGGGAGGATAGGGGGGGGGGGTACTGTAGGTTTCGTATCTTCATAATGCAAATATTCAGAATACATCATCCCGGTGATTCCGAGTCTCATCGTTCACTATAAAAGTGTATGCTACCGTATCACCCCACTAATGTTGTTTAATGAATTCAGCATAAATTATAAAACAACAAAAAATACTATTTGAAAATTGGAATTAAAGTGAGGATACTATATTTTCAGAAGCTGGTCGTGAACTTTCTCTAAACTAAAAAAACGTATGCTTTACCTGTAGATATGCATAGTCCAATGCCGTGTCGTCCTTCGTACTTTCTGTGGAGGATTCGCGAAGAACCGGGACGGAGGATCGTTTGGGAAGGGAAGAGGGAGCGACGAGGGAAGAAGAGCCGAGGGGACCCTCTGAGCCTGAGGGGGGACGATGGGGTAGATCATACGTGGGCACCGACCCGAAGTATGGGTGGTAGGCTCAAATTTTTGCAAAATGTTGTTTTGGTAGGCTCGTATTTCCTAGAAAATTACAATTGGTAGGCTTGATATTTTTTAATTTTGCACATTGGTAGGCCTGTTTATGAAAATATTGCTTAGAAGGATGCCCACGTATGGGGTAGATGAATGACGTATGGACACTAATTACACAAACTATGGATGAGAGGGAGAATAGCTTTAATCGGGGTTCGTAAAGGCTATTCTCTCTCCTAAACTATAGATATTAATTAGTAATTTACTTCTTACTAGCAAATCACTGCACATTTTTTCCGTTTGTCTGTGTGTGTGTGTATCTGTTCCACGCATAACTCTCTTAGAAATTCGAATTTTGAACAAATTTCAAAGAAGACCCCTATCAACTTTTCAATATCTCGAATAAGTTTTTTGGATTTTTGAAAATTTTGAAAACTGGCTGAGAAAATCGATATTTGTGAAAAATGTTCAAAAATTTTCTAGCTCTGTCAGAATACGAAGTCATCAGAAAAAAACTTTGACATTTTTCCGGGTTGCTTTGGAAAAAGGTGCAAAACGATTGCACCAGGTGAGATCCGAAACTGGGGGGAGTGGGCATCAGGCTAACCATCTTGCCAAAACTCCACTTGTACTGTATGTACGTGGTCCAGGAGCTTCGCTCCTGGACCACATAAGCAGGGCGACCGCAGCACGCTTCGTGGATCGCCGGGTACAGCGTAGTTTTTCTAGTTATGGATACTGAGTATATAAGAATAGACTAGCAGCGACAATGCAAGAAAGGACTCACTAGTGGAAGTCTTACTCCGATTCGTCGCCTCTGGAATACTCTTCACTCCATTGGAGGCCGTTCGATTCGCGGGTGAAGTCGATCGACTCTGAACACATTCTTCAACTATCACCATATTCCATTATTTGTGTCTGAAAGCATCAACCCAATCATCTACAGTATTCGCTGCCTACCGTACCCCATCCCTCCCCAACTTACCCTGCTCGTCGTCAAGAGTCCACTCGACGATCCTACACTACTCATCGTACTCGTCGAGGGTACGGTAGGAATCGTGGTGAGACCCGAACCGGTCGTGGATACGGTAGGAAGGGGTACGGTAGTGAGGGTGGAGGAGGATGACGCAGAGGCTTGGCTAGGGCCAATCTGGAAGAGGGGAAGGTAATGAAACAAAAGACGGAATATAGATCAATACTATTGTATAATTCGCTAAACGTCCGTGTGTGCACCTGTTCAAAGAACACTCAAATAGGCGTTTTCCAAATCTGCAAAAGCTCCTGCACCTAGCGGGGTCAAACTCGTAATTCCCCGACTCGCAGTCTGTCGGCTTACCAACTGAGCTAAACCGCCACCGTGCTCTGCCTTGCGGGGTTGGTACATAAAGGAAGCTGACGCTGCGCGGCCTACTTGCGCCTGCTTTTTGCGTATTTCAAGCGTTATTTGAATTGATAAAAGTAGGGCAAATGTATTAAATATCATTCAGAGAGTTGTATAGTCTTCTAGAGGGGGTCTAGAATTATTAAGCTGAAAGTTTAGATTTTGACAAAATGTTGAGTATAGTGTAAGACTGAACGCTGTGGAGGTCAACTATGTAATTCATATATAGGAGGGAGATACCAAAGTGCGGTGTAGATGAAAATTTGGATAGAACAAATGGCTCTTTCTCTCTGTAAAGATTAAGAGTTTGGTCCGCTAACAATAAGTGAAAATTCTGGGGAATATTCCCCTACAATTTGCACCTACAATGTTCGAAAATACGCTATCCCGCAAGGGAATACTTCCCCCACCATACGGTACTGTTGTATATAGTCGGTATTCCCATGCTATTTCCCTATTCCCCTGTGCTCTTCCCGCCTCGATCAGAGCACACACCACTGTAGAGACCAACTAATGATCTCCCCGACTGTTGACATGTAAATGAGCGATCCCTCTGGCTTCCCCTCGCTTTGCATATTGTCCACGTGAACCATCGCTCTTTCTCTCACAGTCATTCTG
>LS919912.1:180764-206605 GCA_900490955.1 Micoletzkya japonica
TTCCCCTGTGCTCTTCCCGCCTCGATCAGAGCACACACCACTGTAGAGACCAACTAATGATCTCCCCGACTGTTGACATGTAAATGAGCGATCCCTCTGGCTTCCCCTCGCTTTGCATATTGTCCACGTGAACCATCGCTCTTTCTCTCACAGTCATTCTGTCCTGTCCCTTACCTCGAGACTGGTAGTCTCTCTTCTCTCTCTCTCTCTCATTCCCCTTCGTCGATAAACCCCTCTCCCTTTACTCTCCTATCACAACACAAGAACACAACAGGTACAAACGTGAAAATTCCTTCCGCCTCTCTCTACTGTTTTTGGGGAATGCCTAGCCCGCTAGGGTAAATTCACAGCGGCGCCGTATGTTAGGGAATGTTCGCTCACAATCAGTATTGAATAAGGAATTTTTTGAGGAATGTATTGACTAAATTTAAATAGTGGGGAAATTTTAGAGCAAAGCTAAAGGGGAACAAAACTTTTCATCTAGGCATAATTACCTCAGCTTACGTCTTATGAGATAAAATTTACACTGACTGGGTGCGGCAAATTTTAAATTAGACCAGTTATGCTGAATACGCTGTAATTTCGCACATTGTAGATGTTCAACCTTTGGTTATAAATTACATGAGGGAAATAGAAACTAAATGATAGATAATGATAAAGAGTAACGTAGGTAGGGAATTTAGTTATCGAGTTTGTGGGGAAGAATGCGGAGAAAGGAAGCTTCCAATTCAGGAATGGTTTTTAGAACATTTCAAAATGTATTTTCCAGGTATTGCTATGTAACGGTTATGAGTAAGGACGAGAGCCTTCTAGAAAGTTCCATGGTGTGGTGGAATAAATAGAAAACATTCGAAAACTCCAGCGTAGGAAAGTACATCTAGAAACTACATGAAAAGCTTGAAAGACATCAATCTATACGCTGATACTAGGCTAAGGATATGGAGATTATTTAAAGCTGTTCACTCTAGAACACAGAGAAAACTGATGCGTTTAGGACACGCCGGTCGGGCGAAGCGGCGCGTAGTCCGGCTGGTAAATCAATAAACTACCTCCATAATCGAGTACTCCTCGTCCTCTTCGAGAATTGACGATGACGCCACACTGCAAGCTTGCCGATTATCATTTTAAGAGGTCAAAGATCACAGATGAAGCTAGACTCACGTCGAGGAAGCCCTGCTACTCCTTCCACTCGCACTCTCTTCTATAGTCTCAAAGTAGGATGAATTGCGAGAGAGACTGTCGTGGCCCTGTACAAAACCATTACATTTTACGCAAGTGACATATTACGCAACAAATCCAAACATTTTAACAGATATTATAGTAACATTCCTATTTATAAGCATAGTGAAGCACAAAATCACGTGGTCTCGCATAATCAGTTCCCGATAGCCGTACCGTAACCTTCTACCGTACCCCTGCTTACCTTGTTCCCAGCAACCTCGAGCATCGTGGAAGCACTCGATAGAGAAGTCGATTCGGGTGAATGGGGACGGAAGGTGGAAGAGGAATGAGAGGTGGAGGAGCCGAGGGAAGAAGACGAGGGAAGGGAGGAGACGGAGGGGGGAGGGGGATAGGGGTGGGGGGAGGGGAAGAGGTGGTGGGAGAGGGTGGGGGAAGTGGAACCGATGAGGGAACACGAGGGGGGAGAGGTCAGCACGTAGTCTGATGTGTCCTCGGTCACTGAAAACAGACATTTGATATACTTCAATCTAAATATGTGACATCTATTTGCCTTCAACCTCCTCTATATGTATATTCCCCCGCACGGCTTGCCGTAAACGATAAAAAGAAATACAGCTATCAAATCTCAAGTCTACCGTAACCCTCCCACTGAACCTACAGTACCCATCCCATCCCTCTCACCCTCGATACTTTGTTGTTTCGCCCTCTGGAGTGCCTTCATGGAGGGTGTCATTCCATCGCAGTCGTTAATCTCCTCCAAATCCTTCCTCATCTGACACCCATAGGAGCTCGTCCTGGACCGCGAGGGCGAGTCCACACTGCCCATGCTGCCGCTCCCACAACTGCAACACGTCAATATGCTTGGTCGTAAGGCTATGAAAATGAAGATAAAATACTCTATTACTCCATTTTTTAGGCTTCGTGAAATCATAACAGCTATTTCCCAGAGGTTCAGCTATAGCTGTATTTCGTTTTATAAATACAAACGTTGAAACCTATTCCCTTCAACTTCTCCCCCCCCCCCCCCACTCACCGTCCCAACCCATATCCGGGTTGTCCAAAGTCCATCTCTACCAGATGGTCCCTACTACTCCTGTCCGTGTGCCCTCCTCCACTTCTCTTCGAATGGGGAGTCGATCGACCCGACCCGAAACTGCCCGATCTGTCAAGGGCAATAGTGAACGATGAGTGCGAGGCAGAGCACTCCTCCAAACCCGGTGACTATACGTTTCAAGAGAAAACGTTTTGCGTACCGATTCCGTTGGAAGTTGTCGCTGTTGTCGATGGGAACTGTTCCCACGAGAGAAGCGATCTGATTGGAGGAGGCAGACGACGGAGGGGGACACGTCGATACTGTAGACGACGCCAGCGAGGCTCCTGCATTGAGGAGACTAGACTATAGTCTTGAGGAGTAGACTACAAACTACACTGTAGTTACACTCACCCGATGCTGAGGTAGCCGAATGCTTGGCTCTGTACTGCGAGGAGGAGTGCTTCCGGAAGGGTCGACTGGAAAAGCTTCGAAGTGTTTCCATTCGTTCCCTTATATCACTGCAATCCCCCTTCGCTTTCAGCTTTTCGTGGTCAGTACACGTGTAATATCCACCACACAAGTACACCACGGGAAACGGAGCGAAAACCACCAAACACTGGACGAATCGCGCAGACTATAGAGGTTTCCAATCGATTCCCTTCCGACGATATGCTTCGTTGTTTTGGTGGCCAGACGCGTCGCGGTTATGAATGAGGTGTGAAACATAAGCATCAACAGGAACCGATCTTAAACCTCTAGTAGACTACTGAAGGAGAGTACTCACAACATGAGGAAGTTCTTGCTTCCCAGCGAGAAGGCTCTCTTCCTGGGGTCTTCAGCAGGATTGAGTCCATTCCCGTCCCCTCCCTCCTCGCCCCCTTCCCTCCCCGAATCGGGGCCGCTGCCTGAGGGGGGCGAAGCGGCGCCTGAGGGGCGTTGAGAGGGGGCATGGTTGGTGCCCCCGAAGGAGAAGGTCCTGAAGCTTTAGCCGCACTTAGCGAGGGTATGGGAGGTACGTTCAATGCGTCTATACGAGTTTAATAGCTGTACATACATCGCAAGGACTTTGGCTAGATTTTCACTATATCGTATTGCACCATAAGCATCTACCGTACCCTTCCTAGCGTACCTGTGATTGTTCGAGTTGTTCCTTCCGGTCGAGACGGCAGACGTGCTCGTTCCAGCCACGGCCATCGATGAATAGCACGAATCGGAGGACGAAGAGACGTACGAACGAGCCTCTTCCAGAGCGTACTTTTTGTCGACTCAAATCGAAAAAACATCTCCAAGAAATTCATTGTCAGTATTATTTATTGCTGAATTTGCTTACAGCTTTCCGTAAAAATATCGATAATGTATAATTGATATACTATGACGATGCAATAAAGGGGCGACTCACAGGGAACAGCCAAATGAGTGGAGCTGTCTCCACTCCATTCCGCCGCATCCATAGGGGCATACGAGGAGTCGTCGGGGGCCGAGAGGGACCCCGTCCCTGCTGACATCACCTCGTCCACTTCCTCCGACTCCGACGAGTGGTCCTGAGATCAAAGCTCGATCAAACTAGAGTCTAGGGATCAAAGATCAGCACAGAATCTAGCTTAGTCCCCCAAATGTTTCCCTCTTTCCGTATCGAGACTTCTTCTCTTCTCGTAAACATCTCTCCTAGTACGCCTCAACGTCATTCGTTCATTTGTCATTCCTTGCTATCTCCCTCTCTCTCGTTCCCTCGTACTCCTCTCCCTCTCTCCTCCCCTTTCCCTCCCAATCACTCTCTCGCTCTCCCTGTTCCCCCCCTTATTACTAACCACCTACGTCAGACCCCGTCTTGTGTGTTAACACCCCTGCCCTCCACTTGATTCATCCCTTCTGTTATCATTCCATAGACCACACTCATACTACAGTCTAGTTTGCTCATTGTACCGAAGTCCATTGTGCAATTCTCTTAAAAAACCTATACTCACCTTCAAATGATGAACCACTTCGTTGGTGTCGACCACCGTCAGATTCTTGAGAGATCCATTCATCCTGAATCCATACCGTAACCTCATCCTCCTCTCATTTCCGTTCAGTTCACGATACTCTTCCTTCCCCTCCTACAGTACTCCACCGGGACAAACAAAGTATGACCACTGATAAGGAAGAGTCCGTAACGGGAAAAATGATACCGTTTCGTGGACCGAACCCGATATTTTGGTACGGGTATGCTTCGCGAACCAGATATAGTCCTTAGATACTTCACAAAAGTTTTTGTAATAAGCTCTTGTTCCACAAACTCAACAGCCTTTTCCTCATACAGTTCAATACGGTTGGTAAACCGATTCATAAAGTACATAATTTACATCACTGCACAGCCCGAGACGGGATTGAGGAATGAAGAGACGCGAGGCGAAAAGGCATGCACATGATGCACTTTATGAATCGGTTTGCCAACCCTACAGTTCGATCCCAGTACCCTAATCCCCCCCTTCCCCCTAACCTCAAGGTGCCTCCACTGTCTTCAGTCTCCTCAGCACTTCCATTGGCAGGACTGCCCGTCCTCTCCCCTCCCATCCCCTTATTCGTCTCCCTTCTCTTCATTCCAATCCACTCTCCCGCCTTCTCCGCTCCCCTCTCTTCTCTCGTCAAATCCATCGGCTGGTACAATCCCGATTCCTCCTTGATCGTCTCCGATTGACGGCGCCTGCAGAGGCCAAAGATCAGAATAGAAAGATCAAGGATCAAGCAACGATCAGAGACCAAAGATTAACTCACATGGGAGGGAAGACGGAGGAATGGGGGTGGTTGAGGCCGAAGAGCGACGCGGTCACCGCAGAGCCAGAGGTCGTAGCGGCGAACGAGTGTCGTTGGCCGGGGGAAGGAAGGGCCGCGATTACGGTACCCGTAGAGGATACGGTAGTCGAGGAAGAGGCAAGGGAGGTGGGCGTCCCCGTGGAGATCTTGCGACCGAGATGCGATAGGGGAGAGTGCGTGTTGCGTCTGAAGAGACTTACTGTTACACATAACGCAATTATTCAAAAGTGAGATTATTATTGGCTATTGAAAGAGCAAGCAAAGGAGTACGTAATCGTAAGTAATAAGCGAGGAGCAGAATCGCGTGCAGCTCAAGCATTCGTGTCGTCTTCTCGTCAAAAGGAGGGAAAAGGAGGGGAATCAAGCAGTTACGCATGCTTCTAGTCTGTCTGTCTGTCTATAAATCCCTACTGTCAGTCTGTCAGTCAGTCTGTGTGTCAGTCTGTTTGTCAGTCAGTCTGTCACACCTCTGTCCCAACTCTGCAATGGTCGACGGGGGGATGGCTGCCCTGGCTGAGATGCTTCCCCTCAGACTCGTCGATTCCTCTTCAAACGAGTCAACTCGCGCCTTCGCATCCCGTAGGAGGCGACGTTCCCTGGCAGATTCTGAGCCCGATGAGGGAATCGGGGTCCTGCACGGAAGGGTTGAGAACGAGAAGGGGGAGGGTTACGGTAGGTGGGGGAGGGGGTACTGTAAGGGGACAAGGGCTCAAGCTGTGGAGTCAAGCGGAGGGCGTTAGGGCTATTATTAGAGGGGCGAGGCGAATCTAGTGAAAACGAAAAACGTGAACGAGCTGATAATGGAAACATGCAGTAGTGATGGGAGATGGTTACCGGTAGTAAATACCCTACCCCTACCGTAATCCACTCATTCCCTTACCCATTAAGCGAGGCAGTTCCCAATCTCGGCCGATGGCCCCTTTCCGTGTGGGACCGCTCACGATGCCCGTGAGCACGGTGGGCGAGGTTGGGAATGGTGGGGACGATCGAGGGGATACTGTAATGGGAGTACGATAGGTGAGGAAACGGTAGACGGGGATACTGTAACGCATGGACATGGCGACATAGGTTGAAAGATATACGGTAGACATGGGGAAAAGAAATGAAAAAGGGGAACACTTCTTACCCATTGTTGACCTTCTTCTTCTTCTCCGTTTCCCGGTCAATAATCGAGTTGAGGGCTGTGTGCATCTGGATAGCTTGCTGAAAAACTCATTATTGTCATCACTCTATATAGATAGATCTCATGGTAACAATTCCATCTATGGTATTTCCGTACATCTACCGTAAGCTCAATTCAGGTAATATCGTGCTCCTCATACACTTTTCCATGCTACCGTACCCTCCCCTCCCACCTACCGTACCTCTTCATTGTCGCACTGCACCCACACCTCACAGTCTCCCATGGGCGAGCTTCGTCCCATTCGGATGATGAAATACTTGTCGAGGCAGCCAAAGTTGGGAATGAACTTGCGCTGAAAACAAAGTTCAATACTACCTTAATAGTCAGCTATACAACAAATAAGATCTATCAGCCCCCATATCAATCCTTTTGGCGAAGCAAAAAACCAACCGATAACTCGACGAAGTCGGAGCTCTTGAAGGGGGGAATGCCTTCAGGCGGCAACTCGTCCCCCTTGGCAGGCTCGATCTCCTTCCTACACAGGATGATCGTGTGCGGGTAGAAGCATAACCGACGCGGACCTGCACATCAAACATTCAAATCGGTCGGTTGGCGCCAAATTCAAATTATTGAAATATTCGAATGGGCGTACCTGCCAGATGGGGCATCTTGAGGAGGATATTGGGGTGGTACTCGTCATCGGGGGGCTTCTGGACGTTGGCATTCCGAGGAGTTTGCACGGCGATGACGTCGAAGGCACACTCTGCAAGACGGGGATCATTAGCTAGTTAGCCATCCTTCATTCGCATATTTTCCTGCGTGAAATCTAGATTGTATTGCTGTACCACCTAGTACAATTCACTTAGTTATTTCACTACCAATAACTCTGTTTTTGCTCATTGATCCCTTCAATATCGCGCCCCCATCATGCCCTTTCGTAATGTCGTAACTATACGAAATGTCTCCCCCCTTAAACAATTCCCTCTCACCCCCATTCCACTCCCTCCATTTCATCACCCTGCCCTTACCCACGTGTTTTGGTCCCCCCTTTCCCACCTCGCCCCTTTCCTCCTTTTTCTTTCTCTTCTTCAATCGTGTACCAACCAACCTCACGAGGTGCAAAGGAGGATCACTCCAAGAGGGAAAGAGAAGAAGGGGGAGCCGAATAACAGATAAAGAGGAGAGAAGAGAAGCACGTGGTCATGTACATAGAGAATACAAGGAGGGATAAACAGTGCATGTCAGTCTGTCTGTCCCTTACGAGATACGTCTGTCTGTCACGCTCCTTGTCCCTTGCTCGCTCTCAAATTAGCTACGGCTTCTCCCCCCCCCTCTCCAGTGCACGTGAGTGTACACTTTGACAATAACAACACGAGAGAGAAGGGGAGAGAGAGAGAACGAGAAGCTGAGAGAAGAAGGGGGTGCATGTGTGCTTGTTTGTTTGTCCGTCTGTGTGTTGCGGGATAGCTGTTTGAAGGGTAGTAGTGGGGCCCATTCTACAATTTCACCCCCCTCCCCCAGATTCCATCTGATCCTTCCATTACACATCAAACCATAATGGTTGTTGTTAACTACAGTCCTACCGTAACCATTACCTTATCCCTCTGCACTCCTCTATAACCTCCCCCTGCTTACTTACTCTTTCCCCCTATCCCTCACATCAACTCGTTTTCACTTCATTCACTCATTCCTCGTCTCAATTAATTCCTCCCCTTCGTCTCCGTCCCTTCCCTTTCCCCTTCCTCCTCACAAACATCCCCCTTCGCTTTCCTCCACGAGGATTCATCTACCCTTTCCTGCTTTCCCCCGCAGAGGAATACACGGATATAAACATGTCCGATGGATGGACAGAGAAAAGAAGAGGGGAGGGAAGAAGAATAAGAAGAAGAGGAGGAGACAATGAAGGGAATGAGGGATACGTGCATGGGGAAAGAGGGCATAAATACGGACAGATGGGGAGAGGATACTGTAGGAGTGGACATGCGCCATGTACCAGACCAGTATCCTTCACCAACTTATTCTCTCCATAAAAGTCCCCCATCTTTCCCTTCACCTCTTCATTTCCCCGTAGTAAACAAGTCGATAGCTGTCACTTCCCTTCCCCTTCCCTCAGATATTTCGGTCCCTCTCAACCCGTGCATACCGTCTCTTCATGACCTATCGGTTACGATAGAGAGAAGACAGGCAAGAACATTCCTCCGTTACCGTACTCCCTGCAGATCAGAGTATACAGGGAGAAGGGAAGGAACGTATTTGAAAGGGGGGAATGGAGCCACTCGGGCGGGTGAATGATGTATCGCGGGAGGGAATGATAAGCCGTGGTCTGTGTGAACACAGGGAACACACGATCGAACTACGAGTCGTATAGATAGGAAGGACCCTTTCGGCTTCATCTTATGCATCGAGAGCACATTTAGTGCTGATCAATACGTGAAAATGGTCAACTGGCCGGTCCCCCTGTGCTTTGGACTGTGTCCATGTACACGAACAGGAGAGGGACTGTTTCGGTGGTGAGTTGAGAGAGTTGAGAGATCACGGATTACTCCTACTCCATTCAACAGTTCGTCTACTAATCCCTTTCGGTCTGCTTCACTTCCCCTCTTATTGTACTCCTCCTTCATCTCCATGCATAACTCTCCACATACACTGCAAGGCATTGTCCACAGGGAAACCTTACAGGTTACAACCCGAGACCAGAGAACAGTCAGTCCTTATGTCCGATCAATTCCATCCAAGCTTCTCCTTTCCTCGTACGTGCCAAACTCTCGATTGCCCCTCGTCCCTATACAGTATCGTCCCCGTCCCCTTCTCTTCTCTTCTCCATCAAAGAGCGTTGTCGTTCGTTCACTACAGTGAGTGAGTCACTTCATCGACCCATCGACTCCACTCTAGTCCATCCACCCTCGCCCTCTTCTCTTCTATAATATAAATATTCCCCTTCTTGTTCTATCCTCAGTGAGGACAATAACACATTCACTTACACAACACAGTCATCTCTTTCTCTCGATCAAATGGAAGTTTCCATGGGAGAAGTCGTTGTAGGATGAAGAGGAAGAGCAAAACACGAAACTCCGTTCCCCTCCCTTTCTGTTTCCATCCGATCATCCATTCCCCCTCCACTTCCGACAAAGCAACGGTTTCACGGCCAAACAAACACCCCCGTCCGTCCGTAAAAAGAGACTAGAACCACACTTCACAGCAGAGAACCCCAAACTACGCGAACGCGAGGGGAAAAGGACGTAAACAGCCATATGAAGTTCCATTCCATTTCCATTTCCTCTAAAGTATTCCACAACGTCACCCCCCCCCCTCCGGCTATTTCCGTAGCCTCCTGCCCTCAGGTCTGCTTTTCTCATCCATTTCACATGTTGTTGTTGTATTCTCCCCCCCCCCTCTCCATTTCTCTTTTCCCTACTTTCCTAGCCCATTTCATACCTACAAACACATGACAGCATCTCTTACGCACTAAAGAGCTAACAATTAGTCAGCGCAACTCCATTTTCATACGTACACCTATCGTATATCATGCACTCCCGCAAGAGTCCCTGTACCGACGAATAAAGGGAATATTATCACATGAGCGAATGACGTGTCTGTCTGTGCGTGTCTATTGCGCACAGACGGACAGACAGAAAAATCACGCGCATAGTACAATAGTCGGTTAATGAGCGCGCGCAGGGAAAAGGACAGTCTACCAACTTGTCTGGAGAAGGACGTCTTTTGCATAATAGAAAGAGGCATTTCAGCTTGAGAGAGACCAACCATCACTGGGACAATAAAATGGATTATAGATAGATACATACCAAAGAACTCGAGAGGCTGCACGACGCGTCCGAGCCGCAACGCGCGCGAGGTTACGGTAGCCCCGAGAATGGCCTCGTACCTGCACATCAAACATCGCCTTGGGAGAGTTCAGGTTTGCACTACGATTTGTCGGCTACCCACGCCATACGCAACATGTTTGCAAATTGTAGTCAACGTGCGTAAGCCAGCTACTCGAAAACACGCTGTGCTACCGTATCCTCCTGCCCTTTAACCTATATACATACCGTAATCCTGCCCTTCCTTTCTAGTCTGCTCACATACGTAAACAACCTCTTCTTGCCCCCTTTTATCCCATTCCAATTGAGCTCCGACTATAGATATCCGTCGTCAGTTAGTCCCACCATTCCCTCCCCCTTAATAGCTCCTCTACTAGTACACAACTCTCCTTTCGTCCCTTACTACTATGATACTAAACTCGTCCCCTACTTCTCATTCCGTATATCATCTCAAAATAGCTTCTCCCCGTCCCCCTCCTACAGTGCCTTCGTGAATAATCCCTTCCACATAACCAGACAACAACAAGTTCTTATGCCCCCATATGCAGAATAGACCCCGCCAAGCTCACGTCCAAAGTGCGCGAGGATTCGCGTATAGTACAGTAGTCAGCTCATCTATTACAGTATCCCCTCATCCCTCCAAAGACATACGTCAATCGCAAACTGATTCGTACCCTCTTCTGCTCCATCGCAAAGAGCGGAAATATTTGCACAGAATCAAAAGCGCCATTAGAGTGTAGAGCTAATGGAGAGCTGCTTCCGTGTTATCGTGCGTTCAGTGTCCAAGGGGGTCAAAAATCCTCGATTATTTGCTGCGGTTCTTAGTTGACATTCGACAAAAAGCGGTCACGTTTTCCTCGATATCTCTGTTATTCTTTGCTGACGTTCCAAAAAAGCGGTTATTCTTTGCTGTCTTTCCAGGAAAAGCGGTCGGGTCCCTTTCATCTTTTGGAAGATCTGACCGCGTCCCATCGAATGTCAACATAGAATCATAGCAAATAATCGAGGATTTTGACGCCCCTTCGACACTGAACGCACCATAAGGCTGGCTAAATGCGGGCAAAGGTTACGGTATTAGCATTCTATGAGGCTATCGCGAACTGACTACCGCATCCCCGTTCGCTCACCATTCCCGACTGTCGGCGTCCGTTTCGGCCTTGAGCACGAGCGTACGGTCGGGGGTCATGACACAGAAGCACTTCTTCAGTTTGACATCGAACTGAAACCAAATCGATGATATTATAATGTTGGATAGTTGCTAAATACTTATGTTTACTGTAATAGATCGTGTACTGTAGATGGCAGACAACAAACAAAAGGATATACATCCACATCACATTTCGCTCCTCTCCCTTTTCAGGTACTTAGTACCCAACGCTCGCGCGTACGTTTTGCGTATATTCTCCGTTAGTAATCGAGTTCAACCTACACAACAAAAAAACGTTAGCCAACTAACTAACTAACTGACTAACGGGGCGAAATGGCGCGATTAACAAGCACTTTCCGTGCTCTAGCATGCATACAAAAGGGCCGTTGTTTGTGCAGCTGAATCGGCCGGTCTTGACATCAAGACCGAAAGACTACGAAGATTGTCTTCGTTGTCGTCGATCTTTCTTTGTATTCATCTTCCCCTTCCACAGAGATCACCTACACTACCAATGTTATTCCCTCCATTTAGCTTCGTAAACAGAGGTACACATACAACAATACTCCCCTTCCCCTTCGATCCCTCCAAGTCTTCTCTGCATAGACTTGCTATAAGTAAGTCTTGTTATGCAGTCTGCGTCCATCGAACCACTCTCTTCCCTCTCAATGCTCATTGCCCCCTCCAAAACATTTCATTTCGCCCCTACTTCTGGCTCCGTCCCACCCCACGTTTCATCTGATGCGACGAAGACAAGAATAGGAGCGGGGGATAGAAGAGGGGGAAGGGGGGGGGGTGTTTGGGATGAATGAAGAGGAGATCTAAGAAGTAGCCGCAGGTGACTGTGTCTAGTAGACACTTTCTACCGTACTTTCGCTGCCCGTCTCCTTTCATTAATTCAATTAAACCACTTCTTCACCGTCTTCTTCATTCATCTGCACCCTTCCCTTTCACACTTGTGTCTCCGTAGAGTCATTTCTTCATCTACCTCTCGTCCCTTCAACCCCCTCCCTTCCTTCATTCTTATTCCTCTTCATCCCTTCCCCGGTTCCATCTGCCAACTGTCATACAGAGACAGAGCAACACTCGTACGAGTTCGTGATGGTTCGAATGAGGAATGACCGTGTGCAAGGGGGACAGTAGAGATTGTCTAGTAGAGAGAAGAGAATAGTTAGGGAGACTGACAGGATAGTCAACAGCAGAGAGACGCGAAGAAGACGGTTCAAGGGTATGCGCTATGCTAACCCCCTTCAAGGGTATACTGTAGACCCCCCAAAGCTAAAGTTGGTACGTTCACTGCCCCACGAATTTTTCACAGTGCAGATAACCAATCACACTACAGACTGCTCCTCACAAACTACAGTACGATACAGCTTATCATTACAGATATAGTCCACTTGTTTGTGATTCCCCGTACTGATGTCTTCCGTACTTTGTACGGCAAAGATTGCCTTGCAAGTCTCCACTTAGTTGTCGTCAGTCCGTCCCTTTCGATTGAGTAGAAGAAGAAGAAGACGAAGAAGAAGAAGGGAAGGAGGCAGAAGCCGGCAACACAAGGACAGATGGACCGAGGAGCGAGACGACGGTGGCACACGGGGAAAACAAGAGCGGAAGGGTCAGGGAACGGGGGGAAGAGAGGTGCCAGGCACAGTGCAGTGTAGTCAGGCAGTAGTCACTCCACTGCTACCACAACTGCCCCTTCTCCCCCCTCTTCCTCTTCCTCTTCCTCTTGCACTTCACTGTGTATGTTCCTTCCCTACACCTTGGGATAACTCAAAGCAAGGGACCAGAGAGCAGAGTACGACTGTTCATCTAAAGTCTTGCCCTCCCTCGTTCCCTCGACCGTTCCCCTTCCCTTACCCTCGGTGTCTCTCTCCTCATCTCTCCCCATCGTCGCAAACAAACCATTGGCTCGTTCCATAACATGTACTCTCTCCTCTCTTTCCCTCTTCCTATCGTCCGTACTCATTCCCTTCATTCGAGGGTGGCTACAGACTCCACAGGGAGTAGATAGGGCCATCGGTCTCATCGACCCCCTTCCCATTGCCTCTTCGACTCCTCTTATCACTCTGACCTCCACCTCCCGTTACCCCCTCGATAACACCCCACCTCTTCTCCTCGAAAACAACACTTTCCGACAAGGGGAAAGGTGATAAAGGGGCGAGAGAGGGTAAGAGATAGAGGGAGGGACACAGGTTGACTCTGTGTCCGTCCCTTCTCTATCTCTTCCCTCGCCGTGTGTGTGTCATTCTGATCACATCACATTTTTGTTCTCCCTCTGATAAGTCCCTCCACACCCGCAGCAAAAGCTGTTTGTGTCTTTCCATGAACGGAGAGAAAGAGGGAAGGGAAGGAGAAGAGAGACGTGAGTGCACTGCCACCAAGCGGGCTAGAAACATTGCCGGCCGTTTCTCGTAGTGAGAAGAGACGAGAGAGAAGAAGAGGAAGAGGGCAGGCGAAGGACAGACAACGAGAGGGACTGCCGACGACGACGTAAACAACTCTCTCTCTCTCTCAGGGAAGAGGGAGGGGAGAGGGAAGAGGGTACGTAGGATGGAGGGAAAGACGAGCGAAGAGGTGTTGGAGACGACCGACGATGTAGACGAGGAAGACAAGGAGACGGACCAAGTTATCAAGATGGGGAGAGGAGAGATATACAGTCCACATAAACGGTCCATGCATAGCTCATCTCCCTCTCTCGTAGTCTGTACAGCAAGTCTTTTTGCAGGAATGTATCCGTCGTGCAAGAACCCCTCATTCTTCTCACAACCCGACCGTCTTTCCCACTTCTCCCCATTACTCTCCTTCCCTCTCCCAGTTCACACTCCACACACAATACATGGGCCCGCACTACGTGTCTTGGCCGTCCTCGTGGGTGAGAGACCAGAGAGAAGTTGCGAAGGTGAAGAGGGAGAGAAGAAGGGAATAAGAGAGAATAGAGGGAGAAGGCGAAGATCGGCACTGTACACTCGGGACAGTCGACTGCAGGTCAACGAGTCCCACGTGTGCCATTGTCATTCCCTTCCCTCTTCATTTCCCTCGTCTTCTCCTCATTCCCCCTCAACCTCTCCCTTTCCCTTCTTCATTCGACTGAGACTGACGTCTCTTCTCCGTACGAACTCCCGTGTCAATTGCGTCATTAGCAGCCGAACATAACATAGCATGAGACACGTACAGGAATAGCCCCTCCTGTTATTCCCCTCCTTTAACGGCCTATTCGTCCCTTTCGGTTCAGCAACGTGCACTTCCCTCTCCGTGGTCTTCAATCCTCGACTTGTTTCGTCCCTTCGCTCTTCCCTTTTCGCATGCTTCTTTCTTGCTTCTTTGCTCACGAGCTCCGCGAGGGAGAAGAGAAGAGAAGAGGGAAGAGAAGGAAGCGAAGGCATGCGAAGGAAAAGGAAGGGAAGTGAAGGTAGAGGGAAAGCACACGAAACAAGTGCAACTGGCCAATGGAGATGATAATGACTCGATGAGAAGGGAGGAGGTCGATTGAATGAGGGAACGAACACAAGGGACACACCCTGTTCGGCCGATCCGCTCTTAGAAGAAGACGAGGGGATGGACCAGTCCCGGTTGAGTCACCCTATCGCATACATCCACCTCAGCCCACATTCCTCAGAGGGATGCAATGGCTGAGTCATCATTGCTGCGAGATTGATGGCCAAGACTAAGCGTTGCCCCCTTATATCAGTGCTCGATCCCTCATATCGACCCAGTCTTCTCCTCTTCCCCCCCCTACAAGTCAATCATCACTAGTCAATCAGTCGTATCTCGTCTGGCTATATCACACTTTTTGCCCTTCATTCATATGGTCCCTCCCTTCTTTCATGTCTGTGTTGTAGACGGACAAGAAAGAGGAAGAGAAGAGAGAAGAGAGAAGAGAGAGAGCGAATCTGCACAATAACAAGCCTCGTCCAAAGGCTTCATCCTCGGTGAGACCACCACAGGAGACGAGGAGATACCGTCAAAACCGAAAATTGTGGGACAAATACCGTATCTTACCGTATTTTTTGCATTATCAGCCTTAGAACAAATCCAATCGAAACATTTCTTGCATATTCGGAAAGAGCAGCTCAAAATACATAGGTAAGCATTGGAAAAGTTTTATTTATTGATTTTGGAGGAGGGTGCTAAATGCGGGGTAATGATCACCTCTTGGAGCAGTAAAAATATCAAAAAATTCAAATTTCTGCAAAAATTGTCAAAAGATGTTTTTCAGCCTCGGGTTACTCAAAAGAACCGAATTAGGTTGAAAATAGATCGCGGAATGTTAGAAATGAGCTTTTTCCCTGGCCTGATTTAGAAAGTATCACAGCGGTACCACCGCTTTTAGCCATTCTATAACGAAGCGCGGGGTACCAATTACAACATTTTCAAGCTAGGGTGACCATAAAAGGTCTGAAGAACAGGCACGC
Source organism: Micoletzkya japonica (assembly GCA_900490955.1). Classification (NCBI taxonomy): domain Eukaryota; kingdom Metazoa; phylum Nematoda; class Chromadorea; order Rhabditida; family Diplogasteridae; genus Micoletzkya; species Micoletzkya japonica. Next base: position 196,276 of record LS919912.1, read on the forward strand.
AACATTTCATGTGTCATTTAAAGGGACATGGAAGTGATTTTCAACTGAAGCTTATATGAAAGATTTTGTCGTAATTAGTATAAAACCAAAAGGAAAAATAATAGAAATTGATAGTATTAGAGAAATGATTTTTTAAAATTTCGTCCAACGACGACGTTACTGTGTTTAGCGAAAGGAATTAAGCCAAAAGCGACATTCCTCTTAACGACGGAAGCCCGGAACGAAAAAATAAAACATGCGATTTTCGAGTTTTTTCTTCAATTTTTTTATTGTCACTATGTTTTTCGCCACATTTTGAAACCTTAGAAGAATTTTCCTCGAATTTTAAAACTTTTGGTTAGAGGCTGCTTCCTCCCTTTAATGATAGCCGCAGTGCAATAGCAAAAATACGGTAAAATACGGTATAATACCGTATTATACGGCATTTGTCCCAGAATTTTCGGTTTTGACGGTACATAGAATGCAGTAGAAAAAGAGGGGGATTAGGCAGCTTCACCTTCCCTTCCCTTCTTCCCCACCAACTTTCATTCGAGTCCTCGAATCCCTCGTCACAAACAACTCTCCCTCCACACTATCAAATGCCGACAGCTTCGTAATACACACAGCTGATAATCAGCGCGCGAGTCATTCCAATCTCATTGCAATCGGAAATGCGTCCTTCTCTCGCAAAGCCCACACAACGAGAACGGAGGACTGATTAGCGAGGGTCTCATCTTTCCCTTCATATTGATATTATGCAGGGGACTGGTTCTAGCTTCCTCCTCTACGTGAGTCAGCGGAACGTTTCGGCTTACGCGTGTCTTATCTGTCTATCTACGTAGTCCCCCCTTCCACAAGACTGCCTCTATCCATGCATAGCCCTACTTCTCCCTCCCACGTCTGCCGTTCAAAAGACCACCATTGTTTTTGTATGGGATGTCGTTCCCCTCCAAAAGCATTCCGATCATCTCCTCCACGCCCCTCTTCAGTACGGTTCGCATTGCCCGTTTCCACTTCATTTCTCCCATTCCAACCCCTCCCTTCGCCCCCTCGAATCTACGAGTCGCGCGAACTTTTCGCGACGGAGAAGAGAAGAGAGAGGGAAGAGGGGAGGGAGGTCAGTCGCGAGTTGAACGAAAGAGAGAAGGGATGGAAGAGAGAGGGAAGGCAATGGAAGAGGGACGAGGGGCGAGGAGAGGGCAATGGGCAAAGGGGAATGGGAGGAGAAAGGACATCCCAAGTGTGCCAGGCTCTTCCCCTTCCCTCTCGCGCACGTGGAGAGGACACAAGGGAGAACGATGGAAGGGAGGGAGAGGGAAGAGAAGAGAAGAGAAGGGAAGAGAAGAGAAGGGAAGAGAAGAGAAGGGAAGAGAAGAGAAGAGAAGAGAAGAGAAGAGAAGAGAAGAGAAGAGAAGAGAAGAGAAGAGAAGAGAAGAGAAGAGAAGAGAAGAGAAGAGAAGAGAAGAGAAGAGAAGAGAAGAGAAGAGAAGAGAAGAGGGAATAGAGGGAAGGGGGCTATACTAGAGTAGTAGTAGCCATCGCCCTCTCGTCTCTCACTCTCGGTACTCGTGTCCTCTTCTCCTTCTTCTTCCTCGTACCAGTCACCATCTCTCCTCTACTCCTCTTCCACTACGTCCCCCTTCCCTCCCTCCAACCATCTCCATCTCCTTCTCTTCGTATGCTCTGAGTGCATCCGTACCCCCACACAGAACCTTCTCCCCTTCCCTTCTCCCAACTCCACTCTTCTCTCCTCTTCTTCTTCTTATGTTATCCTCACAGTTCAGGCAACACCATTGTCGTCGTCTGTTTCCCTCCGTTTCGACTCCTCGTGGGGATCACGAGATAAACAGAAATGGAGAAGACGAGGGAGAGGGAGAAGGGGGAAGAGTATGGAGTATAGACACGAGATGAAGCGACGAGAGTATCGAGGGCATGGTGAGAGGATGAGGGGGTATAGCATGGGAAAAAATACTGTATTTGATTGTATTTTTTCGCATGAGACCCCTCCCGCCCGCAAACCGTCTTTTACTATGAAGTGACCCATACCGCACGGCAAAATTGCCCCCACCGCTGTTCTACATTCTCGATCTACATGCCCACCCTACCGCCACTAGAAAATTACCCCTACCGTAAAATAAATTCCAGATACGAGTATTTATCCCTTGGGGTATAGTGAGAGGGAGACGTGTCGGTCGTTACAACACTGCATCGCTCTCCACTAACACATACACTCACTCACTCACGACCGCCCTCGAGTGAAATGACTTCACTTCTCTTCTCTCCTCAACTGCATCTCCTCTTCTCCTTGTCCTCCTCCGTCATTCCATACCCTTCCCTCTGCTCATCCTCACTTTCCCTTCTCTCTCCTCTCTTTCGTCGATCTCACAAGGGAAGTGCAAATGGTGACGATTGGATCCACAGATGAGACATAGGTCATTCGATAGAGCTTGAAAAGTTATGTAGATTCTGTGAAAACTAGCTGCCCACATGCACGCATCGTCGAGAACGACGACGTCAACGATTTCATTGTATCCCCATGCACCGCTCTCTCATTGCCTTCTATCGCTCCGGCTAAAGCTGCTGCAGGGTCGGCGTGGCGCAGCAGGTAAGAGGAGGGTCTAATGTTCATATGGCGAGGGTTCGATTACACTCCTTTCATTTTCTTTTGCCCACACTCCTAGACTTATAGTTTGCCTCATCCGAAAATTCTTTGACTTGATTTTGATGTTCTGCAATACAGTAGTGGCCTACCAACAGCTCGATTTTACAAATATGGGTTTGGAATGTTCCGATTTCAATTATGATAGGTATCGACGCTCTTCATCTTTGTAGATTCCGAAAGTCCGAATATACCGCTTACGAATATATTCAAGCTTGAAAAAATAGTTCCCTTTCATTAGAGTGAATCTTCATCGCGCAAGTTAGAACCCGAGAAAAGACTGTGGCTTCCAGCTTTCACTTGTCTCTCACCCCTGCAACACAAGTTCGCACTTGAGGTTATATCGAACACAATTGACGTCCATGACGAGGAAAAGATTTGTGATCAATGCATGCGAAAATCATTCAACGGATCCCAGCGGTCCTTCTTTAATGAAGACATGACGAGAGTCTCGGATCCTCTCGTAGGTCTCTTACACGAATAAAGAGTCCGACAGAAGAATCGGTCATTAAATTATAAGGAATATGGAAGATTGAAGAGACGCGCAAAGTGGTAGTAGGGTTTTTATTTGGTCTTTCTCATGGTTCTTCTCCCGAACTATCGTTGGTATTATGTAATCGTTTGTCAGATGACCCGTGGAGATGGAAGTGGTGAGATGTTCAAGATGTGTGCATAGCGAATTATTGAAATGTCATATTCCTTCATTACTGTACTGATCTTTTCTATTTCAAAAAAATTACTCGTGGACGGTGTCTATCACAAGAAAGTTATATGGGTCAATCTATAAGTCTAGGAGTGTGGGCAAAAGAAAATGACAGGAGTGTAATCGAACCCTCGCCATATGAACATTAGACCCTCCTCTTACCCTCTTACCTGCTGCGCCACGCCGACCCTGCAGCAGCTTTAGCCGGAGCGATAGAAGGCAATGAGAGAGCGGTGCATGGGGGATGCAGTGAAATCGTTGACGTCGTCGTTCTCGACGATGCGTGCATGTGGGAGCTAGTCTTCACAGAATCTACATAACTTTTCAAGCTCTATCGAATGACCTATGTCTCATCTGTGGATCCAATTGTCACCATTTGCACTTCCCTTGTCAGTCATCTCGACGAGAGACAAAGAAGAGTCTCCTCAGTCCAAGACTCATCGCCGGTCGTTAACCAAAGAGAGGGAACTTTCGATGGATGGAGGGGGGACCACCCTCAGTCTCGTGGTCATCATACAAAGCACACGACACGTGTGTCCTTCTCTCCCCTCATCGTTAGATTCCTCCCTTCTTCCCATGTGTTCCTCTTCATTCCCTCATTCCCTTCCAAACTCTTCCCTTCCATGTGATCATTCCCTCTCCTTTTCCCTCACGAGGGCGATAAAATGAAAGAGAGAGACGACACTTGAAGCGAAGCGAAGGGCGAGCAGGATGCATGCAGAGTACAACAACAACAGAGGGAGGAGGGCGAGGGAGACTCTCTCTACATTCCCCCCTCATTCATTCTCATTCCTATCCTTCAGAGAGAGATCAGGAACGGAGAGAAACGAGAAGAGAAGAGAAGAGGCAAAGGAGGGGAACGAATAAACCAATTGAATGGAAAACGGGGGATGATACAGGTGGTGAAACAATGGCAAGAGATACGGGAATAACAAGGAAACGAGAGAGGGAAGGAGGGTGAAGAGACGGAGGGAGGGAAAGGAGAGACGAGGGGAGAGGACAAGGAAAAGAGAGAGAGAATGGAGAGAGGGAAAGACTGCAGGGAATGACCAACACAAGAAGGAGCTTCGCAACTGTACAAAGGGCAGCGGGACTTGTGAGAGAGAGAGCAGAGAGACTAGAGTGGAGTCAGAAGAGATCAAAGATCAAGGTACAGAGATCAAAGATCAAAGATCACTCGACTCACATGGGTTCCGGAGACGTTGAAGGCGACGGCGAGGTCAATGATGTGCTTTGCCGTCTTCTTCTTCCGCGACTTCTCCGAGTCGTGCAGTTCAAGGGAACGCTCTCCGAGCACGACGAAGTACGACTTCGACTTCGACTTCTGCAAGGGGTCAAAGATCAACTCCTCCATCTCCTGCCTTCTCTACTCTTGCCACCCCCGCCTACGTGCACCTTCCCCTCCTCCAACCTCTCTCATCTCTCTCCCATTCTCCAGCCGCAAAAAGTGTCGTGTCCAAAGTTCTCTCTCTTCTCTCCTTAACCTCTCTCCCCTCTGCTAATCATCAATCACCCCTTCTCCCCCCTCTCCTCTCCCCTATCACTACCCCTTATACCACCCCCTCCCCCCCTAACTGGAACATCTCCCCTCCCTTCGTGTTTTCCCCCTTCTTCCTCTAGTTCCACTTCTCATCTCACACCATCCATCCGCTTATTAGAACCCCTTCCCAACCCTATCATTCTCTAATTCACGGATACAGTACCATACCATTCCGGTATTTTTGACGGTTGCGATTCCACACGGAAACAAGTCATAGATTGACTACCACTTGACCGTGAGGCGTACCCATCAAAGAGACAGCGAAATGCTCTCATCATACAGCATAGATGGGCAGGGTTTGCTGCTAGATTACTGTAGTTCCCCTCCCACACATAACGATCAAAAACTTTAGTTGTGATATTCTCCTGCAGCAGTGTACCCAATACTTGCACAAGTTTTGCAGCAGGTTACCCAACCACGGTACCTGCAACCGTGCCCACCTATCTCGTACAGTCTAACCGCTCCCCCCCCCCCTTCAATCCGCCCGTCCTTGGTCACTCTCTGTGTATCAGTCCTCCTCTTCCATGTCACGGTTCCTTCTATAATCTCATTCCCTCTTCCTCTTCTCTCCCTTCTTCCCCCAATCATCACTACCGTACCAGTCTCCATTTCAGTCAGTCTCCCCCCATTTTACCTCCCTCTCTTAGATCTTTCAACCTCTCCTCTTTCCCCTCACAGATGCCCTCCATCTGCTTCTTCCCACAGAGACACGAAGCTACAGAAGATCAAGGGAAACATCTTGTCCTCACAATTAGTCAGAAAGAATCAAAAGGACACCAAAGGGCAATAATAAGCCAGTATTTCATATAAAGCCACTCCAGAACCATGGAAGTAGTGGATAAACCATCTCTAACGTGTTAAGGCCCTAAATACTATCAATAGCCCCACGTGTCTCCCCTTCCCTCTCTCTGCAACCCATTCATTCCCATTCCCAGTACCCCCCCCCCCCCCCCCTTCACAGCTTCATCGCATGTGCTGGGTCGGCAGAGGGGCGTGAAGACTTGATCGCTCTCTCAGTTCTCTCTTTCTCTGCTCCCTCCCTCTCCTCCCTCTCCCTCTCCACTTCCTTCACTCCGCACTTCCAAACATGTTTGTGTGTGAGTCTCTGCGTCACAGCCTTTCTCTCTGTCAATCTCCCTCTCCTCTCCCTCTTTCTCTCTCTCTGCTCTCCCTCTCCCTCCTCATTCCCTCTCTGCAGTCTCTTCTCCATTGTAGTAGACAGTAATCTACCGTAAACACTGCCTAATATTAAGAGGGAACGACGTGCAATAAAGCAACATACGATGCAAGATATTAGAGAGGAACTGAGAGGGAGAGAGAGAAGCTTGAGAGGTAAATGGGAGAGAGACAGGTAAGAGTGATGTCAGGGAAGCCCCCTCAGGCATTCCCCGAACCCCTCCACATCCCCTTCATTCACTCCAACTCATCCTTATAATCAGGCTTCTTCCTCCCTCCGTACATGCAAATATCCTTGTCAACATTCTTCTAAACCCTCCTTCCCCCTCCCATTTCCCTCTTTCTCAAGTCCAATGACCAATTCTCCTACACCACTATTCCATATCCACCTCAAGGCTCGTTCAAAACAAAACATGTCAACTCACGCACATGTATACTCTCTTTCTCTCTTCCCTCCCCCTCCTCAATCCCTCGTAAACCCCCTCCCCTTCCCCTATTCACCCCTGCAGCTTTTCCTATGTACACATCCGCCCTCTCATTTCCCTCTCAACATCAAAATAAGGCCGTAGCCCTCATCCCCCGCACTTTCTCATCAATGAATCATCCCTTCAGTTTTAGTTTGCGATACTCTCCTCTACTGTAACCCACCAAAGGAGTGAATCCACCGTAGAGCAGTCCCGCCTTGAGTGATCCATCCTTGTTCTTCGCCTCCTCTTCAGTTTGCGATAGTCCTCCTTGCGTACCTCCTACCGTACTCCCTCCACTTGTAGTTGCCATACTCTCCCTTGACTGGTTAAGGGAAGACAGGGACGACAAGGGGATGTCGACCGAAGGAGAGGAGGAGGAGGGCATTATTGCGAGGGTAGAAGGAGAGACATCCGAGGGTCTGAGAGGGAATTACGAGGGAGAGGGGTTTAGCAGGTAAAGGGAAGGGAGAGGAAGAGGAGTGAGACACGAGGTACGAGGGAACCTCACCAACACGATATACGAGAGGAAACTGAACCCTCATCACGCACATGAGAGAGGAGCTTACGGAGAAACACATGAAAACGAGGAGAAGAGGGGGAGGGGGGAATAACAAGTATATTGAGATAGATGAGGGGATAGAGCAGATATAACAAGCATAGAGAGACAGAACATCAACACAGAAGGGAGATTAGAGAGAGGTAAAAGGGAGAAAGAGAGAGACTCTCCCTCTCTCCTACTCTCGCCAGACAACAACATGCATGGACGATGAAAACACACAGAGAAAGAGAGGGAGCCTGAGGGCAGAATGAGGGGAATGAAAAGGCAAGGGAATAAACAAGAGGGAGGGGGTACTGTAGGGGGATTACGGTAGGAGGAGGGAGAAGGTACGGTAGAGAGTTACGGTAGGGAGAAATGGCAGGCTTGGCAGATTGCAAGGTACGGTAGATGGGCTTGATACCAGAGATACTATCGCGTTTAGGATGCGCCTATGGAAATGGAAAACTGTTGAACGCTAAGCTAACGAAAAAAACGCCTTACAATTAGCACTAAACTTTGCTCTTATCTACAAGAGGTTTTTTCAGTAGAATCGAGGAACAGAGCCTAGAGGGGAGAAAACAAGCGAGAGACAAGGTGGAGTGAAGAGAGCGCAGAGAAAGAGAGAGAGAGATTGGAGGGAGAAATGAATGGATGAAACAATCAAATGAACCACGATATATGAATGATGATATGGAAGGAATTGAGAGAGAGACGGAGAAGGGGAGGGAAGTCAGAGAGAAAGGGAAAGAAATAGGAAAGAGAGAGCGAGAGTGGGACACATTTGATGTAAACATGTTGAGAGAAGTACGATAACAAACCAAATGGCTTGTCGAGGGAAAGAGAGAGAGAGAGAGAGAGAAAGAGAGAGAGAGAGAGAGAGAGAGAGAGAAGGAGGTAAAGGGGGGAGGGAAGAGAGGAGAAACTACAAGTGACTAAAGAGCACACAGGAAATGAGCGACAGGTACCGAAAGAGAAAGAGGAGAAAGCATATCGATATGAGGGAGAGGAGATAGAGGTAATCAGGAGGGGGAGGGTGGAGGGGGACTTACGAGGGGAGAGGGGAGAGGGGAGAAGGGAGAGGGGAGAAGAGACACGCAAAGGGGACGAGGCTAGCACAAGCAAGCAAAAGCAACTGAGGAACGGCAAAAAGTAGCTGAAAAAACGGTCATTGAAGGTGCGGCTGTAGAGAAAGGAAAGAAAGGAGGAGAAGAGGGAAGGGGGAGAGAGTCACAAAGACTCTCTTACTCTAACCTTCTCTCTCCCTCCCCCTACTCTCCTCTTCAATAACAACTCTTACGCTAGTCAATCTCTCAAGGTGTAGAAAGAGCAAGTAACGAGGAGAGAGAGCATAGTAAACACACGGACACACGCACAGATGGACAGACAGACCGACATAGGGGGAATACATGCTACGGAGGCAATGAGTGATATCATTTTATGGGGAACGCATATGCCAGGTACAGAGGGACTTGAGTAGAAAACATTCAATCCCTCACAAAATGATGAAATGAAGAGAAAGAAAGGAAAAGAAGAGTTGCAAGCATGACACAATTGACTACCCGATGAGACATCGAGAGGGCAAACAAGGTAATGGGTTGACGGTGCTAAAGGGAAGCAAATACTGCAGAGGGAAAAACAGAGCTGATTCAGATCTAGCAATTAATTAAGAGCTTCGTGAAAAACAGATCGATTGAGACGGTATAGGAAATGAAATGATTGGGGAGAGAATGGGGAGAGGTGAAGGTGACGCAAAAAAATATGTGAGAGAATGGCACTAGAGACGTAGAATTCTACAAGGTTGCAGTTCATGTATTAGACAAATCGAGCAATATCCTGGTTATATTGAATGAAACAGATGAAATATAACCATAAAAAGGCCCGATTCGACGGCCTTAAATGACAAGATAGGGGGGGGGGGTTATTGAATGATTGAATGACAAGCTGGGCTATTGATGAGCGGGTGATGGAGAGGTGAAAGGGACGCATATGGATAGACGAGGGAACGGAACAATCTAAAGACAACGGAATACTCGACCTTTTTAACAGGCTATACTGATATATGAGCTCATGTTGTCCGAATATTTGTACAGTATCGCTCACATAATTGGAGGAAATCAAAAGCAGCTATCCCCCCAACACGCGTCTTACATTGCAATTCTTTAATGAAAGCACCACTCCCAACGTCCGATCGGACAATCGCGCAAATGTATGGCTATGCTTCAAGAGGTCCCATAGAAAGCTCAATAAACTTTTAAAAAAACGAAAGGTGATCAAAGATCGGCCAGCCATTCTGCAATTAAAAGACATAAAAGCAGGCGAAAATCAGCAAACTTAACTATACTTTGTGACATTCGAAAAAGAAAGAAGACGAAGAAAAGATAGAGAGAAACGAACGAAATGTTGCCACGAATAACTGTAAACAGAACAGGAAGGGAGAGAGAGAGACCCTCTGATCACTCCCTCCTCTGGTATTTTTACCAACTTGGTGCCATGGATTTTGCCAACTTGGAAACAAGCTTGGGCTGGACTAGGAAATCGTATGGAAACAGATAAGCGACACTGCTAAAAATAGCTCATAGGATATGAATCATAGACTGCTCTACCAACTAAGCATAAATATCGTTGACGAAAGATTTTCGTCAGTAACATCTTTTTTGCCTACATTCTTCTCATACCGCTTCGCGCGAGCAATCTCTCTCCGAAAAATAGGAATGAGAGTACTAACGGAACATTTTCCTCAACCACATCCACAATAGAATATAATAATTGAAGGATAGAATAAAACAAATCTTAGCAAGCTAATGTAATATTCTATGTTAGGCCGCATCACAAGAACAATCAAAAGCTTCGAAAGCTAAAAAGCCACAAAATATCACCCATGTAGCTCCGTACGTCAATTGGAACGTCTTCCTCTTCAAAAGTCGATTCCTTGATGAGGTTGAATGGAGAGTCCCTAAAAGTAAAATATAATATAATCAAAGCGGACAACGGTTACTATAATATTATATGAGGATTGGTATTTGAACATTTTGGAATCAAAAATACAACACTAACATACGTGGGCAACTTTACCGTCAATTATTTTGAACTAGAGCCTACCATTGAATAAGATGAAGTTTTGGTTAGCCTACCAATGCACAGCCGGATGAAAACAATAGGACCTATCCTATTATTGTCTTGAATGGAAAACAAAATTTTGTTGGATACTTTACATTTTTGGCTTATCTCTGACCTAAATTTGAAATTTGGCAAATTGCCAGGTCAAAAG
>LS919912.1:212680-227501 GCA_900490955.1 Micoletzkya japonica
AATTTCTGGAGCGAGAAATAATTATTTGTTCCGGGAATACCTCGATGCCATTTGCCTCGTTACTATGCGCTAAACGCAGTAAGACTGCGCCTTGGCTGGGAAACGATTTTTAGGATATCTCGCGAAGTAGACATTTTTGTGCACTCTGGTTTTGCTTTTTATATTATTAAGGCGATAACCTTTCATATGAAAGCCAATCTTTTTTGGCTTCCATGTCCCTTTAATTTCCAACATCACTGTAAGCCCTTTTGACCTATTTAAAATTTTCCAGAGCACAGTAATACGGGAATTGCTTAAACCAAAGATGAGCAAAGAACACGGGGTATCTATTTTGTCTTGTATTCTATTCGGTTGTTCGATGGGTTCTGAGAAGGCGGAAGTGGGAAGGTGTACAACAAACTTATTGTATTCCCTCGGTGATAATTAGACGATGACTCGTCGGGGTTCGATGATAGAATAAGTCTAAATAATTATATTCGTACGTTTTAATTTTCTAGTTTGTTTCTGCCAAATCTGCTAGATCGTCAACCGTGCCAAACCACATTGCAGTGTGCTTTTTACAAATCAAATAATCAATTAGTACGTTCACTGGAATGAAAAAAACGTAATACCAGCCGGCCAGTTGCTTTTCTTGTGAATCATTTTCACTATGTAAATTGTTTCCGTGCAACAAGATGAAAGGTCTACCAATAAGCGAAAACTTTTAGATAGTACATCAAGTACGCGTTAACCAATCTCTAGTTCCGAAACTGATTAAAAGATTAGCAGAGCGTAAGCACTACTAACCGCATATTACTTACTATCAGTGGGCGGATATTTGATTACAGCTAATGCCAAAACAAACTTTCGCTCGTAATTCCAGGTACCTTCACTTCATAATATTATGAGTCAATCCATCAAAGAAGCAATGGAAAAGGGACGGCTAACATTTTAGAAATAATGCGAAATATTTTTGAATGTTTCTAGTTCAAGGGGATGCTGAGTAGGATAGGTGACAAGTGAAAGAGCATGGAAATTCGAGAGAGGCATAGACAACCCGCATAATTGGAGAAGTGATATATCAGACTAATAAGATGTCAATAAGATTCATGAATAAAAACCGACCGGGATTGGGTGAAGGGTACACGTCTTCAGGGGTGGTCGAGGCCAGCTGGGCGATGTAGTCACTCTTGATCGGAGACCAGAACTCGTCCTCAGTCACGAATCCCACCTCAATAACAAAATATCTCAAAGCTTCATTCCACAATCACACTTTTTTCAATTTTGTGGCAAAATATCAAAATTAAGCATCAAAACTGTATCACCTCCGTGAATAACCCTACCATATACGACAACGTTTCATCTAATCATCACTTCATATCCCGTAAACCCCCGCATACGTGGGCAACCTTCTCCGCAATATTTTTAAAAACGGGCCTACCAGTGTACGAAATCAACCCTACCAATTGAAAATTTTATAGAAAATATAGGCCTACCAAAGTAAAATCCCGAAGAAATTTGGGCCTACCACCCATACTTCGAGTCGGTGCCCACGTATGAAACCCGTACTCACCCTATCGTAGGTTTCCCTGCCTTCGTTCTCCGCTTGCTCCTTCGCCATCTACAGTACTCCCTGAATACAGTATCCTCGACCACAACTCACGACCGATCACTCCATCACTCCCAATTCCTCCACTCATCCCTCATCTTTTTCCTCCTTTCCCTTCGTCTCAACCCCATTCACCCTCTCTACTGCACTGCCATCCTCGCAGCTAGTGACCTAGGCAGTTCACTTTTCCCTCCTACGACGTCCTGTCCCTCCCCTGTACCTCTCTGTCTCTCCCCTCTCCCTCCGTCGTTCCCTCTTTCTATCTCCCTCTCATCGGCTACGCTTGGATCAGGTTCGGGTTGTCCTCCCCTTCCCTCATTCCCATGCATAAGAAGAGAAAGGGAGGAGTAAGGACGGTCTGCATAAAAGCCGTCGCCTTTCCCTCCTCCTTATTTAGTTCGCCGTGAGCATTCCACTTCCAGCAACCCCCGGGCACTCTCTCTTGTCTTACTGTAACCTACCCAATCTCAACTCCCCCACTATTCCTCTATCTATAGCTCTATTCCCCCTGCTCTGTCTATCCTACCGTAACCCATCTCTCTATCCCTCGTTCACGTATCTGTCCCATCGTACTCGCTACCGTACACCTTCCAGAATGGCCCAATCGGTGGGTCTTCCCTTCGGGGCAGTCATCGCTCTCATCTCCACCCTCACTGCCCTCTTCGCAGTCGGCCGCATCGTCTCCGACATTGACACCATGCACGACGAGGTAAATAACGGAAGACGCCAGACGCAATGCGGCGTCTTACGCGAGACGCAACAGAGAGAGAGGAACAGCAGCCATTCATTGTAAGGTCACGCGCCGCTATCCAGTTCAGCGACGATCGCCCTAGGCACAGCGAGAGAAAGAGTCGCGCTTGACCTTTGGATAGGATTGCGACTGGGAAAGATCAAAGATCAAAGATCAAACCTTCAGATCATGGACGGAATGGGCGAGTTCCGCGTAGTGGCCGATGACACGTGGGTCCGCATCCTCGCCCTCCACACAAACCCCAACGGAAACTCCGAGGCCCCCGCCTCATTCGCTTCCCTCTTCGCCCGACGTAAGTAGCAGCCTACATTCTAGTCACGAACTAGACTCTAGTCAGACCAAAGATCGAAGATCACTTGCAGACAAGAGAGCTGCGTCGGCGTCGCAGTGCAACTGCCACGAGCGCAACCGTGGATGCCCTGCGGGTCCCCCCGGTCCTCCTGGACCCCCCGGAGGAAGGGGAGACAACGGAGCACCCGGAGACCACGGAAGACCCGGAGCTGCGGGAGTGGCCCTCGCTGCCCTCCAGGACACCCCCGGAGGCTGCGTCCAGTGTCCCCCTGGTCCCCCTGGAGCTCCCGGACCCCTCGGACCCGAGGGACCCCTCGGATTCCCCGGAACCGTCGGAGAGGCCGGACCCCCCGGCAAGGATGGAGAGGCTGGACAGCAGGGTCCCGAGGGCAACCCCGGAGCTCAGGGAGAGAAGGGCTTCGATGGATTCCCCGGAGAGGCAGGACAGGACGGTATTGTCTCGCACCCCGGAGCACCCGGACCCGTCGGACCCCCCGGATGGCCCGGACCCGATGGAGCTCCTGGAAAGGCCGGACAACCAGGAAAAGACGGAACTCCCGGACACGAGGGACCTCACGGACCCAAGGGATTCCCCGGAAAGGCTGGATGCGATGGAGAACACGGAGAGAATGGAGAGAACGGACACCATGGAGCCGATGCCAACTACTGTCCCTGCCCCGACAGAAGAGCTTAGGCTTGATTCGTTGTTTAGAACGAAAGATAAAGAGATGCATTCACTCCGTATTTGATTATGGACAGGTTTAGTAGGGGGAAAAGGGAATGAGAGAGGAAGTGTAAAGAGAGGAAAATCGAAATGGATGAGATGGAGGAGGCTAGTGGGAGTGAACGGCCGTGAGCACGCATGAAATGAGTGGAGTAAAAAGTGAAAGAAACTTGATGAAGCTAGGAAACGCGAAATTCCAGGAAGGACGGCTGTAAAATGTTCTCAAACTCGGGAGATTGCGCAGCCACTAAACAGAGTATGACGAGTAGTATTCCGGAACGATTTATTCATTGACTACAGTATACCTTCCCGATTATTTAAAATTGGGTTATTCACAGCTCCTTCTATCTATCTACTTCCATATAAATGAGTCGGATATTTTCAGAATGAAATGAGAAGATGAAGTTACCAGAGAATTGATCTAGGTAATCGGGAAGTTTATTTGCACTACATCCTGTTCAAGCCGATTTTTTCTCTTTCAATGCTTGTTTAACTTTCTAGAGTCATACGTAATTTCTACGACCCGTTTCATCATTGCAGGATAATATTTATCGTAGAAGATATCAAATATGATCTAGCAGACGAGGAGCAAATATTGATGAAGCGACTAATGAAGACGGCTATCAGAGATACGCCACAAACTAACAACGACGGTCATTTGTTGTCTGTGACCCTTACAGATCAAACGAACAAAGCTTCAAGGATGATGTGAGAAGCCTGAGCTAAAGTAGGTAGAAGATATTCAGTGGGACATGTGAAGTATGACGGCCTGGGATTCTGCAAAGGATGTACACTTTATTATAGAAACATTTCCTGCCATGGCTATAGTCGCTTACGCAAAATAAAGCAAAATGAATAAAGACATTTGTGTAAAAGAAGCAACTGTTCCGTCGTTGGTGAATGTTGACTATTCCGCCCTATCACTCGCTGTTTATAAGGCTTCTCTGTTGATCTTCAAAGAGTCCCCTCCGATCTACCTCACCCCCCCCCACTAGCCACAATGTCTCCCTCATCCAGTCTCCGATGTCGTGTCGAACACAAACTTGGTCTCCACTCACACGATCCCCCTATTTCACTTACAGTACTCCCGAGGGATACGGTAAGTCTCACTTTGTTGCATTTCTGTACGATCTGTTCTACTTCAGTCAGAGTATTCTGGTAGAGATGCCAAACCTGCTAATAGCCATATAAGATGGAATCACTTGTTCACCTTTCTTGTTTTCTTCTCAATCTCCTCCTGCGTGTGGATTTCATGTCTTCCCGTGGTAGGTTCGTTGATATTCTTTCGTAATTCGTGTCTTTCGTAGATAAGTCAAACATCAATGGACATTGTTGTAGTTGTTCATATTCTTCTGCACTGCTCATGGTATGTAAGAATATGTTTTTGTTCTAAAATTTCGCAGGGTAATTGCCATCTTCAACGCCATTCGATATAGCGTAAGACTCATTCGCTTCAAGAGCCACGAAATCGATTTGAAACCGGTATTTATTGCAGTTGTTGTTGACCTCCATATTGACGATTTCAGTTCAACAACAACGAATCAGAACTTATTGTAAAACACATGGTGGGCATCTGCATGTACAAGGTAAAGGAAATATAGGGATCACTGTATTCAAACATTCGTTGCAGGAACCACTGTCTCTTGTCATCGATACTATTGATTCGATTGCATCTCAGGCTAAAGCAAAAGAGAAGATTACGGTAGTTGTGGGCATGGAAGAGGGCACCCCCGATAAGGAAGAGGTTTTAGGAAGCGAAGGAATTTAGTTATCCGTGTTTTAGAAAAATACAGAATTGAGCGGAAAGTATACCCCGTTGTTCGATCGTTTCATAGTCACTATCCATCCGAAGGTACGGTAGCTACCGTAATTTCGTACAGCTACAGCAACCAGCAGGGCCTTCCTGGCGACATTCCGGGAAAATGCTCAAACTTTAACTACGCTGCGAGGAATGCCATTAGTCAGCTCAGAAAGGATACGGTAACTAGGGTACGGGTATACTGTAGTCTATCTGCCAACCAGACTTACCCTCTGGACAAGCCGGGCAAGAACGTGGAGCTTCTAGTGACAACGGGCGATTGCGATTCCGTCTTTGGAGAACGGTATTTTGATGCGTTGGAAGAGGATTACTGGAAGATCAGTGAGGAGGCGAGTTGCCATTTCTGTCTATTTTTGAGGGAAACAAAAAACTAAATAACGGTTTGAGAAGCGAAAGTCAACGGTGTGGCAATCGCCTCTCTTCTATGCCATCAATCTGCATAAATCACCCTTTTTCGTTCGCGTCACGGGTATGTATAGTGGATTAAAAAGATCCGTCGGAAAATCATTAAAAATATAAAGCGCGTGAGTGTGCAAAGGTGAAAGAATTAGGTTCATTTTGGAACGAAAAAAAACTGACGGATCGGTTTATTTCACTATATCTGATATGGATTTCCGCAGACAAAGAGATTATCCGATCAAAAGTTCAGTATTAGAAAAACGATATTTAGGCCTTCTCCGAGCATTCTTCATGATGGGATACCTCATCCCATGGAATATCAATACTATGAGCATCTTCTCCCTTACTCTCACTCTATTCGAAGAAGGAGAATACACTCATCCGGGATATCAGGTAGCTACGGTATGCTGAGCTTCCGCTAAGGAACAAATTCATTTCAGATGGACGATATTATCGCCCTTATTCGATGGTCTCTTGCCGTTAGAAGGAAATGTGTTATTCGTGCCATTCCTGTAGCGACTCTTTCTGGTCCAACTTCTGGTACGATTGAAATAAAACTTCTCGTGATTTTTGATCTTTTGAATGGAATCACAGATGTGTTATTCAGGCAAGAATTACTGGGATGAATGGTATGAGTGGGCTCGACAAGTTCGAAGATGGACTATTGGAGCTGCTGAGGTATTCTGGTAACATCAAAAGTCGCCTAATTATTCTTCTCAGGTCTTCCACTACTTCGCCATCAATTTCTTCTCACTTCCCGTTTCCGTCTCCTTTTCTTTCGCAGCCAAGTTCATCTTCTACTATGGATTCCTTCTCTGTATTGCTTCAGTCTACGGAATCATCGCTCTCTTTGCGGTATTTGCCGTATACCTTAACTCACACACCCTAATTTATCTATAGACCCCCATTATTCGTCAAGTGATGAATCAACCCATGAGAGGCTACTTCATTCCATCTCAAGAGGCCTACACCTATACCATGTTTGGGTTTCTGGCTCTGACGTGAGATTCCTTCACTTTCTATATACCTTTATCGTCCTTTCAGATACATCGAATTCCTATTTGTTTTTATCATCAATAAAGTCTGTGAAAGAGTAAGCAATTTTAAATTTCTGGCTCCTCCATATTTTCAGACATTTCCCAATGGTAGAAAGGATGAAACAGGAGCAATAAGGAACATCTTCCACTACCTCACGACATGGCCCACGATTACCATGTATTGCGTCGTGAGTATTATTGCCGAAAGTGTTTCGACAGTAGCTCATTCCTACTTCGTTGTGCATGCACTCTTTTCTTATTTCGCTCGCTCGAGATGGAAATAGGAATGCGAGAATTGACGGAACATTTCCCTCACAATCAGCTATTAGAAGAAAAGTTTTATTGTTTTGTAGGTTCTAAATAATATGTCACTTGCAGGTTGAGCTGGTCTCGTTCACGGAGCTATCGATTCGAGGGAGGAGCGTGTGTTCTCACAATGCGTCTAAGAAGGAGAATCTTGTAGTGCCCGCTGTGGGTTCAATCCCTCAACGAGTTCAAGTGGAGTGAAGCAGAGAATATAGTCAACTCGACTGAA
The DNA here is from genome assembly GCA_900490955.1 of Micoletzkya japonica. Lineage (NCBI taxonomy): Eukaryota > Metazoa > Nematoda > Chromadorea > Rhabditida > Diplogasteridae > Micoletzkya > Micoletzkya japonica. The sequence continues at coordinate 219,825 of LS919912.1, forward strand.
TTCTGAGTACTACTTGAACACTTTATTGTAAAAGAAGAATTGTCTTAATAAATATCCCTCAACATTTGTTGTCGAAGAAAGCATACATAAAATGTTTTTGAGGAAAGCGAAGGCTACCAAAGATTAGTGACGTATCTATCTTCCGTTCTATTACGTTGGAGCTCTTCTGTTTCTGCTTCATCTACAATTTATTCAGTTCTTTCATAGTTTACAGTCCGCCCCCGAACAATGATAAACTGTGATACCCTTGACAGTAATCACGATTAGCCAGCGATGGCTAGCTCTCCCGAACGGGTATTGGGTGAGACTTTTTGAAAAAAAAATTCCTTTTGTGTTTTTAGAATTCAGCGACGAAAGCGGTATACTGGATCAATTAGACGGTAAGTTTAAGCAATCATGGGATAAAGCACATACATAGAGTAAATTTAGATGAAGCATCTAAATTTTTCGTAATGGGAAAAGTATATTTTCCAAGTATGTATTATAAGAAACACGAAACACGGTAAATAGTTTTCTTCCTTTAGATGAGTACAATATACACTTCATTCACGACAACCGATTCTACGGTCTTTTTCAATGTTTGCTCTATGGCACCGGTCTTCCCTTGTCATTCCTGGTATTATGGATAATGAGAAAGAATGAGGAGAAATTCTCAGCGTTGAAGGTATCTTATGATAAACAAGCAAACATTACACCAAATTTAGAGGTTGAAACTTCGCAATACAATCAATCATAAATCATAAAGGAATAATTTATTTTGATCCTGGGGTTTGAAGGAAATAAAAAAGTGTACATTTGATCTATTATATAATTAAAGGAAGCCATTGCAGGAATCAGTCTATGTGCCTCTTCTCTCCGCTTTCATCCATGCCTCCCTTAGTTTCACTGTCTACGTTCTCTATTGTTTCTTCGACAGTTTCGCGGATCAGGTTAGGTAGTTTGCACAGTTAGTGGATTCTTGATCGCATTGGATGGCAAGTAACTAATAATCGATCTTCAATAGTTCAGAACGTCCCAACCACCATATTCATATGTACCGTTCTCTTCGTCATCGTCGATTCCCACTTCCGATTGCCTAATCACCTGCTTTTGGTCGGTTGACAATAGTTGTATGGAAACGAATATCTAAAATTTATTCCTTTGCCATATCATGTTAAGATCTCGGTGATTCGTCATTTCCTTGTCTCCATCTTCAATCGTTCCATACCCGAGAAATGGATTACGTATTCCACTCTTGCGTCCTACGCATTTTTCGTTAGTGCCTGCCCAAGCTTATAGTTTTTTCTTAGATATATAGATAGATAAACAGATAGGTATATTTCCATGGTGGCTCATCCCAAGCTTGAAAATAACACTCTACGAACTCAGTTATTCGTGTATCTTCTCGAGTTCTTCGGACAGCCATATCCTATGGGATGGATATGCTCGGCCATTCACAAAATTCAATGGATTTCATCGGTGATCCAAGAACTCTGGACCTTTTATCTTGATCTTTTCTAGAGTCAGGACGCACTTTTCGACTTGACTCGTTTCGCAACAACCATCATCAGTTTGGTCAGCGTCGTCTGCGAATCCTTTCACAGGAACGGTGGGTGAAGTCTTTTTATTTGTTCTGAACTCTAAAGAGCTTAACAAAGAACTATGTTATAATTTCATATGTCTAGCACTATTCAAATAAGTGTGCACATGTTTACAAAATTAAATTAGTGCATAAACAAACGGAATAATAAAGAACGTTGAGAATCGTCGACGTCTTTCCGCATAAACTTGATTGTATTCGCCTCGTCCCTCCCCGGCTTCGTTACTGTCTTACTTTCCTACATAGGTAAGCACGGAATCGTACTCCTTCAATAGCTTCATTTTGATACCAACCTTTATTTATATTAGGGGCAAACTATGAAATTGAGGCGTGCACGTCTACTTTACCTTTGAAGTCGGTTGGTGCACTTTTCACACAACCACCGCTCTTTCTTGCCTGGTTGTGGACAAGGTAACCTTGGCAGCTTTGGGATGTAAAATATTGCTAGTTAGAATAAAAGATTGCAGGAAGTACGCTTTGAATTATTGAATCTCTTCATGGGGAAGGTAGAGGACGTGCGGGAGCTTACTGACATGTAGATGTTCGATACTTCATAGTGCCAACATTTCTCATGTTTTTTTTAATTCGCCAATTTTTTCTCTTAATTATATTTTTTCTTTCTCAAAGTTGGGCAAGTGCTGAGATTTATAATTTTGTTACCCAAAGTTAGTTAGTTTTTGAACAAACGATAAAAGGAATGAATTGCAATAAGTCAGAGAACGGTCTCAGTTAGCTGACAAGTTCATACATTGAGTTCATACATTGAGCAGGGAGTCAAGGTTGTGCTTCTTCCTCAAAACAGACTCTAGTTCATGCTAAGGGCAAATACACGAGGGAGGAAAATCGAGTACACTGACGTGCACTGTACACGGATGAAAGAGACTGGCACTAGCAAAAAGAGAGGGGCTAAGAATCACACAGTTGCTAGGTAGGTAGGCCTACCTATTCAAAGATCGTACATGTCCAGCTAAACAGGCTACATTCTCAATGACAAGAAGATCCAATTACGATCTTCGATACGATACACTTAAAGGGACATGGAAGCCAAAAAAGATTGCCATGTGAAAGTTTATCGCCTAAAAACCGAAACCGTCTACTTCGTCTACTTCGCAAGATATCCTACAAAGCATTTCCCAGCCAATGCGCAACTTTACTGCGTTTAGCGCATAGCAACAAGGCAAATGGCATCGAGGTACTCCCGGAACTTTCCGGAATTATTTCTCGCTGCAATTTTTAAAAATATTTTTCAAACGCTATTATCTTCATTACAGTCTAAGGAACGCATTTTATGAGTCGTGTTCGGTTTCAAAAAATCTGTCGCTTCCATGTCCCTTTAAAGGTGGTGTAAACGGAATTTTTGTGACACTCATGACACTCATCTGCCCCGCGTCTAACCTGTCGAGATTAAGTCGCAACTAATGGCGACGACCAACGAGAGAGTGTGCAGAAACGAGAGGTTTATCGAGGAGGCCACCATTAATTCGCAGTTAATGAGTGCGATTGGACGCGCGGCAGGTCTGCTTTTTGTGATTCAGTGGGTAATAATTATAGGCAAAAGCATAGTAAAATCAAAAACAAACTCAAATTACCGAGAAAACGTGGTTGAAAAACTATTTGATATACAAGGAATTTACGTATGGTAGAATGTTTGGTTTGACTTTCATTACCGTAAAATTTTGAATTTGTACAGGTTCTTTGTGGTGGGAGTTTTGAATGTCACTCTATTTACACCACCTTTAAATAACAAAGAACAGTCTGCAATTTGTCATATTTACGTATCTATCCATTCAAGCTGAAGTAGACATGGAATACACGACGAAGAGAACGGATGAACTTCTCGATGACAGGAGAACTTGATTATGGTTGAGGAAAGTGCTGACAAAGGTGGAATGAGTTAACTGACTGATCGTCAATAAAATCTATGCTCCCGCGGGAATACACAGTTAAAATATTTCCGTCTACCTTCCATGAAAGTGGTGAGTAAAAGGTGAAAAGGAAAGAACAAATGAAACAATGTGCACATTGTCTCATCACGTTCGCTCTTTCTTTTCCACCTCACAACACTCTGAGCGAAAGGGGAAGTGTCTAAAAGCGAATTGGCAACTAATTTGAATTTACTCCATAATGGCTGAATGGCTCTTTACAAAATTTTGGCAGCTCTTTGGACTGATGAGGAGGATCGAACGCTAGGAATGCTGTGACCTTTTACCCACCACCGAATTCCATTCTATCATTCCTTCTCCCCTTCGTTTTCACTAGTTATGATTTTCTTCTTTTCCTATATTTATCTTAGGATTTTACACTCGCAATGTTCCGTGAACTTCGCTTGAGTGGTAGATAATCCCCATCGGGTGCCTCTGAAAGAGAGACGATCGTTCATTCTTTTGTTTATACACGATCAGCGTAGTGCATGTGAAGGGAGGAACGCGAGTTCTATCCGAAGAAAGTCTCATTCACGGTGTTCTGAATGTTCGGAGAGCGAGCAAGGTTTACCTAATTATACAAAAGCTACAGTCTACCACACCACTTTTAGTTTAGTCGAGAGTTATTCTTGTATGAAAATTTTGCAGTCTTTTTGTCTTCATTCTCAGCTGCTGCCAGTTCACGATAGATTTTAGCCGTATCGTATGCAAACGTCGGTCGCACGCTCGCTCTCCGAACAATTTGCATTTCTTCAGAACATAGTGCATTGTTAGAAAATAATATTATGCTTTACCTTGCAATGTCAACACCATTGCGAGAGATTTTTTTAAAAAACATTTCAGAAACTTCAACTCAACATCAATGATAATATGGCGGTGTCTAGATTCCTTATTCTTAGACAGCGGTTAATCTTAGGATCTTCGATTGGTCATGCAGTTCAAACCATCTTGAAGCCTATTCGCACTCTGATATTCCCTCTGATAACGCCGGTTACCGTGTGACTTTCATGTGGACGGGGAAGATCACGAACAATAGACATCTCTGTCCGCCTGTCTTTCTGTATGTCTGTATGTCTGTTTGTCCGTGCTTCGCCGTCTGTCTTTCACGGTCTACACGGCGAACCCAATGGACGCTCTATGAGTAACGATACCCCGCCCACCCAAGGCATTCGAATCATAGGATAGTCAAATAGATAAGGAACGGATGAATGGGATATCGGAGACAGACTTATCAGTGATGGGAGGGGATGGAAGGGGTACGTCACCAAGCGGAAGTTTATTTTGAGGTGAAGATATGACTAGTGTAATCATGTGCAGCAAAAAACTAGGTAGTCACTTGTATCGCAAGGTGGGGTTTGTATGCCATACGTTGGTAGATATCGGGATGGCTCATAATTCGGAAGGTGTTGTTGGCAATAAATCGGGTGTGAGCTATATACCAGAGCTATATACCATTTAGAGAAGCAGCAACCAAGAACAAGAACGAACGAAATAGCATACTTCCAAAATTACTTCCAATTCCTAAAACTTTGACTGTATGCGAAAATGAAAATGAATCGAACTGCGGAGAGGGTGCTTAGCACTATTCATGCAGATAGTCAAGCGATCAATGAACCCCCGATCTCGAGAGAGAAGCTCTCTTATCTGTCGGGCTCGCGAAGAGCTGAACCCCCCGGACTTGACTGCAAACTGGCTTCCCAGACCCATCAAGCAGGAGTCTAGGCAGCCTTAGAAGATAATCGATCAAATGCACCCCTAAGCCACAATGAGCCACAAGCCTCTCACAGCCATACCAAAAGCACCCACCAGTAGCCCCGTCCACCCACACACTCTCTCGAGTTCTCACACTTCTCCCTCCTAATCCCCACCCCCTCTCCTTCCCCTATTCCCCCATCTCCGCCCTCTCCCTACAATAGCCAACCTCGTGTTCGGGTTAAGCTTCAGCCTTCCTATAAAAGCTTCCGTTCCCTCCTTCCCCCCAACCATGGCTGACCCTATTCCCCCACGAAGACATTCCCTGTCCTCTGAAGAAGACCTTCCTGCAGATTTGGTAGGTCGTCTTATCTGCCAATCAGTTATCTAGATACTGAAACATTTATCTATCGCACCCATCTATTAGTGTTTCGCTTAGTCATCATGTTTTCTGCAGCTTATGTTCAAGATATTATCCCAGCTGAATCATAAGTATTCTCTTTCAGATGAACGCCTCTCCTGCCTCCTCTCCACATCCCCCTCCCATTCCCGTGAGTGATCGATCCCATGATTCATTCAACACAACACGATCGTACTTTGAGTCTAATCATCAATTGGTCTCCAATGCGAGAAGCTTGCACATTGCAAAGCTTCCTTATTGAAACGCGAGTTTAGGAACGCCAGGCTTCCATCTCTTTCGTGGACAATGTAAACTTCAAGACCGTAAGACATCATAGGATACCGTAACCCATGCGTTCCTTGCAGGACCATCAGATCTCCCTGGAGCCTACACTCGAGGAGATTACGGTAGCCAGTCAGGACGATCGTCTCGGGACCGAAAAGAAAGCAATCGATGACGATCCGTTGACTATTCGTATGGGGAGTATGTACGACATTCGACCTTTCGCAGCGAAGGTTAGTTCATAATAAGATAAGATTGGCATGAGATTAGTCATCTTGTATTCGTAATTATTTGCATACTTCCAGGAGACGCTCAAACGGAGCGGAAAAAGCAGCACGTTCAAGCGGGTTTCATCCAAGTTTCGGTCGACATTCAAACGGTGAGATAAGCCAGACCCCATTGTTGAATGGAAAAACGGAAAAGGGTGTGGGCAGACGGTGAATAGTGGACGAAGTGATAAGATGTTCGGGAACACAAATAGAGCGGGTGATGCATGCCGGTCAAAGGGAGGACGATTACCAGGAGAACACAACACATCGGGGCCCTTCCCTGGTCAACCCGCCCCTACACTGCACGTAGATACCCTCTACCTATAAAAGGGGTCTGAGTGGGGGGAGGGTCAGTCTGTCAGTCAGTCCCCCCATGGATCCACCCCGTGCAAAGAGCATCACCGCCCTTCCCTCCCCTAAAGACTTTGTCCAGACCAAGAGCATCTGGAAACAGATTAGACACTCCTCGGAGGAATTGTCTCGCTTTTCCTGGTTCAATAGGTCCACCGAGTCCCGCAAGAGTTGGTGAGGTTTTGGATAAGTTGACCATCTTATTGCCGTCTTATTTTCAGCATATCCCAGTATACGGGACGAGTGGCCAAGCCTGCGAATGCGTATATTCGCTGGAATCTCCTCTTCACCTTCCTCATTTTCTTCTTCATTTCTTCATGCATCTGGATTCCGTGTATCCCTCAGGTTCTTTATCATTACTTATTTACTAGTTTGATAATTTCATAGTTTAGGTCTACAAGTTCTCTCTCGAGATTGTCGTCATTATAACCATCGTTCTCCATTGTTTATGGTAAGATCAAAGATCACGGTTTCGTCTTATTCAATCTTTAGGTTCATTGCGATATTCAATGCACTCCGGTACACCTATCACCTTCTTCGTTTCCGATCGCACACTATTGATCTCGAAAACGTAAATATAATATTCAAATTTTTTAGATGGGGAAATTCAGATCAGCAATCCTACAGGCATCACAATTAAGCACATGGTTGGATTGTGCATGTACAAGGTATAGATAGTCTAGAAAATCGGAACGTATAAATCATTATTCCGCAGCTGCGGTGTTTAGCGAATTTTTCACGCTTTGAAACGATGCCATTTCTTTCCAAGACAAGATGTCGGGAAAATTGATAGCTTTTTGAGACCAGTACCACCTAGAGTTTCACATAGTACACACTATAAGTTGATTAGATCACTCTGTCAGGCACCGGAATAGGCGCTACAAACGGAACGATTATACCTTTAGTTTTCCTGCACTATATGCTATCCTCTCTACCGTAATCCAATCTTTCCCTTCAGGAGCCGCTTCCCCTAATAATCGAGACGATTGACTCGATTGCATCACAGCCCAATGCTAAAGCGAAGATAACAGTGGTCATTGGAATGGAGGAGGGTACTACGGATAAGGAGAAGGTGAGGTGGGACGAATTATTAGGGGTTTGTTGACCCCTGAGGGTGTTTGGGAAGATGAGTGGACAGTCGGGGGGTATACAGAAGGCGGGGTGAAGGGGGGGGGGGTGGGG
>LS919912.1:236865-267040 GCA_900490955.1 Micoletzkya japonica
TGTTATTTGTGAAAAGTTTTTTTCAGCTGGCTTATGGTCAATCAGACGGACCCCGATGGAACGCTCAGTTGGCTACAGAACCAACTGTTTGATGCGGAAGCAGCAGGAGATAAGGTACTCATTGCTCAGTTTGTACTCGTACTTGATTACCTGCCGTAATCTGCAGGTGCATATCGTCGCGCATATTCCCGGAGCGAGTAGTGACATGTTGGAGGGATGGGCAATCAACTACTATAATATCGTCAATCGGTAGAATTTTCAAGATTGCTTTTCAAAATCGCAAAGAGATTGTGAATTGAAGATTCGAGGATACAATAGCTGCTCAGTTCTTTGGTCACACGCACTCGGAACTCTTCAACGTATTCTATCTCGATCCGGAGGTTGGATAGGATCCGCTTTTTATATTCGTTGTTTGCAAACACTATTTCGCAAGGAAATCATCGGTTATACAAACTTTAGCGAATAAAAAGCTAGTGAAGGACGAAAACTTTGCTCACAAGTGGTCTGTCTGGACTGGCTTAGGATTGTTTCTGCTTATCAGAAAAGCTGCGATTTGCAAAATTATTCTTATCAAATAGGTCTTCCCGTTGTCCCCCAAGATTACAAACTATATGCATCTTGTAGCATTATGCCTAACTACGGACCTTGTATATGTACATGGATATACGAGAGTGAAAGCAATGCAGGATCCCTCGTCCCGTCCCACTTCTGTCTCTTGGAGTACCCCCTCCCTCACTCCCAATAGTGCCTTCTTCCCAGCCTATCGTCTCTACCAAATTGAGGGAAACTATCCGGGATCACAGTTTGTGAGTTGGACCCAATTGCATCATTCGCCCGAATCGGAATTATTGAGAGAGTAATCGATTGGGAAGAGTACTATCTTGATCTGGACGAAGCCAATGCTTCTGATAATCCCCAGTGGAAGGTTCTGTATGAGAGTGTACTGGAGGAGTACGGACTCAAGGTACTAGAATTACTCTTTACTACTTTCCCTCTTTTACTCAGGACACCTCAGCAAGTGAATGGAGCAATCTGATCGATCGGATGACCACGGACGACGATCTCTTCGGAAAATATCGATTGTAAGCAACGGCTACAGTAACCCAACTATCGTGACGGGAGTTCGTACAATTCAAATTTGCAGCAACTACTATCGTCGAGACGTGGGTTCCACGTGCACAGGCTCTTGCAAGAACAGTTTTCTCTGCTTCGCACGGCAGTCTCATCACAGTGGTTCACTGTGCAAGGACATATCTGGAGTGACGGAAGAGATGGAGAGGTCAAAGACCAGCCAGAAGAGATCAAAGATCAGAAAGCCTATTGATAGAATTCGGTTCGTCGAACGAGCTAGGGCTTTCTTGACTAAAAGAAGAAATAGCCTTGATTCGGACACATGTCCTTTGTAAATTTGTCATGATTTTGAGGCATAAACCTGGAATTATAAACTCTTCAAGAGCTCTAAGTTCACTCGCAAAATATCAGTAACGTCCCTAGGAGACCTGCAAGACAAATCAACTACTCCTAGTCTACCCGGGCAATTGGGTCGTAAATTTAGCGGCCAACTACCCTCTGCTCTTATGGGAGAGCTATTTGTAGAACTCCGGTCTCCTACCGGAACACCGCTGGCGTACCGGAGCACCAACGGTGCTACGGAAGTAGTACGCGATCGGAATTTCTGTCGGAACACCTGTGGTACTCCATTCGTACTACAGCGTAAACCCGGCTGGGCTAGGCCGCACTGTTGGGATACATAGCCTCAATTAAAATAGCCTAGTTCTCTCAAAGAAAGAGCTATTAAAGGGACATGGAAGCCAAAAAAGATTGGCTTTCATACGAAAGTGTATCGCCTAAATAATATAAAAACCAAAATCAGAGTGCACAAAAATGTCTACTTCGCGAGATATCCTAAAAATCGTTTCCCAGCCAAGGCGCAGTCTTACTGCGTTTAGCGCATAGTAACGAGGCAAATGGCATCGAGGTATTCCCGGAACAAATAAATATTTCTCGCTAAAGAAATTTTTTAAAAATATTTTTCAAAGGCTATTATGTTTATTATCGTCTAAGAAACATATTTTACAAGTATAACCATTTTCGGTTTCAAAAAATTTCTCGCTTCCATGTCCCTTTAAGATACTCTGTGTGTAGTTCGCTAGAGTCTCCGCTCCTATTTTTGACAAACAGGCGTAACGACCGGTCGGAGTGTGCATGCACCCTGATTCAAACTCTGAAGACATAGGTGAGAGAAGACGGAGCGGAGCAGCACAGGCGTATTTCGGAACACCGACGGTGTACGTCGGAACACCGGACGTGTTACGTACGGTGTTCCGGAGATGTTGCGACCGGTGTTCCGCCAGGAGACCGGAGAACGAAAGAAAGGCCAGAAATCGTCGGTGAAATATAAAAAAGTCTGAAGGTCTACAACATCTTGAGACACTCTGACTCACAGAGTTCACGCTCTTCGAAGAATCACAGAAGCAGATCTAAGAGGGGCGTAAGAGGGGCGCATTAGTCTCTCCCTACCGTAATCTCCGTGACTAACGTCAGATAAGACGAATGAACAAGGCCAATCCAAGTACATCGCGCGTCTCATTTAACATGCAAAGTTAGAGCAAAACGTAAATCGCTAACGTAATAAGATGAAGTAACGGTTGGTACGAAAGCTCCGATTGAGAAAGAAGCGGGGAATGGAAGGTAAGGGATGGGGATATAAGGGATGAAGGGGATAGGGGGATCTGAGGGGCGGAGTTTGGAAAGATCTTGAGAGGAGAGCTTGCAGTTGCTGGATCATGGTCGCGGAAGACATTTCGCTTTTCAAGATCTACGAGTAAAATTGTAATTTTGGTGTAGGAGCGAGTCCCCTGAAATGCTGTGTGTAGAGACTAACAACGTTCAGTCATTTCCATAAACAAAGTGCGTCAATCAATGTTAGCAGCATATTCTGTTTACGAAATGTACTCCTCGTGATGTAACTGTCTCCCTCGCTTCTTCCCTCGCTCTCTCCAACCTTCCCCTCGCAATTCCCTCTCTCACTGTCTCCCTCTCCCTCTCTTTCAGCTGACAGTTCGCACTGTTCCCCATTCCTTCCACCGTAATCCCCTATTTACTCCTCCTCAATCATATAATCGTGTTTCCCTATCTCTTCGGTCTCACTTCTTATCACTTTCTTGTTCACTTAATTGTTCTAAGCTTCACGGTCCTATACATATTTTGTGTATAGATACATAATTCAAAAAAAACAAATGCGATCAACTTTCTTCAAGTTTCCTTGACTTTCCCAGTCGGTGTCCTGTGAATTACTGTTAATTAACAGACTGTACCGATTAGACTGCGAATGCACTAATTATATTGATAGTACGGAGGATAGGTAATGAGGCGAGAAACGAACATATTTACAAGGACTCGTTCCTTCTACTGACCGTATCTGCTCCGTCCCTTCTTGCTAGCCAACAAAATCCGGTCGGTATTATTGACGAAAAAGTTCCGTGAATAAAGATATTCCTAATGTGTCTGCAGCCTCTTCATCCCGCTTCGCTCTCTCGTGGCAAAAAAGGAATGATAGCAACTGACGGAACATCTTCCGCAACCATATTTGAATTTGCCTCTGTATTCTCGCTGATAGGCCGCCCTTACGGATGCTTTTACGATATTATATTATAGTTAGGTATGGTAATATAATAAAATTCTTACATAGTAAATACAAGATTATTATATGAACAGAACATAGAGCAGAAATATAATGGAAGAAAACAGTTCGATCACTCTCTTTTCCTTCACTTCCTCACCTCTTTCCAAAAACCGGAAGTCTCCTTTAACGGTTTGTGCAGTTTATCTAAGCGCGCAAGACTTTTACGCCAACTGTTGTTATCCCTGCATCTACCTCTCTTTCCCTCTCTCCCTCCGTTTTACCTCTTAACCCTCTCTCCCTCCCTCTTACCTCTTCTAGCCATCCACAACAGCAGACTATGATCTAATTAGTAGTCGACTCACACCGGAAGTGAAGTGAGGGAAGGAACGGTGTGGGGAGTCTCGATGGGATGGTGGAGGGGAAACCGATACAGGGAGGAATATCGGGGGGGGATTGCAGATGGCTTTATTCAATAGGTTAAGGTGGCAAATTCGGCCGGAGTAAGACTCCTGGGTACTGTCGGTCCTCGTATTTAGCATAAGTGCGCAGCCAAAAGTGCAAATAACCAACGGAACACGGAATCATTACAGTCGGAACGCAGATTTGAATGCGGGATCTAGAATAGCATCCATGTAACATTCTGATTCAGATGCACAGACTCCCTCACAACGCCCCTTCAAGTGGCTCTCATCATGTAGACAGTTCCTCGTCCCCCATTCTTAGTATCTCCCCTATCTCCCCCTCCCCCTTTCCTCCACCCTCACCCCATTCCTCCCTCTAACCTCATTGGTCCTCCCCACCCAATGTATCCAAGTGCACCATAGCAATCTCTCAAGAGTGTCTCTCCTATATCTATCTATTCTCCCCCATTTCTCTACAATTGTCTCCCCTTTCCCTTCATTCCCTTCATTAGCTCTTCTGTCCGGAATCTTCTGGAGTATTTACGCTTTGCGTTTTGTAAAGCTCGACTATGATATTTATCTCTTCCAATTTTTGTAATATCGTCAATGATTTAATTGTTTAAGAGAAAACAAAAAAAACAATTCAAATTATTTGTGACTTTTGGAACCACAATGGCCAACTCTATTTTTAAAGGAAATTTCCCCCGAAAAAATCGTAATTAAGTTGTTCATTGGGAAGGTTGTAAGATGGGCTAGACAACGGGCTGAGCAAAAATCCCGATTCGAAAAGATTCTCTGGGCCTCAGTACGTCCGTCTGAATGTGCGAGATACGGTAAATTACGTGAGTTTGTAGTTTTTTTTAAAAACCACTCACTCCTCTTTTACAAATATACCCAGTACGCCTTATCTGCGCCGTTCTTTCATCTGCACTCCTTCACCCATCCCCTTGCTCTTCTCTTCCTGCTCCAGAGAGAGAGAGAGAGCGAGACAGAACAGATAAATAAGTAAATAAATTTGATAGATGTATTTCTGACGTAGTTCATTGATTCCCTTTCACACAATGTCCCCATTGCATGAGTAATTCAGCAGTTTCACCGTGCTCTCACACCGTCAGATACATACGTGAATGAATCCCCGGTTCATCCCCGATCTTCCCTCGCTCTGCATTCCCTCTCCCTCCCTCTCACCCCCTTCATCCCCTCACTTCATCATATTCCCTCCCCCGCTCTCAACTCCACTGTTCAGTCTCCCCATTGTTTGTTGCTTATGGTTTGGCTGTGGATATTAACAGTTACACTTTCTCAGTTGGAATATGTTTCAAAACAAGGGTGGCGGCATATTTTTTACAACTGTATATTCTTTGTTGTTAAACCGCAGTGTTTTAGTTCAATGTAAAACGTTTCCTTTGAGAATTGTTGAAAAGAAGAACTTCTTTTTTAGTTTGGCTTGAATGGGAGTTGCACTCTTCTCATACACCCAGCGAAATTTCACCACCGAACAGCACCTAGTGAATCATTCACCACACAAATTTCACCAGCCCGCTGGTGAATTGTGCGCCATTCACCAGCGGGCTGATGAAATTTGTGTGGTGAATGAATCACTAGGTGCTGTTTGGTGGTGAAATTTTGCTCAGTGTACCCTGAGCGAAAATTCCTTAAGGGTAATTTCGACACTGCATTCCCTAAGGGTATTGCTTCCTAAAGCAAAATTACCCTAACCGGCTAGGGTATTTTGGGGCACGATTCGATACGATAAGCCACGAAATTACCCTAAAATTCTCAAGGGAATCAATACTCTAGCGGGTTAGGGTAATTTCCCGACAGTGTCGAGTACTGGAGAATAATACTCTAGCGGGCTAGGGTATTTTCGCTCAGAGTAATTGGGTTCTACCGTAGTCTGATTCCATCGCGATCAATAGTCTAATCAGGTAGTTCTCAATGGAATCGAGTGCAATCGTACCCACCGTGTGCAATTTCATTCACCCTAATATCATTCTCTTCTTGTTTCTCTCCCAAACTACGGTTGAGTAAAATGTTCATAAATCTTATAGCAGTGTGAAGTGAGTTCAGATAAAGTAGGAATGCGTTGATTGGCGGAACTTCTTCGTCAATAATATCTAAGCACTGTGATGCTCTTCCCTCATCCGAATCTGTTACGTTTAAACCTACAATACTCTTTCATGAACGTGATTGCAAATATTTTACCATGACGAAATGCTTGCAATCACCTTCATGAAGTTTGTGGGTTATTATAGGTTTGAGAACGTAACAGAAGCAGATAAGAGAAGATCATCATAATACTTCTCCATTAGATATTAACCACTGATGTGGTAATTCTCACTTAAAAGAACTATAATATTTTGCATTTCGCAATTTTCCCTCAACCCTTCCCTTCCCTTCGCTACTGTACTCCATTTCCTTTCCTTATTCTTCTCTTCTCATCTCTCGATTCTCTCAATTGCCTTCACTCTCCATCCATAGATTAGCTCGATCATGCTCTATCACAGACTCTCTCCCTCTGTCTTTCCCTCGTATGCTCTCTCTCCCTCCTTGTACCTCCCTCCTTCCCCCTCTTTCTGACTCCTCCCCTCCCTCCCTACTTCTCCCTCTATCTTTGCTCCATTCAAGTTTCCCCTCTACAAGATGTCTGAGCTGCAAGTTGGGAATCTTATCGATGAAATCAACAATTCGTCCCTGCACCCGTCTACAAGGTATTTATTAGTCGTCATCTTAGTCGTCATGAATTAAAATTCGTTAAAAATTTCTAATCATCAATCAATCACACCAAACAACTATCTAGCAAAAAAACTGTGATGAATGCTCGTATCTTGGGGAAGTTATCTTGAGATATTCCTTTGTGAAAATCATATTGGGTAATACGTATTTACTATAGTGTTGGGCTTATGTATTCGCATATGTTTCACTTGCTGAATATATTCAGTGGTTTAAGTGGTTCCTGATTCGGTTAAGCGCATTAAAAATAAAGCAATTTTAGTTTCGCGGATGCGAACGAGTCGTATATTGCATCAAACGAAGCAGACTGCTACGAGGATCCCACCTTCACCGTTTTCCAGTATACGGTAGGTTTGAGCGCTCTTGATCTTGGAGGCCCACATCTTTGACATAGCGAGGGTACAGTAGGATTACGGTAGTTGTTGTTGTCTTCTCGATGAGTAGTCTACAGTGCACAAAAACGAGAGTGAGGGAAGGGATGGGAGAGTGCGCGACGGTAAGAGACGGCAGAGACGCAGAGAGAACGCAACCGGAAATCGCGAAAAATCGCACGCGCGCCGCGTAGTAGATTGGATTAGTGATCGGTGTGTGTCGGTCTGTCTGCACTCTCTTCTGTATGTGTGCCTCACAGACTCTCCCATCTCTCTGACTGTCTGCCGTCTCTCGCTATCACGTGCTCTCTCCTCGCGCATCTCTCTAATCTTCCTATCTCATTCACTATCTTGCACCGGAAAGGAGACAAGAGATTAGCTTCTGTCTGTGATTGCACTCTAATTGTCCATTCATTGTCTCTGCTTCTCTTATTCGCTCTTATCCTCTTGTTCGTCATCAGTAGTCGAATTAAAGACGATGCAAAGAATATTTTCAAAAGTTACACTGAAATATTTAGGTATTGGATTTCATTGGATGCAAGGGAAT
This sequence comes from Micoletzkya japonica, assembly GCA_900490955.1. NCBI lineage: Eukaryota > Metazoa > Nematoda > Chromadorea > Rhabditida > Diplogasteridae > Micoletzkya > Micoletzkya japonica. The sequence goes on from LS919912.1 coordinate 244,543, forward strand.
CCTTTGATCCCCGCTTGCATGTTATATTTCGGTCATCTATTTGGAATACTAGTATAAGAAGAAACAATTTCTCCATATATTGCATGAAAGATAACCGAGGAATTTCGGTAACCTAACAGTTAGGGGTTAGGAGGGCTAGAAGGATGGTTTACGTGTTCCATTTCTACAGACTGACGACCTCCTCTTGGCTGCCTCCATGGCCTCTACTGTCTTCAACGTCCTCGTCATTTTCTGCGCCCTCAAACTATTCAAGTACGAATATATTTATGGAATCTTATATCTATAGTGCATTAAAAAGATCCGTCGGAAAATCATTCCGAATATGAGGCGAGAGTGTGCAAAAGTGAGAGAATTAGACTCATTTTGGAACGGAAGAAACTGACGGATCGCTTTAATATTTCTATCGATATTAGAGAATATTTGGAAGACGATAGACATTGGTTAATTCAGGAGAAGCGGTGATACAATGCATTTGTTCATACTGAATATGACAGTTGGCGACCTAATATTGACCGGTAATCTCACATAATTATATCAGTATTAGCCCTAAAAATTTTAGTCTTCTGTCATCCCAACGAATTGCTCATTCGAAAGCACGATTTTCTGCAGAAACACGACCTTTGCGTGGTGAGCAACTTCTTTTATCCATTGAAAGTACAAGTCATGTCAGGGTCTTGTTATGTTTCGAGTCAACTATATCTAGAAGTCGAATGCATATCCTAATCTAATTTGATCAGCAAAGTAAGCTGTTACTATAATACTCTTGCATTAAGGTGGTGCACTTCTTCAATTGGGCTGGTCTGGCCATCTCAGGACTCTCTCTCACTATGCTCAACATTGACAAGGTGAGTCATCGAGGGTACTGTCGAGGGGGTCGGATCACTGTATCTAATTGTAAATTCAACGTCTTCCGATGGGCGTCTTTTATTGAGTATTGCTAATTCAAGCGGAAGTTGTCTAATTTCTGCTGGCTCCTCGTACAAATTATCGCTGGAATGCACAGCAAAAAGCGCTCAAAATCGGCTTGTCCTATCGAATTTAAAACGGAAAATGAGAGAGATAGATAATGGGAAGGAGATAGATAATGAGAGGTTGTGAAATATTGGTGGAGGTACCTCAATATAACATATCGCACAATATAACATATCTCCCGTACCTAGGTACGGGAGATATGTTATATTGTTCTATTCCTTGTAAAGTAATCTCCAATATAGTAGAGAAAAAAGGAAGATAAATATAATCGTTCCGTTCGTAGCAAAGATTAGGGTGCCTTTCAAAATCATCTAATCAACTTCTAGTATATGCTATCCGAAACTCTAGGAGATACTTATCTCAAAAAGCTAACTATGTTAATGTTTTATTGTCTTGGAGTGAAGCGCAAAAAATTCGCTAAAACAGTAGCAGCGGAATCACGAATTATACGTTCTGCTTTTCTAGACTATAATTGTTTTTCAGTTGATCTACTTCCGATGGCCGCTTAGCTACGATCGTGTAATGTCGAAGAAGAAGGCTGCCCTCTTCTGCTTTCTCATTTGGAGTGTCTCCTTGGGGTCAGCTATTTATATCCTTTTTCTTTCATTTCCACAAGATTCACTTGAACGGGAAACGGACTACTACCGTAAATGAAGTTGCAGTCTAATTTTGGCGTTTAGATTCATTGCTTACTGTTGGCTCTTCAATATCGTGTACATTCACCTGCATGACTGCTCTCTGCAAGTAAGTCGCCATAGCGGTCACATTATATTATATTATAGTTTATCGACATGCCAAGGCATGAGACGGAAAATTAAAGGTGCAAACAAGCTTCCACAAAAGAGATTACTTTACATTGCAAGTCCCACGAGAGTTGCCCGAAAGTACGCAAACGATTGCGAACTGTCTATAATACGCGTACTCATCTACCTCTCCGGCTTCAAATTTCCTACGATTCTATTAAATTCTGGTATGGTGACACGTAAGGAGTCAATTGGAAGGCGTTATCAGCGGACAAAGTTTGGTATTTCAAGCAAAAGTATTAAATCGTTCTGTTTTATGGACAACTCCCGTGGAACCTGTAATAGGAAACTTAAACAAGTAACTGATGGTAAATATTATATTTTGAGAAAACGTTATATTTTGATTCATTATGAAGTGTTCTACTATGGGTATTGCTATCGAATTTTATGCTAATCAGCCGACTATAAATAAGTTATGAAACATATGTGACGAGCACTTTTCAGATGTCTCCAGGAAAGAAGTTTTTCTATGAAATCTTCCTTGTTATCTTCTGTGTTCTTCCCGTGACGTCATCCTTGATCGTTTCAATATATTTATTCAAGGTATTGCTCATTATTTTTCTTTAATCAAACATGTTTTTAGCTAACTCGTCAAAAGCGAAATGCTACATTGGTTGGAGGCGACCAGACGACTTTCAAGAACAAGGTGATCTGACAATATCTCAAGTGGCATGTCGAAACTGAATAAGAGAGAAGTTTATCATGTTTTCACACAAAAACAGAAATTAAATACACTAGGAACATTTCGAGCTATAAAGTATTTAAAGTTCTGCTTATAATTAAATAGAGTGTTGAATTCTCATTCTTCTCATTCTTTCTCTTTCTGAATTCTGCAAACAGTTTCCCGTTCCCTATCGACCATAAGTGATCCCTCATTGTCAGCTCAAATCTCTCGTCTTCATCTTCGCTACAACTGCCTGGACGTCCTTCTCCCTCTTGCCCTATCGATTAATGAATCTGGCGAGAATTCACCTCTTCTCGTAAGCTCTCCTATACCAAATTAATCTCTACGATACGAACTGCCCTACACTCACAAAGCGAAATTTTCCTAGCTATTTGGTGAATTATTCCCCAGATTCGGGGGAAATGTCGCTGAGTAATTCTCTTTCCAGTTGGTCTGCCCTGTCGTGCGACGAACGTCAAACCCTCACGTGGATCGCGTGGTTCCTCGTGTACCTTCTCACCATTAACCCCGTCAGTGACATCTTCCGTTCACTCATTTCAATCTCGCCTTGAGAGAGTGCAGGCCAACTTGAAGTATATTAATAGTGAGCTGGATGAAGCAAGTCTCCATCACTATTTTACCCATCTGAATCCCTATAATTCCTCGCCTCTTCCAGATCGTCAACCCTCTCATAACCGCCCTCATCTACGCTCCATACAGACTGACTATCAAGCGATTCCTCGTCAACATTCCTGTAGGAAATCGACCCCTCTACCAGTACAGGGGAGACTCGGAAAGGTATCTTTATTAGAATGTACAAAACGAATACGATGACTCGATCAAAAGCGGAAAAGAGCGGGAAAGCATGAAGTGGAAATGAAATTGAGAGCATACAAATATATTCGTTTTCACAGTCTAACGTTTACTATAAAAGGGGCGAGTCATCGAAAGTCTGATACATAATATCGCATAATTTAAGTGCGGCAAGTCTTCGTCGAATTCGTCACAGGAGGGGGTCGGGAGGCGACCACGAACTGTCGAGTCTTCGCAACTGCACGGAGAGTGTACGCGTGTCCATCAGCACTGAGATCGTCAGTTTGCGATTCATTCTAGAGTTATGAGAATACTGCAATCAGGGAAGATTGAGAGGAACGAAGAGTGAGTTCAGAGTCGCAGTGACCTTCCCTCCACGCCTACCACTCCTCTCAAACGAAACGCTGACGATTTGCGGGACGAGAGACCGAAGAGCAGTGTGTATCCCTCCTCCGGGTCGATCGGATCACTCTCCTCGAATAACTTGTGACCGATCGGGAGGGGATGGAGAAGGGGATTTAGTCGGTCCGCGATCCTCGATCCGTCCACTCCCCTTGGGGAGTCCAGCAAACGACGACACAGTTACCCGTAATGGAGCATTCAAGCCCGGCGGGCTTACCACATTTTTGGCTTGAAATGTGCACCATTCCCAATATTCACTCCCGGAACTTTTCTTTCCTGGAATGGGAAAAGCTAGCCACTAATGAAAACAACATCAGAGAAGACACCATCAAATAGGCATAACACTCCGCTACAGCACTTTTCCGTACTTTTATAGGGATTCCTAAAACTTACTTAATCACCTCGTTCGGTAAGGGTCGGCTTAGTTACTATTATGTAACATGCATTTATCTACAGCCTAATAATATATCGTAAAATTAAGACTCTGTTTGATGTATTGTAACTAGTCTATATTTTAAGCTCTGCCTTGGTATCTCATTGCATTCCCTTCACAGCTTTTACCTTATTCCGAGTTCAATTCCTTGTAGTCCCCTCATGATCTCACTTCCTATATATCTCTTGTCTCTCAATCGATTCGCTTCATTTGTCCTATCGCCGGTATGTCCTCATTCAACTGCAATTCGGAGAAATGTTTAATTTGTATAAAATTATTACATTATTACACGATGGTAAAGTATTTCTTCTTGTGTTTGCAACCCATATAAAACCAAGTTTTACCTAACACATGATAAATTCATCATAGACGTCTCACATAAACACAAATTCTCTGATAGTGTACACTCGTCAGTTTACTCTGCCCGTCATTGTCTCATTCGATGCTCTCGTTTTCTCCTCTTCTATTTCCACTTCTCTTTATTCCCTCTTCCTCTTCCTATCAATGCTTCGGAAGTACAAATGTGGTCTGGGCTCCATATCGCACACAGGAAAACATCGGAATAGAAGCGAGTACTTGCGAAAAGTTGGAGTGGAAGTATACGGTATGCTTCGGTTTTGCGGGCAAATAGCATTTTCATAGCATTTTAGTCCAAGATAATTCCAGTAAGATAAAAGTAATTTCATTTGTCGTAGATCGGAATGCCAATCAACGAATCGTACGCGATTTCACTGGATATTCAAAAGTTCACTGAAAAGAGGATGGATGGAATCTTCAAGATCGACGTTTACGAGTACGGACAAGTCAACGGGACGGAAGTTACGATGAAAAGGAAGACGTTGGTTTAGTTCATGGTATTATTGATGAAAAAGTTCCGTCTGTAAACGCCATTCCTACCTACTTTGTCTGCGCTCTCTTCACGCCGCTTTGCTCTCTCGTGGGAAATAGGAATGGCGGCAACTGACGGAACATTTTCCTCAGCCAAATAGGTAGACACGGGTACTATGAATCCTACCCGAATGATTTAAATAATATGAATAACGAGCGCTCCATTTAGTGTGGAGGGCACGGAGCGAATTCTGACCTCGAATTCGACGGGTCTACGATTGGTTGTGCATAAGGAAGGGACGGCAGCCGAGCTGAGGAGTGATCGATTCGGAGCTATCATCAAGCATCAAAGTAGACTCTTTTAACCATATATGGTGAATAGTATTGGCGCATGTGCTCCATAATATGTGATATCTAGTAATGCATTGAAGATGCCTCAACCGCCTGTCCCTTTCCCTTCATTCTTCTATCTCCCGGACAGGAATTCACTCTCCCCGCGAGTGCTCTGCAGTACGAATGCGATATGCAGATCAACTCTACTGATCCTGGTTGGGCATTTGAAAAGTTAGAGAAGAAAGAGAACAAACAATCTATGAATAGATTTTGTTCATTTCATTCAAGCCAGTCTAAGGTCACAGCATAAGGCTCGTATCGGCTGAAGACTCTTCACCGACCGATGCTTACTACGCTGAAATTGTGGTCTACGAGGCAGACTACGAGTTGGAAAGGCCAGTTCAAAGATCAAAGATCAAAGATCAACGTTCACAGAACAAGACAATTCCAGGATAACCCGTGACCAAGGCAAGGTCACTCGATCCGGAAATAACAAGGCCTACGGAGCGTCCTCCGTGACTGTGCATGTGTTCAATCCAACTGAATCTACAAAATCAGCCAATCTCAAAGTTGTTTTTGGACTAGCGGAGAAGAGTCAGTTCCAGCTGTCAACAAGATGTCTTTTTGACGATTGACTTTCCAATTTCCAATAGATTCTAGATTTGTTCAGATTGTCTACAGTACACGTCGGTGGTTCTCACAGCAGACGATCCTCGATTTGTAATCGATTCGGAGATGGACGAATGTCGGGTATGAACATCACCATAGGATATCGAGTGGGAAACGAATTGCAGCAAGAACCAATGAATATTTCTGTGTCTCTGTCTTCTTCTATACGGACTACACACAGAATTAAGGTTAGATTGTTGGCGAGTAGGTGTACCTAAGTAGAATGGGAAAAGGACAAGGTTTCCTACTACGTTTCCGTGCCCTGATGAATGTCATTCTCAAGAGAGCGAAACATAACTGTTGAATGGCCAGTGAGTGAAAATACCCTATCCCGCTAGGGAATAATTCCCCACCATACGGTACCAGCGTGAAAATACCCTAAAATTTCCGCTTCCCCTACTGTTTTGGGGAATGATACCTTAGTCCGCTCCGGTAATTTCACGGCGGTGCCATGTGCTAGGGAATTTTCGTTCACAATCCGTGTATTTCATCATTTTCTTATTCTTGCAGGTGATGCTTATCGAAGGTACTCAACACGATGCGCTTGTGATCCGCGAGGGATCCGACTTTCGGAAACTGGAGATTGCAGAGTAATACTCCTTCTTCTTATCAACGTTCTGTCATCGTTAGTCTCGGGAGGTTATATCTAATGTATTTGAAGACTCGGCCCAGCTCCCTACTTCAAGACGTTCGTGTCCTCTTTTTCTCGATTCGAATTCGCCTATTACCCCACTTCGCCCTACCAATATCGCGTCGAGTTTCGCATCGAACGAGTCAACGGTAACGAACTAGTTCGAGATCAAAGATCAAAGATCTCTGACAAAGATCATTGTTTCAGGATCATGTCAGTGTCCCAGTTCACTGGAAGAGTTCATCAGCCTGCCAGGAGACAACTGCGCTCCTGTCGACTGCTTATTTTCTACTGACGAATTGTATCTATTGCAATTCCTAATAAAAAGAAAGATTTTTAGAAAATTATTTAGAATATTATACATAATTAGAAGATTACATAATCAGAGATCACCGCAAAACGTTCGTTATATTCAAGTGTCCCGAAGAGGAAGTTAGTGTTATAACTAATATACCAAGGTGAGTCGTCTTTTCATAATACTTGCAAAGTAAGGAATCGAACAAACCCCACAATTAGTAAGTGTATTAGCGTACATTTTTTTTACAAATTTAAGCGCTTTCCATTTGTGTGGTTTCCCTTTTGCAGTCCCACACCTCGTTCTGCGTCTCTGACCACGAGACCCTTCTCTTATTACCAACTAGACAAAACGGGTGGAATCGTTCTCAGATCATCGTCATCAACAGGCATAATATGGCTGCATAGGGAACGGTTAGATTGACTGTCTCTGGTATTTTATCACTCCTTGTTAATTACGAAACTAATAGCTCTCTCTTATTGCTAAGCCGAATTTTTTTACATTTTCTCGTCGTAAGTTGCACTAAGATGTGTAGATATCTGCAGGAGCATTTCTTTGATCCATAAGTGACAAAAACGAGATAACTCTATTCTTGAGGCTCTGCTCAGAACTCCCCGAAGTCCGTACTCGCCCTGAACATAGGAAATCGCTCACCGAATTGGCAGAGAGTTATAATGATGGTATGACGCTTTACTATTGATTTCACGCATGATCTTATAATTATGTAGCATGGCCTCGAATCTCACAGTGTTTGGATCTCACTCCCTTATGTAACCATATTCTTCTAGGATGCGATTGCACGAATTCAACAGTGTTTCTGATTGAACATAACACGCCTATGATTGTACATTCCCCTCGCTATCCCTTTGACTACTGTCCCGATCTCGTTTGCAACACCGTTTATCGTGCATATGAGGGATACAAGATTGTGCTGAGGGTACGGTAGACGAGGGGTATTGCAAGTAGTACGGTACTTTAGATGGACTCTTTCTCATTGGAACCGATTTTCGATGATTTGGAACTGTACAAGGCTCGAGGAGACAGAATTGCTGTGTGAGTTTATCTACAAGAACATAAACACGTTTGCTCTTTTCATGATTTTCCCTAGAAATAAGCAAGGGCTAGGGACATATAGAAGTTAATCCAGATATACGGGAGATGTGGTGGGAGGGTGGACAGAAGAGAGTGAGACGGGCTTCCTGCAACTGGTATTCCACTCCAATTCCATTGTGGCATGGGACGGCTTCAATGGGACAATCTCCATAGGTAATGTTGAATGACCGATGTTTGGCATAAAGATATAATGATTTAAAAACCATTTCAGAGAGAATTACTTCGACTTCCTCCAGTTTTGTTCCCATTTTCTTCATTATCATCCTCATTGTCTCAGTTGGATCAATAATCGGATATCTCATGTACAAGCGCAGGTCAGTATCGATTGCAGAGTTCTATTAGACTTGGCGAAGGAGCGAAGAATAGTGAAAAGAAAGAATGGTGGAGAGCATTGAAATGCCACTGATCAATCGATAAACGTAACCATAGACTTTTCAGATTCTTCCAATCAGTCGAGCCGTTTACACCTTCGGCCTCCACTACGTCGCAAGAGGACTTTCTCACCTTCTGATTCGCGTCGATTCCTTCAAATTTATAATACTCGAAGCAAGCACTTGGTGCACACCACAGACTGAATCTTAATTTCTATAAGAGATAAAGCTTTTGATGAAAGATAGCATCCCAATTTCATTTATCTCTAGTTTTTCGATTTTGGGTCTAGCATTTGTCGAAGACAAAGATGTTGATGTTTTTTTCGGTTTTTGTACTATGTATTTTCAACCTTCATTTTTTCCCTCCTCAAATCCTCCCTCCCTTCCTTCATTCACCTCTATAATGTTCCCTCCCTCCGGTCGGTCTATTCGGGAAAGGTACTCCTTTTTTCTTACAATTAGGGAGTCCATAATTTATGGTAAACGAAAGAGTAAGGAGATTTGTAAGTATCTAGTATCGTTTGAGATGGGAAGAGGATGTTCTACCAGAAAACGAGCCTCTTGTGTGGAAGATGGAGAATTTCTCTCTAACAAGCTTGTGAGTGCTCATTTATTTACCCAGGATGACTGCAGTAGCCTCAATGATTTAAATATTTTCGAAACGAAGTAAGTAAGTCGGCATAATTCCAGTGTGCGAGGATTACGAGGATACATTAATATGACGGGGAGGAGGGTGATCGTAAGAGGGTACCGCAGTAAGGATAACGACGTAAGTCTTATCAGGTTGCCTTAGTTCAGTTTCTTACTCCTTAGTCCTTGCCTAACTCAGGAACACATCGTGTGGCTCTTCCCCTTCCACCTCTCCCAATCCCAACTCTCCAACCGTACCAATCCTTCCTATGCCTGTGTCCTCATCGTCTTGCGGATGGCTGTACTGTTCTATTCGTAAGCCTCGTCTTCGTTATCTTGACTACCATAGTCCATACTGTCTACAGTACCTCTACAATATCCCATCTACAGTACCCCTACAGTATACCATCTACCGTACCCCTACAGTATCCCCCCAGAAGCCCCCTCCCTCGACTCGATCACATCACTCAAAGGGCGGTCGATTTGTGTACAACAGACGAGGAAGCAGCGCATGCCTTTGTTAGTTGCAAACAAATTCTCATATTTTAGTATTTTGCAGTTTCTTTTTGAGAGGGTCAAACAGAATCGTCTATGAAATCAGTTTCAGTATACGATCTGTCCCACTGAATTCACGCTCATCTTGAGAGTAGGAATTCTACAGGGCAACGAGGCCTACGATGAGATGCCGTAAGCAGCAATTCTTAGTTATAATTAACGCAGTTCAGCCAGTAATTTCATTGCACATGTGTCTGAACCCTCTTTATATCTATGGCAAGCTATCAATAGGAATGATGACAACTATTTCCCTCAACTATATTTATCAGTTGATAGAGTAAAGAAATGCGAAATTGCAGAACAGTGTGCGCGAAGGCATTGGAGAGGGAAAGGAGGAAGACTCTTACGATCCCTGAGGCTATGCAGATTATCAACCTGTATGATGTCGCGCTCTTACTGACCTATCTCCACTCACATCTTGGAAATATATTTTATATTTTCGGAGTGATGTATAAAATGAATAAATTGGAGGCGCGCGAGCAATGAGGGCGATTCTACTACGACAGCAAGCGAGATTTACGAGGTTGGCTAATAGATGTCAAGTTGATATTTGATCTTTTCCACCTCCTACTTGATCTTTCATCTTTAATCTTCTAAGGTTCACTTCACTCCAGTGGAGGGACTACTGCATGAACGACTTCCAGAGAGATTAGAGCACGCGATTAGCAGGTTGGTTTGAATCGCAACTTTTCCATTTTGCTGTTTTGATAACTACGAAAATAGACACTAATATATTCTTTGTAATGATACTTAGCCAACCTTGGCTTTATCAGAGACGAAGTTCGGTCATGGCCCATGCTATGCTTCGTGCTCATCTGTGGTTCGAGAGCTGTTCTGCTCGTATTCAGGTGATATCGATTGATTATCGATTGATTATCGATTAATTAAGCCGCGATCTCGACGCCTTCCTCGTTGTTGACAGCCATGCTCACTACAAACAGACTGCAGGTATCGCTCCGTCATTTATTTGATAATCGGGATCACTGCGAAATGTCAGATTCGCCATAGACTACTGAAAAATAAGCCATCTCTTTTCAACTTAAAAGTGTTTGTTGAGGTGCGATAATCAGTATGTGTTCTCGGCGGTCCCTTCCGTCCTTCTCCCAATGGATGGCGGGCCATCTCTTCCCCAGACATGCTGAACGACCGGTAGGATTACTTTTAAATAAATTATTATTTCAATTTTTTCCTATACGATCAGATACGATTATTACCGTGCTACATATATTCCTTTGAAAAAAGCTTCAAGATAAAATTAGTCTCTTATTTTCAGAAGTTCGAACTCTCTCTAGTCCAGTACACGGGCTGCCGTCCCTCGCACTGTCCCGCTCTTCCCCTCAAATCGCCCGTATTCCATTCCCATCCCCCTTCCCAATCTTCCCCGCAGCGCGACGATCAGATTACTCTTCCGGATGAGGGATACGAAACTGAAAGTTGAATTGACATCACCTGACCCATACTTACTTGAACTGACTTACTCGATAAATGGGACTGACTAGGTTTACAATGAAGTAATGAATTCTCATACATACTATTATAATATTAAAGGCACTCGTACATTTCAAGTCCACCCGAAGCCGTTTCAGCTACTGATGAGTTAATCACAATAACTTCGTTTTATAATACACTTGATTAGTAAACGCAGCTAGGAGTGAGAAAATGAAGAGATGAAAGAATAGATAAGTGGGGTAGCATTCGGTCTCTCACAATCAAGCTCAATCTCTGAAACCTGTACCCTTCACTCTCTTCCTTTCTAGTCAACTCCATCCTTTCAAATCATTTCTCTCTTTCTCGCAACACTCCGTTTTTTTAAGGAAAAGATGAGCGGAAATGACGAAATTACAATATCAGGGTAGCGCGCGAATTCAAATCCTACCGTACTCGTGGGCTGGCTCCTTTAAAAGACGAACCGGCATTCTGTTTCCCTTTGCCATTCTGTGAGTGTCTCTGTGCACTTGTTGGCCGCATCACTTCCTTCCTTCATTCCACAATGTTAATAAAAACCCTCAGGTGTTAAGCAAACGAAAGCCCAAAAAATGTCCCTGAGTGTCCCTGCAATTCAAATTCCTTGCACGGAAATCTACCGTAATTTTGGGCCAGGAAGGGTGAATTTCAATTTCCACATTTCCACATTTTCTGTGTTGTTGCTGCATTTTTGGTGTAACTTTGCTGATCTTAGTTTGCTACTGCAACCTGTAAGCCGTTTTGTTTCGCTGTACTTCATATAGAGTATGTTTGAGAGAGTATTTAAGCAAATTGCCGCTCGTCATGTCCACTGCTTCGACGACTCCTCGTCCCGTCCAGGGCCCGAATGGACTCAATGGAAGGTCACCTTCTTCTATTGGTTCTCGTATTTCCCATTCTAATGTTCCATTCAGAGCGAGAAGTGTCCCGCAGACGGTGAAGAAGCCGACGGAGGGGGCCAAGAGGGCGAGTACTTCGACATCTAACTCATCACCGTCTCGTGCTGTGGCTCGAACGCCCACGGGACCTGCACGCGTTGGATCAAACGCGAGGTTAGATAATGCTCAAATACTTTCTAGTTTTCGTCGAAAAATTGCTCAACTAACTCAAAAATTAGCAGAAAAGTGCAAAATTGGAAAGTGTGAATTACTGTAGTCTTCGTTTCTTTGTCATTAGATAGGTAGGTGACTATTTGACGGAAGACATTTTCCGGAACCCGAGAGGTGGTCGCGGACCTCGGAGCGTTCGCGGTGGGCAGCGAAGGAACTGGGGAGGAAACCGTGCCCCCTCCAACAACAACAACATCAACCGACTGACGAATGGTAAATTTTAGCTCTATTTGTGATAAAAAAGTTTAGTTTGCTTGAAGCCGTGCTTGATTCGCAATAGTTTTGTGTTATGAGCCAAGCCATATATTTAAGGCTTCGTTTAGGTTCTGGACCGAATCGTTGACAAGAAGGCACTATCGGAGAGGGAGGCCGCGGACCATATTGCCGTCGTGGCATCCACCCTCTACTATCTGCACTCGAATCAGGCAAGCGAGGGTTACGGTAGCTGGTTGAGGGTACTGTAGTGACAGAGGGCCGGCCTGTGTCTCCCACCACTCAGGTTAGGTGTCGGTTACGGTAGTCTTTAATGTAGTAGAATTTAGGGCTGATTTTCAGATACTCTCAATTGATATTATTTCTCAAGGGAGATGAAGGCTCGTGTTTGTGCATAGTAATCTATTATTCTGTAGACGGACATCAGCCTGCCCTACCTCACGATGGACGCCACTGGACCGAAGCACAAGACTCACCGTCAAGTTCGAGCAGCTTGTGGCTGATCTCGTGAAGATGACAGCCCAGCCGTGCGAGAAGGTAAGCATCGTTTCCATTACGATTTATCTTTATTTGCATCCTTTGATGACAAATTTTGCTTATTCCAAGTAAGTAGTGTATGAATTGAGGCAATGCACCACCACGCGGCGCGGCGAAGCCCTCTGAGATCGGCGACGAGATCCTCGTAAGGAAAGGCTGTGGACGAAGGAGATGAGCAAAAGAAAATTCGGACATATCGACGTGTAATATCCTCTCCCCCCCCCTTACCCACCGGTCCGTCTAGTTTTGTTTTGCTGATTGCTGATTATGATTACTGTAGCCATTCTTCCTTGACTACTGTAGCCATTATTACTTGACTACTGTAGCTAGCCATTCTTCCTTGATTACTGTAACAAGCCATCCTACCTTTCGATTGCGACTTACTGTGAATCTTTAGCCATAATTCCTTCGGATAATATCGATATTGAACTGTCTTTCACTCTTTTTTGTTTTATCCTTTCTATGTTAATGGCATGTATTTCGCATTTTATCATCCGTTGAAGTTAAAAAATTTCCGTTTCTGTATAAATGTTTGTAATAGAAAAATGGAGAGGAGTGCTGAATTAGGCTTACGGCCAATCGCACCCTCTATGAACATGATTTTTGTTGCATTTCGTAGTTTGTAGGCGTATAAAGCGATCGATAAGAGCAAACGATCGATGAGATCGATACGGGGCAGTCAAAGCAAGATACACGAGGTACTGTACCTTAATCGATGCCAAGCCTTGGCTCGTTTGCTTAACATTTAGAACATTGTGATTCATTCATTATTTATTCTCGCCGAAGGGAAAGGGTACAGAAGGTGGGGTTAAAGGAACATGGAAGCGACAAATTTTGTGAAACCGAACATGGCCATACTTCTAAAATTTTCCGATGACAAACAAGACGAAATTTTCTCGAATAAGCGAAGATTTGCCAAATAACTACAAAAAGGAGTTTCCAAATCCTGTTTAGTATTTTGGAATACGAAAAAATTAAAAAAAATAAAATTATCTAGGTCGCAAATTATTATGGAGTCGTTCAGTGTAGCTGCTGTAATGCCTTTAAATGCTTGCGTCTGACACTCTTCTCTCTCCTCCCTTTCTGTCCACTACCTCCAACACTCTATTACTATTTATTATATAGTAGAGAAAAAAGGAAGATATAATCGTTCCGTTTGTAGCGCTGATTCCGGTGCCTTTCAAAGCGATCTAATCAACTTCTAGTATGCGTCATGAGAAAGCCTAGGTGTTACTGATCTCAAAAGTATGTCCATGTTTCTGATACTTTTTCTTGGAATGAAATGGTACCGTTTCAAAGCGCGAAAAATTCGCTAAACACAGTAACAGCGGAATCACGAATTATACGTTCCGATTTTCAAGACTATACTTCTCAAGATAAGCGAGATAAGCGGCTCTTTAAAGTCACCACTTAGACATTTAGCTGACTTTCTAGTATTACGTTTCGCATTTATCATAAGTCATAATATGGTCTGCGTTTTTTTCATTAATTTAAGGGACATGGAAGCGACAGATTTTTTTTGAAACCGAACATGACAATACTCATAAAATGCGTTTCTGAGACGATAATAAGGATAATAGCGTTTGAAAAATATTTATAAAATTTCTGCCGCAAGAAAAATTTATTTGTTCCGGGAATGCCTCGATGCCGTTTGCTTTGTTCCTATGCGCTCAATGCCGTAAGACTGCGCCTTGGCTAGGAAATTAAAAATTGGATATCTCGCGAAGTATGCATTTTTGCGCACTCTGGTTTTGGTTTCAGTATTATTTTGGTGATAATCTTTCATATGAAAGGTAATATTTTTTTCGGTTCCATGTCCCTTTAAGATCTAAAATAACGATAGGTCCTACACCACGACGATGTTCTTTAGCTCCTTATTTCACAACTGGCTAACAACAATGCTAACACCTCTCTCAATTTCGTTTGTTAGTTTCCAGAGATAACAAAGCTTGGAAGATAAGCGGGTTCATTGGATTGCTTCCTCATTCTATTCATCAATTTACTTCCTACTCATTTCTGATATGGGAGCAGTGCACAGCATACGCTTAGCGTGAGTTCTTTTTTGGTCAGTAACTTATCTGATCTCTCCATTTGTTACCTATTCCTTCATTACAGTACCGTTTCACGGACTAGCGTTCCTCGCCTATTTCATTATGCCACTAAGAGGACTAAATCTGCCTTTTTTGCTGCGTATTCCGACAAGTACCTCTTGTACACGAATATCGCATCCACCACTACTCTGCTGGGATGCGGAGATTTGATCAGTCAGGCACGATTTCCTTTTGAAAATTACCAATATCAATATTTTCAGTATGTTTCAAACGACAATCTTCCGTTCGCAATTGATTGGATTCGCTTTCGTAAGTGTAAGATACATAATGAGAATAAAATTACTTATCATCTGAAATCGATGTCCAAGATTCCTTCATTCAGGTAATGCACTCATGATGGGTCTCATTATCGGACCGATGGCTCATCGATGGTTCAAGGTCGTCGCGCATGCTCAAATGTCCATTATTCATACATCTCCAGTTTCTCGATTCGCGAAAGTTTACGGGTTCCCGCACTGCGATAACACTAAAGAAGATCGTCTGCGATTCCACTGTCAATCCGGTATTCTCAGCGACGATAGTAAACGGTTTGCATATCCATGACTAATTCTTGATTTTGCTTTCTTCTAGGACTTGGTGTTTTGGAAGGCAAAAGCTTGTCTGTTGCCTTCAGCCACTATAAAGAGAAATTCTGGGATATCTTCACGGTCAGTTGCTTACTGTTCATGTTTCACAAGTCTAAACATTTCTAGAAACCCACCAACGTATTTGCGATGTTCCCGTTCAGCTAGACATGACAGTGTGGCCCACAGCTCAGTTCTTTAACTTCTTCTTTCTTCCTCCTCGATTTCGTGTTATCTACGTCAATATGGTCGTTCTCTTCTACAATACTGCCCTGAGGTATGGCCTCCCAGTCTTTCCAAATGAGCCCTCTAATTTCAGTCTAATTAAGCACGATAATGCTGTGGAGATTGTCTACTAACTAATCACATCTTATTTTCTATTTATTTTTAGTTTATTTAATACAATGTGTTGTATTTGAATAAAAGCATACGTCTGATTCTCGATGTCCCCTACTCTATTCTCCATTCCATCCCCCCACTCCTTCCCTTACCTATTCCCTTCCCGCCATTCCTCACTGCCCGATCCACTCATTCCCTTCCCTTTCGCATCTCCCCCTCGCACTTTCTCCCCCTTCTCTCTCTAACCATCCCTCTCTCTCCCTCTCCCTCCTTTTTTTGCCTCCGAGAGAGAGAGAGCGTGAGTGTTCTTTTAGTGTGTTCGTCCCTCTGCAGAGTGACCCTTCCCTTTCCTTTCCTTCCTTCATCTTCTCTCTTCCTCGCGTTTTCCCGTTGGGACCCGGAAAGGTTTGAACCGAATGATTACGGTAACCTATGAAGAATGCTTCAGATGACGATGTCGTCCACTTTGCTGTAGGGAAATTCATCTGTCAGTGAGGGGTGGAGAGGTAATTTTTATGATTATTATGGTAGATTCCAGGAGTACCTCAACTACTTTGCCTTTTAATCTTTCAGAATTTCTTTACCGCTAATATATGTAGAAGGAGAAACCATTTATAGATCGGAGGAAATAATTACTTGAGGTATTGCATTGTACATAAACGCTCACGAGACACGAATCGGTCGATAATCAGGGACGCGATCAGGACAATTCATGGGATACCGTAATACTAACTCGATTACCGTAATCTACGAGCCTATTGTTAGCCATCGCATAGTTTGACCGTTAGACTCTCCCTTTAGCTTTACCATTAGTGACGCGTGTAGAACTGAAAGATGGTATCTCTCTTCCTATTCCCCGCATCCTCCACTAATTTATGATCTTATTTATTCGTTCCACTCCAATCCTCGATTCCTCCTCTCAGATATCGATCCGATCCATGTCTTGACCACAGTGATTCTAGTGACCATTCAGCGATTGCCTCTCCCTCTGTCCCCCCTCATCTGAAGTGTAAATAGTTGATCTTTGATCTTTCGACATTTGCACATAAGATCCGAGAGATGATGACCGGGGGTTGTTTACTACTCTCCACTTGCGAAATGGTGCCTTCCAGCTGTCCCCTTCATTTTCCCTCGTATGTCCTCTTTCTCCCCCTTCCCTCCCTCCATTCATATGAAGGTCGTGCAGGCCAATGGGAGTGAATCACGTGTGTTTGTGTCTTCTTCTTCTCTTTCCTCGTGGTCATTCGAATGGACAATATAACGAGTAGAAGGGAAGAGGAAAGAGGGGACGAGTGACAGACACACACGGTTGTAAGGACATACACACAGGCAAACTAAGTTATCTGGCCTAAGGCTATAGATAATACGTATTACGGTGAAGTTTTCGGTTGCCAACATGGTAGCTTCATAGGGAAACACACAGAAATACGAGGACACAGACAGACAAACTGAGGAATGAGGAAGAATCGAAGTTATGCCTGTATGAAGGAAGAGTCATAGAAGATGAAAGGAAGACAGAAATACGACAAATATGGAGGAAGATAAGGGAAGAGGAGGAAGGGGGGGGAGAGAGAAGAAGTAAAAGACGAGAGGAGGAGAGGGGTGAGAAGGGAGGGAGAGAGTGATTGTATTCCTCGCACTCCTACGCAACATGAACGACGTTATAGGTGAGATCTCCCTCTATTATGTATATCTTATAGTCTTGAAAATCGGAACGTATACTTCGTGATTCCGCTGTTACGGTGTTTAGCGAATTTTTCGCGCTTTGAAACGGTACCATTTCATTCCAAGAAAAAGTATCAGAAACATGGGCATACTTTTGAGATCAGTAACACCTAGGCTTTCTCATGACAAATACTAGAAGTTGATTAAATCGCTTTGAAAGGCACCGGAATCAGCGCTACAAACGGAACGATTATATCTTCCTTTTTTCTCTACTATACATTTATGACATATTTTTTCCCGAAATTTGTAGATGATGATATTCGTGATTGAATATAGGAGTTAAACGAACGAGATGCCGAAAAATAACCCTGATTTCTGTATGAACTCTCGCACGGAAAACACCATATCCTAAGCATTTTGTCTCGTTCGCTTAACATTTAGAACACTGTGTGTCCCTCATTAGTACTCCCGTCAATCATCCCGAGTACTCTCATAATTCATTGCATAAAGCCACTCTCCTTCCCCTTACCCTCATAATCTCGTGTAATTCAAGGTTCGTTCTTCGGGCCGAGAAGGGTCTCACGGAGGAAGAGAACAGTCGTTACTACACAGACAGAGAGGAGAACTCCCGATGGAGTGCTTATTGCGAGTAGTCAGACGGTATCTGAATACGTAATATTCAAAGATGTATAGTGTCCATTCCTAGCTGTATAGCAGGCATGGTAGTTCTGTAAAAAATAAACTCTTGGTGCGAGAAATGCGTAGTTTTATGTTTCAAGCATTCCGTATAAGGCGGAAACCACAGTGCTTCCGGTAGATGTTCCATAGACTGTTCTTTAGCGTAATATCTACTTCGGAGACTTCGCGCCTGAAAGGAATGAAGTGATGACGTCATCGATGAGGGAATCTCCTAGGGGAGAATCGAGGGAGGGATGGAGGCAGGGAGAGGAGGAGGGGAGGAGGAGGATGAGATGGAGAAGGGAAGAAGAGGAGAGGAGCACGGATGGGAGACAGTCCTACAGGTAGGGATAATCGACCTGTGAAGATGGTGGTATCACGGAGGAAAGGAGTTCACTCGGTTAACTCATTCCTACTTTGGATTCTATTCATACCGCTCTGTTCTCTCTAGGAATAAGGAAATGACAGAATGGTTTCCTGCACCATAGATGAATATTTTTGTCGTACTTACTCAAATTCTGGGTCCTCTAAAAGGAAGACGCTTCGTTTATTTCCGGGTTGAGCTTCTTCTTTGTCCTTGATATGCAAGCCAAACACACTCGGTTCTCTTGCAGGGACGAATCAATGGAACGAGATGAAATGTGGAGACGGAGAAGAAGGAGCATTTGTGTACCGAACTATAACGAACGAAGGTCAGAACGACGATTCAGACATGCAATAATATTTTAGTCGTGATTGGCTTGTCTGAAGCTCACTTTTGACTGATTACCATGGTGACTTGCAGATTTGGATTCTGCATGAAAATTTTCAATGATGGTGCGTAAAACAACACATCGTTCACTACGAGTGAAGTATAGATGACTTCTGGAAGAACTCATGCATATCTTCAAATATTGCAGATCGGCCTTGGCCCAGTATGAAGTAGAAGAACGAACGGTGACTCCACCACCGAGGAGAAGTACGATGAGGTGGTGAGGGGATACTGTATTGAGAAGATGGGTAGATGTACGGTAGACTGTTACTAGACCTCCTGAATCGAGTCCACTTAATCGAATTAGACCATTTTTTCTTGGTTAGGTTTCAGGTATTAGTTATAAAGCAGGCATTAGGCATTAGGCATTAGTTACAAAGGAGACTTTCTTCATGTCATTGATGAAACATACCCCCAGAAATTCGGTGGTAGGACTCGATTCAGGAGGTTTAACTGTTACGAATGGAGAAGGAAGGGGAACCTTCAGACACATGTCCATTGAAAGATCAGAGGATCAGTGGAGGAGTATACCGGTTGTTGAAAGGTTACTCTTTTTATTGTATCATTCAAGTATATTTTATTTTCGATAATCTTCAATTCGTTTAATACATTATCAAAATCCACCTCTGCTTGAGGTACTCCCCATCGGACAGAATAGAGACGTACGAGGTGCGACGTGAAGAGTTGAGAAGGGGGCGGAGTCCCGAGAGGAGACCGATATGGTTATCCAGGTGAACATTCTAACAGAAGGGCAAATGAGATGTGGATAAAATACCCCTGGCTTCGATAAGAACTCTAACACGGGAAACATTTTCACCCAAACACATGTTTGCTCGTTCGTTTTACATTTAGAACATTGTGGAGGGGGATATTGATCAGACCATACTACGAAAACGAAGTCGATGTGGTAGAGGTGAGGAGAAACGATGAATATGGACGAGGAAAGAGGGAACAATGGGATCGACCCGTCAGTCGAGGGTAAGACCAAATTATGAGATATGTCTAAATTCATTTTCACTAGAAAGATATTTAGCATTTAAACGATTGAAATAAACAAGTGGAAACATATGATGATACTCTTTCACGTTTTGAAGTCATCATGAAATTCCTTGAGCGTTTCGCACAAACAATCCCCGGGGCCCTTCGATCGAAACGATGGGAGACGAAGGGCCATCTCACCTAGAAGAGAGGAAAGAAGACGGAATGAGAGGGTGGACTACAATCGGGTTTCTTTCAAAGAACCCCTCACACCGCCAGTCAACGAATATATCGGTGGATATTTGATCTTTGATCACTGACCCGCCCCTCTTCAGATTCGGATAATATGTACGGCAACAGTACCCTGTACGGTGATGACTGGTCACAGAATGGAAGCGTGTGCAAGAACTCCTATCTTGTTTGGTAGGACTCCTACAATCAAACCTCTATACACTTTCTGTCCTTATTGATGGAGTCTGAACTTACCCCAACAAATAGCCATTACTGTAGTTCGTTCAGTCAATCGGACGGTCTGTCCCCTGACCTGCTCTCCCTCCTCAATCGTCTCAACGACCTTCGTTCTTCGAAGGGACGTCGTCCTCTCGTCGTAGACGTCCGTCTAGTTCAGGAAGCAGAGAGGACCGCCCGCATTCTCTGTCTACACAAGGATATACGGTGAGTGATTTCTGACCTGTTCCAGCTTGATCTTTGATCTTTGAGATTTGGCGACAATCGCAAGGTTTCGCTGTGGAGCGGGGCGAAGATCCACGAGGGCATACCTGATCTGTGGTCGAGAGGGGTCGATCGATATACGAGGGTATCTCATTTAAATATATTAGGTTGTCCAGAAAGTAATCCAAGAAATTTTTCTTTCTAGCATTTTATTTTTCTTTCCTTCAAGGCATTATCTATCAGCCAAAAGATGACAGTGATAGATAGTGATAGATAAAAGATGATGTCCATGTGTTACAGAATGACATAGTTGTTATAAGCTCACAGTGTGATATCTTCCTGGTCTGTTGCTCTAAATCAAGGACATCTGATTTTTCCAAGGGTAGTTTTCGCTTACCAGAGAACATGTATAGTAAGAATTCTAAAAATGTTAGTATACTTTTAGTTGAGGACAAATTCATGTTTTTATTTGGTTTGAAAATACTTCGGGTGAGTTCACTCCCTGCGAAAAGTAGAGTGATATTGGAAACTCTGCACCTTTCTCTTGTTTCTTAGCTCATGGAAAAATAAGTATTAGTGTCTTAGGATGCTTGGGCCCTTACGTATTCCACATTATCATGACTAGTCTAAATTCGCTGATCCTAGGGTGCTACGGTAATGAATTGCACTCTATGTATTCTAAAACAAACATTTCTCAAATCCCGTGAGAGATAAACAAGAGATCGTATAGCGATTATATCTGAATTGCTACTGCCTATGATATATTACTAATATTTATTTCAGATATCATCCTAAACATGTTAAATAAACATTGTCCGAAAGGGTACCCTTCCCTAGGGGCTACCTAAGACCGCGGTGCCAGCTGTGTTCGAACGCTACGATTTTTCTATGCTAAATCTCAATTAAATAAACTAACAAAGATATAGATGCACACTTCAAAAAGTACTCTTCAATCCCCTATGGGTAGGTTCGCCACACGATACACCACTCTTTTGAGAAGTGGAAAGAACGAAGAACGCTACTCGTTTTGTCAACTCTTTTACGTTTCCCTCATTATTTTCTCTGCGCAATCAAGTTTGACCAAACCTTGTCACCAATACATAGGGGCATTCTTGCTCTATAAGTTGAGGATATAACAGGAACTGGCCATCAACTTTCAATTAAAATAGCGCGAGCCAAAGGGAGTAGATGGATTTGATGAGTTTGTTCTTACGACCAAATTGTAAAAGTAGGTAGCTGCACCAGTCCAAGTCTGGGGTAATAATAAAGTTCAAGGATCGTAGGTGTAGGCAGTACAAGTATAAGATTGAGATATATATGTTGAAACGGTCGAGAGAAATTCTTGGATTACTTTCTGGACAACCTAATACCTATGTTAGGAAGATATATCAGAGATGGACAAATAAGAACCAGCCATATGTGTATTCTAGTTGTAATTGCATTGCAGGACGAGCTGTCCCTGCCCTCTCATTGCACCCGCTTCGATCCCTCCCTCGACCACCATCTCTCCGTTATCGGTTTAGCCTCAGGCTACGACGACGTCACTCGATGTTTTCATGTTGTCGCTCTTTTTGAGTGAATCGCCTGCCACTACTCCACATAGTCATTCTAATCTTTCAATGTCTTTCAACTGCTAAGTTCAATGTATTTCAACTGTACTTATGCATACTTCCCTGATAAAAAGGAAAGGAAAAAATGAAATTCATCGAAGAGTGGCATGATGATCAACTGTTCGTTAATTGATTGTCTCTTAAAATGAATGAGATCGATGGAGGGACCCTTTTAAAAAAAGGAGCCGGCTCACGAGTATGGTAGGTTTTGAATTCGCGGGAAACCCTGAAGGGGGAAAGGAAATGTTCGACGAAAAAAATCGTTGTTGAGTTATGGTGCGCTCAGTGTCGAAGGG
>LS919912.1:267140-278798 GCA_900490955.1 Micoletzkya japonica
AGTTTGTAGTCTAGACCGACTAGCTAAATAACTCCTGGCATCGCCTGCTCGGTCTCGATCTCCATGGAGCAGGAAGGGAAGAGCAAGGGAAGGGGCGAGGTTTGTAGATGTGAGAGTGATGAAGATCAGGCGATGCCACTGGGTATATTTGGGGGAGGGGAGTGCTTGGTTGAAACTACAAACTACCCCACAAGATTTACCGTATCCCATACATTCAGATTGCAGCACTAAGGCCTAGAAGGCCGTTTCGAATCGGGATTTTTGCACATCTTATTGTCTAGACCATGCTGCTATGTTTCCAACGACTAACTCAAAAACGATTTCGACGGGTCGGCGGTACGCCAAAGATCAGCATAGCCTCGCAGAAGGTACACCTCTCCGCACATTTATTATTGGAGGAAAACGAACGTTGAAAGAGCTGCACAATTCTTTCCGCTAACCACCGTAAAAATTCAGTCGGAGCCGACTTTTAGCCTAAGCTGGCATTTTGCCAAGAGAGTTTTACTGTATTTAGCGGAGTGCGCTGCAAAGATTTCTCAACGTTCCTTTTCCTCCAATAATATTTTTAGATTTTGAGTCATCTGGCATATATATTCTTCGTTTTTGTTCGTTGTATAGTTGTCGAATACCCGATATTGACATTTGAGCTGAAGGACGGGAGGGGGGACCATGTGCAGGCACAGGTGACGGTACCTCGCCGAGCAACTCGCTCGGATGAACCGGGCGATCCATTCCGCTGTGGTAAGCAGAATGCCCTGTGAACTGAGAAATTAAAGACTCGCTCTCATTCGATAGCATTAGATGCTCCGAATCACGCAGTTTCTCCCTTTTACTTGAAAAAATTTCTCGGTTGCCAAATAGTGAAAAATAGTGAAAAAATAGTGAAAAAATTTCTCTCGTTGTATGCTTCTCTTCATTTATGCCTCTCTTATTTCTGGAATCAATAAAATAGTCGGGTGGCTTAAGCGTCGACGATCATAAGAGAACAGTCTCTGCTAAGGTTGGATAACCGGCGCGATTTGCGTATTTATCATCTTTTTTTTCTTCTTTTCTTCATGGGTTTCATTACTCTCGATCTCATGATGAGGTTTGATTTTCAACCTCTAGTTTCGAAAAAAAACTATGTATGTCGGAATATCTATATGCGATGCTTTTAGGAGGCGGATGAGGAAGACGACAATTATGATTGGAATGAGGAGTGGGCGGATAGCGGAGACGAGGCCGGCCCATCTTCGAGGACAAGGAACACAGTCAGTCTCGCATGAAGAAAAACGATGCAGTCTGTAGTGCACTATGGAAGGAAGTCAACAAAATATCAAAAATTCTTCGTTCGTCTCTTGGAATGAATAAGATGTTCAATCAAGGCCAAGTTCAATTTCTTTCAGGAAGCTACAGAGTTCGCCGATGTTGAAATGCATCCTTGGATAGTGGAATGAAGCAAGGTGAGCAGAGGAGTCGTTTTATGAATGAGATGTGAAACATAACCGTCTAGCGGTATATATAGTCAAGAATCAAAAATGGTCACGCCTTTCCAGAGTTATAGTTTTCTCTATTGATAATGAAGCCGAGGGCAGACCATCTATCTGTCAGTAAGCACAATCTTAAAATACTTCGGAAGGAAACGTCAATAATTTATCATTCAGTTCCTTTCACTCATCCCTCAATCGCATTATCCCACCATGCTTCTTGCGTGAAATTGGACCTTTTCAGAAGCGATTCGAAGGTGTCTCCTGCAAGAAGAACCTCTGAAGCTACCCCACCACTATTCTCCCTTTTCTCGATGAACGAGATCACTCGGACTTTTGCCCGTTCCTGGGGGTGAACTCGAAAAGAAAGTGAGAGGGGGGAGTATCCCTAATAGGTGTCACTTTTCTCACTCACTTTCTTTCTGTTCACACAGAGACACACGAACAGACAAACCGACACTTTCTGTTATTGTTACCTGATATGGGACTGTCTGAGAACTGAATGGCCAGAGGCAGCCGGGAGTCGAAGAATATCGGCGATTTGACGATTATTAGCAAGGTTCCTCAAGCGATTAGATTGAGATGATGTTATGAAGGGATATGTGAAATAGTGTATTTTGGCAAAGATACGTACCGGCGAGGTTGACGGTCGTGAAGAATATCAAGAGAAGCCGATCGATGACGTTAGCTACATGAGTCCAGTCATCTGATACCTGAACATTCCCTTCAGCTTACATTGAGAGATATCGATTATCCATTTGAAACAGACTAAAAAGCACGATATTACGACCCACCTGATCCTCCCTTTTCTTGGCTCGAAAGTGATCAGCGATGAACGCCAAGTTGTCAACCATTCTTCTGTAAGAGAACAGACTATGATGGATACTCAGAGAAATTTCTGGGGAATAATTCCCCGCGATTTGCACTTCGGGAATAATTCACCAGCCGGCTGGTGAAATTTTGATTTTTGGGGAATTATTCCCCAGCGTGCTGGGGACTTTATTCCCTAACAATAAGTGCATTTCGTGGTGATATTTCTGGTGAATTTTCGCTCTGTGTAGGGGTTACTGTAAGGGGTACGGCATACCGTATGATGTCGGGATGCATTCCCCGTAGATGGGCCAACTGGGACAGTCGCATCTCGCCGTCTCCGATATTGGGAAGAGTGAGGAAGTAGGGGGAGGGACGACGGGAACTAGCGTGCACGTCTGTCGCTCAAAGCCTTCGATTACTGTCAAATCATGAAAATAAGACTTTTTAGATGTCGAATACTTCTCGCAATCACTAAAAGACATGTAGGTGTATGAGAGATTTGCAGGGACACGAGGAGATGAACAGTGATGCCGCAGATAAAAGGTACCCGAGGCACTGCTCCCATCGTCACTCGCTCCCTCTTCTTCAGGCGGCTTGAGACAGATGTATCGGGGGAGCGTGTGCAGGAAGACTGCACGCATCCATCCAGGCATCGGGTGGGCAGAACCGTCTCTGAGTAGAGGCAGAGGGAGGTTAGAGCAAGCTTATTGGAGGGGTATGGGCAGAGGAAGACTAAGGAGATTGTAAGAAGAGTCCTACCGTCGGTAGAAGTTGAGTGTTATGACGGAGAAGATGATTGAGAGCGAGACGAGAAGCATTGTGAAGAGTAGGTACTTGCCGATAAGGGGAATCACCTGGAATAGCGACATCGACTGCACTCCTAGTTGTACTTCTCGATAAAGGCATTAGAAGTAAAGATGTAGGATGCGAAGTATATTTGGTCGGACCAGTGAAGTGGGTGGAATGAGCTCGATGAGAACGAGATAGAAGACAGTGAGGGTGACGAGAATCGAGATGGAGAAGGTCATCTGATGTCGATTGGCTATGGGAATACCGCTGCTCTTCAACTCGATACCTTGTGCTCAATAGGCGGAATGTAGTACACGAAGGTTGTGAGAATGGCTGAAATAGAATTGGTTTGAACGAATACTATTGAACAAGAGTACCGATCAGCATGCAGGGAATGACGAGGTTGACCGTGTAGAAGAGAGTCTTGCGACGAAGCGAGATATCGAAGGTGACGTCGATGTAGAACTCCTACAACAACGGGAAAATTATAGGTATCTCTAGAAATATAGATAATGAAGTGAACCTGTCCGCAGCAGCCGGGGTACAATTGTTCGTGTCGTTGGGATGTAAGCGCCATCAGATCCCATTCCAGACTACTGAAATCAATCATTTCACGGCGTTACCGTATTAATTCCAGAGAAGATTACGGCAGTTCGCTTACGGATAGAAGGAAGACAGATCCATTCCCTTCTCCAGATACTGGTATTCCTTGCCGTAGTTGTCGAAACGGGTCTCGATCTTCGAGTCACGCGACTAAAACGCAGGATGGGAATGCATATTTTCATTCCTGATGCGCTGCAAAATGTGCAAAACAATGCTGGGCGGAGTGGGGTTCGAACTCACGCACTCTTACGAGTAGTAGAGCTTGGGTCTGGTGCCTTAGACCACTCGGCCACCCGCCCTTCGGATGAACGGGCTCCGATGCCACCAATGAGATAGCTATTTGCATAGAGTTCGCTTTTACGGTTACTTGAAGATGTTGTGAGTAATCTTCAGTAGATGATGAAATTGTGCTCATAGATAGTAATAGAGTACCTCTCTTCCCTCAACTCTCTCACAATACACCTTTCCCCCTACGTGTGTTTCATGTTCTTCGTTTACCTTCCCCCACATTGCCAATTCTTAACTGAACCTTACCGGAATCTGTCGTACATCCAACAAGAATCCATTGTAACTCCACCCGCCAAACTTCATAGTGCAATCTTGCGAATCGTACGGAAAGTACTCGATGTCGATCTGAACTTGACTACGCATTCCAACTTCACAAAGTCTATGGCTAACCGGGCAGAATGACTTGTAGATGGAGGGGGGCTTCCATACCACCAATCCCGTGTAGTAGACGATGGCATCACTCATTATCGTGATATGAGGCTCGCCGTCCGCGCTACAACTAATTACTCCTACAAGTATTCCTCTGGGCTTACAGCTTTTTATATGACTCGGAAGGGAAAGATCAAAGATAAATTGTCCTTTGATCCACTATTTGATTATTCAAAGCATTTCTGCTTACTACTACCAACTTGTAACGCCTTGTAGACATGCCAGGCAAGCTCCATAACTCATTATAATTGTTTCTTTAGCGTTTTCTAAACTTTTTCTTGTATCGTAGTTGCTTAGTCCATTCCCGTTCCCCTTTCTTATTATATGATCTCTCGCAAAGAACAGCTGACCCTGGGCGACTTCTCCGTTCGCGTCCCTTCACACCTCTCCCCCCTCCCTCCCTGTCTCTCTTTCTCTGCGTCTCTTCTATCCATTCCCTCTTTCCCTCTCAAGGTGCGATAATCGTTGCAAAAACGTCTCTCGCAGCGAGTTTTTCCACGGAGTGTGAGTGTTCCCCTTCGCTTGAGGGAGTCGCTTCTTTCTCTTCTCTTCTTGTCCCTTTCCCGTTCCCTCAGGGCAAAAGGGAGTGAAAGTCGCGCGAGATGCATGCTTTCCCTCTTCCCTCTACAAGTGGCTGTGCCCTTTCGACAAGAGCTGTTACCTTACAACTTCTCCTTTGCACTTCTTGGCTGCTCTTATCAGTCAGTAATAATCTAGAAGCATATGTGGATCTCACTTGTTGTATAGCAGGATATCGGGTATCCATATCTGATCAGAGGGAATATGCAGCTTTCGTATGCCATTCCACTTCTCCGGCTCCCATGCTAGTTTGTTGTCGAACCATTGCTGGAAAGGCGTTTAATCTAAAGACTGTAGACTAGATAGATATTTCAATTTCCTGAACTAGGCAAAATTGTAGAACGTGATAGATCATAGTCTACTAACCATCTCCAGCCATAGGTTGGTAGTGAGAACTTGGTTGACTTCGTCCTGCAAACATTTTCATTTATGAGTAATTTTTTCGTATTTAACCATTTTATCCTTATCGCTAGATGCAGTTAACTTGGAATTTGAAAAAAGTTGTCTCTGGATCGTAGTCATCAATAACACTTTCTTCTTCTTCCTCTTCCCGAGTGAAATCGTAGACAAGTTTGGATAGTGTTCACACTGAAGAAGAAGTGCAGTCGACAATTTATGGTTTACCTCCTCCCCCCTTAACACTCTCTCCTCCCCGCACACTCTCTCGTCCTCTCTCTTTCTCTGCACTCTCTCCCTCCCTCCCCTCTCTCGCTTCCCTCATCCCTCTCTATCATCACTGTGGATGGCGACGTTCCTCAACCCGTTTCCGCCCCTGCCCTCTAGCTACCTCTCTCGCTCTGTTCCCTCTCCGTCTCCTTCTTCCCTCGTTGCCTCTCCATCCCCTCCGTTGAGAGGCAACTCTCCTTCAGAATGAAGGAGTCATCGTCGCTCTTCGTGCACATCGCAGTCTCTTCCATAGTGCTGTCTTCGCTGTCTCTTCTCATTCTCGTTCTCTCGCTTCCCTCCATCTACATCAGAGTACAACGGGAGGCTCAATTCATTGAGGAACGGGCTCTCAAGTTCAAGGTTCGCTTCTTTATTTTTCTCTTGCAAATTTACGGTAGGAGGAAATACTCAAGATACAAGCTACTTTTCCCTTGTGGCAGCGATATATCAGTTCAAGCTTCATCTCATCTTAAAGGAAGTAGGAAGCGATAAATAAATTTCGTCCAATTGCGATAAAACTTTTTATTTTACCTTTAATAATAATAAGAAACATAAAAATAATTATAAAAAAAATCAAAAAATTCGGAGTATGAAATTTATTTTTTCGTTCCGGGGGAATCCAGTACAACCGTCGTGGAACGAAATTTCAAAAAAAAAATCATTTCTCGAATACTATTAATTTTTATGCTTTTTCCTTTTAGTTTCATACTAAGTTCGGCAAAATCCTTCATATAAGTTTCACTTGAAAATGGGTTCAATGTCCCTTTAATGTATCTATAGATCACTTTCTTCCTGATACAGCCATAAATTTTAAATGCTTCACCCCCTTCCTAATAGAGACTAAAAGAGTCTGGCGCCGCTCTAGCATGCACACTTTTTGTAGCCATGCGAACATGTTTCCCCGGTTCTCTCTCGACGGTCTGTCTCTGGTTGAAACGAGCAGCAACTTTCACCGATCGAGCGAATTGAGTGCCGGGAAAACAATGAGCTATAATGGATTATATAAATACAATGTGTAAGTTGTAAATTTTTTCAGGACGATAATAGCCGCGTGTGGAAGGACCTCCAGGCATCGGGAGTAAGTCAACTCTTCCGAGCACGCAAGCAGACCTGGGAGAGCATGTGCAAAGGTACCGTAACCCGGAAGTTCGGCGGGTCAGAAGAAGTGTCAGGTTGTCATGCACTACACTGTGATCCGGGACCGCCTGGGCCCGTGGGAGAACCGGCGCCCGATGGAAACCACGGAGAACCGGGTGAGAATTCTATACGCAATTGCTGAATGGTTCAAGCAAATTCTCATTCACGGTGCAACGACTGTCTATGAAGTAATGACGAATTATAGGTCGACCGGGCAGTCCGGGTCCCGACGGTGAAGATGTAACGATGGACCCGATACCCGAACAGCCCTGCCAACTCTGTCCACCTGGACCTATCGGCCCGAGGTTGGTTCTAATAAGCATACTCTAAGAATAAGACCTGTTTGCATGACTAAATGATTCTCTCCTGATATGACACCAGATGAACTCGTATTGCAGAGGACTGCAAGGCGAACGAGGCGCGGCTGGATTCCGGGGAGGAAAGGGAGAGAATGGAGAGGAGGGAAGGGACGGGAAGGACGGACCCGATGGACCACCCGGAAGAAGAGGGAATAAGGGATTCCCTGGCAATCCTGGTATGCATCTTGTAGTCGATATCTCGGTGTACTTAGCTTGCTTCAATGTTCCCTTCAGGATTCCGTGGCAATCCGGGTGATGATGCCTTCGACGGAGAGGGCGCGAAGGGACCTCCCGGAAAGACGGGTCCCCAGGGGATCAGAGGGAGACCCGGTCTGCCGGGGAGAAGGGCCAAGGGCAATGGACATCCGGGACTGCCCGGGGAGCCGGGGACGGAGGGACCGAGAGGAGAGAAGGGACGGGAGGGAAGTAGGGGACTGCCGGGAGAACAGGGACTAAGAGGTGGGCACTTCCGATGATAGCTAGAGATCGGCAGATGACTCACGACCAAGTCATTAAAGTGTATTCTATGTCTGCGCCTCTTCATTCTTCTCCCCTGTCACGGTCCATTCTTGCACTTTCACGACCAAGCCATCGGTCATCTGCCGAACTCTAATGATAACTCTTTCTCTCTCTATACAGAGAAACAGCCTGAGATGTGAAAGTGGGAACGACTGAGTATAGCTTCTTTCCAGGTCAAGAGATGCAGTACTGTCCCTCTGACTGCGGAGTCATGTCGATCGTCGCTCCACTGCCTTCAACCACAACGAGGAGACCCTCCACTCCTTCCTCAACCACCCCTCGCCTATCCACTACTCCCTTATCCACAACAACCCCACACCCGTTCTCCTCATCCCCCTCCCCTCAACCCACTGCCAATCCCTCTACCCGCACTCCCTTCTCCTCGCCTCCCACCCATCATTCCTCCGTCTATCCCCTTGCTTCGATGTGGTCGACTCCCCCCTCAGTCGCTACCTTCTACCGTATGCCCAAGGTCGTTCCCTCTTCTCCTCCCCGCGCTCCTCTCATCTATCACATCGATAAGGGAACTCCTGGTGGGTATGGAGACACTCTTATGGTGGATGGAGAGACGAAGGAGGAAGAGAAGATGCCGGTCGAGTTCCCTTTCAATCCCGTAGAGAAGAAGATGGGCGAGAGCAAGAAGAAGAACGAGAAGGAGATACGGTATGCACCTCCGAAGAAGACTGAGAAGACTCCGAAGATGGAGGAGGAGCTCAGGAGGAGTCATCTGGCTACGAGTACGGTAGGGACTACAGTAGGGGTTACGGTAGCGACTGAGGCTACGGTCGAGATCCATGTGGAGGCTGTCACGGCCCCGACTACAGTATACCCGAACGTCGATGAGAATACGGTAGCGAATTCGGTTGTGGAGGAGACGAAGGACGAGGTGGACGAGGGACAGGTCATTCCCAGGATATTCTCCTTCTTCAAGCCAACCGTGGCCAATGTCGAAGCTGTGGGAGAAGAGGAGGAGTATGAAGAGGTCTACGAAGACCTGCTCACAACCATCGAGTCCCCGAGGACCTCCGATCCCTTGGTAGCGGCATCGACCACTACCGTACCCCCTACAGTATCTCAAACAACTACAGTAGCCTCGACTACGGCACCTCCCACAGCGAAAGCAGACACGACCACCGTACCCTCAACTACAGTGCCCGACCATCCGACGGTTACGGTACCCATTGAAGCGCCTACGACATCTCTGTATGACAAGCACAACAAGACCCCGGTTATGGATATTCTGGAGAAGGAGTTCAAGGATGCCCAGGATGAATACATGAGTTTCCGATTCCGAGCGTAGATTGGCGATTGTAGATGCCATAGAATGTTTGCAATGTGTGATAAAGTGCAATAGTTGAAATCTAGATGAATTATCTGACTGGACATAGATACAGACCACATCGATGAGTCGAATGAGCGAAGCTCCGAACTTGACTTTGACGGGTTCTGTCGCATTCTTGACAGGGCGTACATTCTTGTTGTAGTAGTACAGCAGATCCTGCAAGTCAAGATGAGATATGCTTATAACATGCTTACTGTTCGGTTTCACCACGATGCTAATGTTTTGCAATGGGCATATAGATATGGTTGTGGAAAATGCTCCTTCATTCATCATTCCTATTTACGTCTAGAGAGCAATGCGGTATAAAGAGAGTGCAAACAAGACAGAGCAGAAATGAGTTTGCTCATGGAACTTTACCGTCGACAATGCCTAATGGCTGGGTTACCTCATATAGCTGATCAGCCCACCGATTCGCCTGTACGCTGCATGCGAGGAGTACTGTAATAAAGTATGATTAGATATTTGCATATTCACTAAATCTTCGTCTCGTAGCACTGTTCTGTCGAAAGTTCTCTCCCTATCTAATCCCTCCTTCCTCAATCTATCGAGTCTCCTCTCTCCTCCCTGTCCTTACATCGCTTTTTGCTGTTCCTCTCGGCTAATTCGGATACGCTTCATTAGGAGGGAAAGGGGATAAACACTAAGCAGACAAGAAGAACTTACGAAGCACCGCAACCGGGTTCATGCTCGAAGCATGGCGGGGACCGGGAATTAGAAGGAACGAAAGCCGGCGACCGGGAAATGAGAGGAGAGCCGGAGAGTAGAAGAGGGGACACCTGCAATAACACAGACGGGAAAAAGGTGACGGAAACAGAGGAACGACGATAGGCTACACTTTCAACAAGGGAAATATGAGAACACACGGTTAGGAGGGATCGAGGAGTTAGAAGGGAGACTGAGAGGTAATGAGGAAGGAGAGTACGAGGTAAGAGAGGGAAGGGGAGTGTGATGAGGGACAGCTGTCACAGTAGACGAATAGAAGAAACGGATTGTTCAGTTTGTGATTAGACACTAGCCGGCACTTCTTCCTTCTTAGAGCACAGAAGGGAAGGGAAGCGAGAAGGGATGGGGTCTGTCTAATTGTGTTGAGACGACTCTATCCCATCCCATCTCCGAGACTCGAAACTTTGCACACTTTCTAGCCATCTCTCCCACCCCCCTTACCTCTTCTCTCTCTCAACTCCCCTCTCACACAACCCATACCCTCCATCTGGCGTAGCAGGAGAGTCCCATTCTTCACACTTTATTATCTCTGTAAAGTGAATAATGTACATGGAGTGAAGTGCATTGAGCGAACGAGAGGCACACGGGGGAATGAATACTGTAGATATTAGGGGGTCTAAAACTAGTGTAGTTTGTAGTCTGGTCTCAACTAGAGTGTAGTCTGTCATAGCCGTCTGCAGGTGTACACGTAGCCCGTCGCACAGCCCCGCTCGTCCCGACCCTCCACCTGGAAAGGAAACCCGTCTGGCATAAGTTTCAAGCACTGTTCAAATAAAAGAGAAAAACAAAAATCTTTTTTCCTCGCTATATTGTATGTCTATATATATATCGATATTGTATGTCTTAACATTTTTCGAAAAGAACGAAATTATGCAGTTCAAGCGATGCAAGCAATGAGTATGGATATGGTTGAGGAAAATGTTCCGTCAGTCGTCTGATTTCCATATGCATATGAAGAGAGTGTGCAGATATTAGGAATGAGATAACTGGCGGAACGTTTAAATCGTGTGTGTACCTCGTACAAGCATCGACACAAACTGTCCTTAGGGATGCCAGGAAAGAGCATCTCGCACGACCAATCGTTCGAACGGGAAGCCCGTCCGTCCCGTTCCGGATTCATCACTCGACAGTTGAAGGTCGGCCCTGAGAGATGAAAGATCAAAGATCAAAGATCAAAGATCAAAGATAAAAGATCAAAGACTGACCACGTATCCTCTGGAACCTGGAGGGTGCTCGGGACCGGAAGACGGGTCGGGGCTGAGGGGGCAGGAACGGTCGAGGGGAGGGGGTTGTAGTCGTAGTCGTCGAGCTGCAAATACCGTATTCATCGAGGGTTACGGTAGCTGACTTGATGCAATAGGTGGAAGTCTTCTATTAGCAACGCATACACTTAGTATTAGTCAAAAATTAATACAGCAATCCCGCACACGTGGTTGTTACTGTTTCCCAACCGATTAGTGACCATTTAGCCTTCCCTAGGTCTAATAGATTAACACAGTTTACAATCATCTCACGACCTTCGCTCTTTTTCACTCGTGATTTGGAATTAAGAGAAGGGAGCGAGCAGAGTTTAGTTCGCGATTAGGTTGGAAACTTTGAAGGAAACTAAACTCTATCTGCAGTGATCAGAGACGAAGTCATGCCCAAAAATTTCTAAAACTAATCCAATTAAGAAAAAAAGACGGCTGTAAGCTGTGTCCCACCATTGTTGCTGGTTGAAAGAGAGTGAAAGAATGTTCGTGTTTATATTGTGACCTGGGAAGGGGAGTGGAAGGGGGAGTTCGCACCCAGACGATCGTATTCCTTTTCCACACTGGCCAGAAGAGTTTGCGCGTTGAAGGAGAGGTGAAGGAATCCGGAGTGGGAGTGACGTCACGAAGGAGAAGAGGGGGACGACGGGGGGTGGGACGGGGGAAGAGCATGAGGGGAGCGGGGGGAGGAGAGT
>LS919912.1:292108-324306 GCA_900490955.1 Micoletzkya japonica
AGAAACCTCCCTCAGTCGTGCCTACGACTCCCGTCCCGAAACCCGCTGCCCAACCCGCCCCTCAGGCTCAACAGGCAGTGCCTCAGGCGAAGGCTCCAGTTCCACAACAGAAGCCTGCAGTGTCCCCTCAGGCTAAGACCTCCGAGGCAACGAAAGCCCCCGTTCCCCAGGCTACGCCCCAGGCTGCGAAGCCAGCACAGCCCGCTCAGACTCAGCAAGCACAACAAGCCAAACCGGCCGTTCCATCCTCTCAGGCAGCTTCAGCTCAAGCCAAGTCGGCCCCTCAGGCAACCCCAACCCAAGCGAAGCCTGCTGCCCAAGCAGCAGCCAAGCCTGCATCCCCTCAGGGCAACCAACAACCCCTTCAGGGCAACCAACAACCCGCCCAACCCACGACCTCGGCCCCGCCCCATCCCGGACGACGTGGACCCAACGTGCAAAAACCCCAGGCAGTACCCGCTGCCTGATCAGTGATCTTTAATCTTTCGACTATCGGAATTCACATCCTCACCTGGGGCAATTGTTGTCTCCGTTACGCTCATAGTAGTTGGATATCTAATGTATACTTCTTCTCCTTATTCCTATTTATTCTCTCTGTGCAATGCGTGTATTGTTGTGATTGTCTGTGTGATGAAGACGAATATTGTCTGGTTATGGGTCTACGGCTGAGGGGTTTTTATTTTGAAAAGCGTATGAGCTTTAGACCGGTAGAAAGATCATTCCAATTTCGATTATTCGAGAAACATAATGAAAATATTTTAAAAGCAGTGTAAATCAATAGAGTTAAAGATTTCAATATTTGCTATGATAGGCCAATCATATCTCATTCAAATCTTGTCCATGCCTCCAGAACAAGCGTGGAGTACCTTCCTAGCAGTGAGAGGGGCGTCCAATCGAGAGAGGGGATGGGGGAGGGAAGAGTCGATGGCCTTGCGCAGGGCAGAGTAGGCTGCCGTGCCAAGGAGAAGGGGAGGCTCGCCGATGCCCTGAGTGGAAGGTGAGTGATACACTCAAATTTCTCCACAAGGCTAGGGAAATTTGGGCGGGGTCGGGCCGTATGGAAATTTCGCTCTGTGTGGTGGGGTGGATGGTGAAAGTAATACCTATCTTCCAGAACTTATACATGTTGTGTGACTATCTTTGTTGAAGTGATGGCCAAAGATTTCGGGAATCATGCAAAAATCTTTCCTGCCAGCTTACTTTCGATCGGAAGATCTGTATCTCCGAATTCTTTCCCTTCTCAAGGAGTCGAACGCGAAACCGAGACGGAACCATGTGAAGGGTTGGAATCTGAAGATTTGAGAGGCTATTATTACAACGTTACGGTAACTGGGAAATTCTCTTTGCATGAATTGTTCACTGCCATTATTCCCTGTCTCCTAGATACCTTATACGAGTAGGCTCCGTTCGTCAACAGATGTCCCTTCTCCGTGTACTCCAGCTCCTCTGACGTCATCAATCCGTATCCCTCAAATTCATACGATATCGATTGTCCGCTCAGTTCGCGATAACACTCGATTAATTCTCCCTTACCTGCATGAATGCCCCCTCGATCTGACCGATGTCTATCGCCGGATTGATACTCTCACCCACATCCATCACTATGTCTACGGAGAGCAACTGCAATTACTCACTATCTAGAGCTGAAAACATATATACCAATGAAAAAGCTAATAAAAAGCTCTTTTAGAGTAGTGGATAGCATATAAGACCCGTGGAACTAAAAAGTCAGTATGGTATCTTGGCACAGAGGCAAAATGCCAAGATTCCACCTGGATTCTTGGCATTTTGTCACTGTGCCAAGATACCATTCAGACTTTTTAGTTCCACGGGTCTTATATCACGAAACTGAAATAAGCCCCCCCCCCATCATAAACGCCTTACTCGATGCTCCCCCGTGAGAGTGTCGATCTCTGCCATGACACACGCTACTCCTGTAGTGAAGTACGGATTGTCCTCGGGTTTGAGATCGAGAGCTTCTCGGTTGATCCTAGGGGAATGGAATGGAATGGAGGGGGATACCGTCCCCGCTCACTTGATGCATTCACTGGCCTGCAGGGGAAGCTTGTCATTGAAGGCATCGACGAGCGATTGTTTCCAGTCGTTCTTGTTCTTCTTCAGATACGGCGAGAGTCCACGAAGGAGACGCTCACAGGCTTTCTGAGAAGTCTCTGTTCTAGGTAAGTGCAGTCTATAGACGTAGCATACGAAAATGAAAGCAAAGCAGTTCAGTTTGCAACTTCCATTTCCCCTAATCCGAAATACCTTTACCGCCCATCCGTTTATATCTGTTCCAATGCTCCCTCCAGTCTCAGGAGTATTCATCGTTTTGTCGGTCGCATTCTCGAGGATCGAGATGTTTTCCATCGGAAGCTGAAGAGAATATGTAAAATTAATATTTGCATTTCATAATATTTCACTATGTATGGATAGAGGAGAATCACATTGAAGCAATGAGCAGCGATCTGCATCATCTTCGTATTGAGTCCCTGACCCATTTCGACCGAGCCTACACTTATACGAACTGTTCCATCGAAGAACAGCTGCACGAGAGCTGTACCCTGTAAAAGGCGAAGAGTGTGAAAAAGTGAGAGAATTAGACTCATTTTGGAACGAAAGAAACTGACGGATCGGTTTATTCCACTATATTCCTGAACAATATTGTTATTCTCTAGATCCTTGAAGAAACAGTTCTGCTGGTTCCAGTGTGATGTATATACTCCAGGTGAAACGTAGCAACCTGTTCCATGTGACAGTAGAAGGTCAGTCCATGTCTTGCTCCAGCCATGGCCACGCCCCTTTTCAGCCGGGAATTGCTCTCGTTGAACCGACGACAGTCTTCTTCCAATTGAGGGAAGTTCGACAGTCGAGAACACTCCTCCCAGCACTCCTTGCAATTATTCTATTCTTTACTCTTCAAAACAATGTGAAGTTTCAGTGCGAATTTTTATGCACATGTTGTGAAGATTAGCCAACTCTGGAAGTAGAAATACCGGAGCATATTTGAAGCGAAAGTCTCTACATGTGTATGGACATCATTTCCGCTCAAGGCCTTATCTACATAATGTAAATCAATAAATGAGGTTTCTAAATGCGATCGGATTCTACTCATGTATAAAGATAACCAAATTGTTTTCCTACACATTCTCTAACGTGTTACATGTTACATGAATTCGATTTGTGTGCTCCCCACTCATCTACACACACTACTTATTGAGCCCATTAAGTCCATAGGGCTCTTCAAAAATTGGAATCCAAAAACTATTGTCCGGGAGGCGGATATATTATTTTGCCATTTCTCCGCAGGCCAGCGGCCGCGTGTGTTTCATTTTTCGCGCGAGCCAATTTTACACGCAGGGGAACACTTATCGCAGTGACATCCATGGGTGCGGCCTAGGCGAGCCGGGTTTGACAAAATTTGAGTGAGCCCACTCTTATGCTCACAGTATCCCTTTACCACGGTTATAACTTTTTTTTCTATACGATAAGTAAAGGTTATAATTTTTTCTAAACGATAAGTAAGTTTTCCATCAGATGTACATATTTCTCACCGGCAGACAGTCGTTTCGCAGTATTCCTCCTGCTAAATTTACATGCCCTTCTCGTGCCAAGTTGATTAGCTTGACCTGCAATTCAAACAAATAAATGTATAACGAATCAGTAAATGCTGTAGAGTTCTGGTCATATTTTATTTCTATAAAAGAAAACGGCTGAGTTAAAATTGTAGACTTGGAATAATTATTTTAAAAACTTTGAAGTGGATCTTTAAAAAGATCCACTACACAGAATTCCGAGCGTCATAATAAATAGCGAATAGCGGTTTTCACGCATAGGATCCGATCCTGTAGGCGAACCAGTGAACGAAAAATTATAAATTTAAAAACTTAAGCTCACCATTATGAATTCAACAAGTCTTGAAAATTTGGTTCTGATTGGTTAATTAAAAGAATTTTCATCGAATTTTAGAACTTTTGGTTAGAGGCAGCTTCCTCCTTTAAAGCTAATCTTGCGAACGGAATGCTGTGACTTGCATCGTATACTATATATTTAACCTCTTCAAGCGGTCGTCCGGTCTCGCTCGCAATTCGATTCATCAGAGCTTCCATGAAGTAGAACGTCTGTGGTCTACCGTAACCCCTGAAACGAGTATCGTAGAAGTAACAATTTCCAAGCCGTCTGGAAATTAACAACATAGATAAACGAAACGAACCGAAAAGCGGTGTTCGAGTGCATGTTTGTCTTGACTGCATAGCACTCGGCCCTCATCGAGGGCACGTTGTACATTGCATCGGCTGTTGAGATGGTCGTCGACACCTGAGAATAATATAATTTCGAAATATATTTATTTTAAGCTTAGAATTTAATAAAGTATTGGTAGGATATTTACAGATAGACTGTGGTCGGCACTGTAGCCAGCGTTGAGGTACATGATGACATGGAGAGCCCGGAGACGACCAGTCGAATCGAAGCCCGCTCTGGAATGGAGGTGAAATAGGTTGAGGAAGATGTTCCGTCAGTCGGCTAATTCCTATTTCCAACGAGAGAGCGAAGCTGTAGGAAGAGAGTGTTGGAAAAGTTGCAATGTGGTTACATGACGGAACTAATATTTGCCCGCTCCCATCCCTCCTCTTCTTTATTCTGTTCCGCTTTTTACCTTGTATTCGAGTTATACAATTCAATTTGCGCACTCTATTCTGAATGATGGACAGAAGTGCTAGTGAAACGGAACATTATGATGTTTATATTTCATGCAGATATATAAATATATAAATATATAAGCATGACGTGGTTCAGCACGGAAGTGTATTGTGGACTTTTGCATTGTATACAGAAGAAATAAAGCTACTCATAAGGTAGAATCAAGTAATGCCGCAATATACTGCATCCCTAGCATCTCACTTGTACTTGAACAATGCAGGATGCCGTTTTCCCGTGGCTTTCACGTCGTCTAATCGGGGAAGAACACACGACACGGGCACTCTCGAATACTATGTTTCAGCACTTCTTCATAAATGTCAAAGCTTAATGGTAACGGACTCGATTTCTTCCACTGCAGGGAACGCTGAATATGTAATCTAGATTATACTTGAGCTTGTTCGCAGCGACGAGTGCGGGCCCACGTGCAATTCTGTCATTTGACGCCTTCCCTCCGAATCCGCCCCCGAGACGTTTGACCCGAAATACGCAGTTGATGGTGGTAGTGAAATGGATATCACAGTGGATACAGAATGATCAATGTTAATGCTACATACCTTAATGACGACGTTCGACGAGGGTATCCCAAGAGTGTTCGCCGAGATATAATTGGAGTCAGTGGGACTTTGCGACGATGTGTAGATGGTCCTGTCAAAAAATGAAACACCCTAAATCGAAGTTTCGAAATTGATTTTGTACTATATGAGTGAAACCTAAGCGAACCATTCGTTGTTCTCGTGAGGAACGACGATGCTTGACTGGGTTTCCATGTACATGTGTTCCTGTCCTCCCATTGCAAACTCTCCCTCAATCTGTCGACCACACTTCTGCAAGCAGTGAGAGGACACTATACGATTCCTATTCAATCCGTCGTAATATCCCTGTGAGATAGAGTCACCCTCACGGGCGAGGGGATGACGTCAGTCTAGAGGTAGGGGGGCTGGGAGCCTAACTCCTGCCAGCCTTACTCCATCTCTCCTTTCTTTATTCTCTCTTTTGGAAATAAATCTTTGGCATCTAAAGCATGGCAACGCATCCTAAGCACGTAGACGTTACGCCGTGAAATATCAAAATTTCTGACCTTCCACTCCTCCTCCACCTCGCCTAATTCCCTTCCGAACACATCCGGAGTATCTCTGAGATACGAGCGTTTTGCTATGGCTTCCTGGAGAAACACGCTATTCTTTTTTCTTTTTTGATGCTGCATCAATATCTCCACTGACATGGATATCGAAGAACGGAGTGAGTGGTTCGTATTCCACTTCCACCAACTTCGCAGCCCTCCTCGCCGTTGTCACATCCTCTGCCACAACCACTCCGATCGGCTGACCTACCGCCTCGACCTGATCATAGCGATATTCGCATATTCACTTACCTTAGATAAAAACATAACTACCTATATCTTAAATAAAAATATAACTACCTATATTTACCACAATTTTACAAATGTAAGCTAGAAAGATGGAGACCTTTCCATCTGCGAATATCGGAGTGTCGTCTTGTATGAAGAAACAGGGCAGAAGCCCTGGTCGATTGGATCCCCCCGCCGGGATATCCTGGGAAGGCAATTTCAAGACAATTCATTGATATTGCGCAAATGAGCTATGTAACTGTCACATTATTATTTAGCTGTTGTTCCCTATAAAGAAGGAATAAGAGCGAGACGAAGAAGCCCATTTTATAAGGAGTTTGAAACATACTCGAACATCGAAGTAGCCTATGACTCCCTGCAAGGCGAGGGCTGACGTCGTGTCGATGGAGAGGATCTTTGCATGGGAAAAATCGCTGAGGACTAGGGCCGCATGCTTCACATCTCAACACAGCATTGGGAAACAGAGATATTTACATTTTTTCGCGAATATGCCGGAACATTTTCAAAGAATCAGTTTAGTTTAGAAGAACCATCGATCCATCATGTTCAAAATGTTAATTGTAAGCAAACGAGCCAACTGCTTGGGAAGTCATGTTTCTCTAGCAAGCGTTCCTACAGTCTCAGCCTCTCGTTGGCTTAGCATTTGCTCTACTGTGAGAACATTGTGGACTGTGCTTACCGTACAACCTTATATCATCGACGTATACGGCCTCTCCAGTCACATGTCTGTCTGCCGCTACATGAGACAACGGACGGCCGATCGGGGTGAATTCCGGCGATTCGACCTGCATTCACGATCTTGAGGAATGTCATTCGTGTCTTGTCGATGGTCACGCTACATATGAAAGCAAAAGATGGTGCACTATTAGTTGATTGTGGAACATAGATAATCATGAAAACACATCTCACGAATCTTCTCATTCTACGTCAACATTATGCTGCGCATAGGTTGAGTTGACAATGCACTTTTAGATAACCTTTTTCACTTAGTAATTGTACGCCAAAGGCTCGCCTTGTAGAGCTGTAGTGGTTGGAATGTCGAGTCCTCAAGCGACATTCCTCTGCGTCCCCGTCCCAGGTGAACGTCTACCAACTTAATACTTATTAGAACTATATATTACGCTTTTCAGATCATCCAAACTAGTCACACATCGACTAAATCTAGGACACTTACTCCTACAACGGCCGCCCACAACAGTCTTCTCTTGTATTCCTCGTCCTTGCTCCCCTCATATCTTCCCATGTCCCTTCCCAACGTCTCCCTTAGCTTCTCCTCCTCTTGTCCAAGTACTGCTCCATCCAATCTCAAAGATAAGATAAGCAGAACAGGAATTCTTCACTAAACGTACTGTTCGGAAAGTTCTTTCGATAAGTTCTTCAGAACAACCGGAGCATCAAAGAAACCAGCAGCGATTCGCACCGTTTTCAGATCTGACATGAATTTATTTTGAGATGACGGCAAAATTTAAGGCTATGTTCGAACAGTCTCTTAAAGATTTCCTTCAATGTGCCACAAAAAGGTAAAGCACATATTATCAAAGGAAATGTGTGTCCTCAGAAACCCCCACTCGAGTCAATCTCTGCCACACAATTCACCACTGCATCGTCCCCTCCAAATCGCCTGCCATGTTTGAAGGAATACACGAGAGATGACTGCAAGGGTGCTTGTTAGCTTGATGAATTCATGATTATTACTATATCGTCTACAAATTTCACCCTACTTTCTGTGTCGGAATGAAAATTCCGCAGATGAGTTTGTCCTTCTTCGACTGTTCTCTGAAGAAGTCCTCCACAGTCACGGTATTCTCTTCTCCCGATCGTAGAGAGATTATGCGGAGTCTGAAGATGATACAAAGACGTGAATTTACGCTAATTAAAGGTAAAATAACAACCTACTGCCAGTTCAGAGCAAGGGCGAGTGTGCAAATATCGAACTTTGCCTTTCCGATCGCGATAGCTCCAGCCCAGCTCTCAAAATACATTCTGGATTTTTGGGAATTTCTAAGGCGCTGCCTTTTCTATGACGATCGGGGAACTGATAAGGCTGCCTTATTTATATCATAGCTGAAACATACCGCAGTATTCTTGACTTGATCCGAAGAGTACTTCGTGTACAGTAATCGGATAGCCTCCTTGTATTGATCATGTTCACAATGATCGAGGACAGCATCGACTAGTTCCCTTTAAGGTTTAATTCATCCACAATGGACTGCCGCAAATACCAGTGACTTTTAGCTTGCGCCCATCTTTTACTTTCCAACTTTCAGCATCGACACTCCAGGCGCACGAACTCTTCTATCCATGTGCTCTCAAGATCATTTTGTAAGATCATGAACTAATCCACGTGAATATCGCATTCTCATAGGCAATGCAGACGGGGTGGCAATGTCGTCAAATCATCGTGTCTATGTGTTGATGAGGACACGAAGACTGGGTTATTCATGAAGACAGACGGACAGACACACACACACAGACTTCATCAGACGACGCTCTTGCGAACTGATATTGTTAGCAAACAAGGTTGCTCTTTTCGTTATTTTTCAATGTTCCGCAACTAAGTACAATATTCTATATATACTCTTCTTTTCCCCTTTCTCCAGTGACTTCATTTCTCCGCCTGATGTAGCATGAATATTGAACTCAACACACTATAAATAAACCACAAGTTATTTATGCCAACGTAAAGGCACTTACTAGATTCTAATTGTAAGTATTTCAATCTAGTAGGTATTTATTATTGTGTTTATCTCCTGCTTGAAGCACGGTCGATTCATAGTTATCCCTCCTACCGTAATCCATTTAAATCCTACCGTATCGTGAGTCCCGCACCGACTTCAATCCTGCCCCTTTCCACTCGAATTTCTCGTAGTTCCTCTATACGGTGAATAGACAGCCACGTCGCTTCCTTCTTAGATGGTGGAAGGGCTGAATTTGTCTTGCAATTTCCATTTCATCCGTATTTTACATCCTACTTATAGGAGAAAATGCGCAGACTACCATCTCTTGTGAGAGGTCTCTTTTTGTCAAGTGAGACCCTCTCCACTTCCCCCCTCCTCCCCATCCTCTCCCTCTCCTCTCCCTCCACTTCGCTCGTTTACTCACCCATCTTAGCAGCCATCCCCGTTGTAATCACCTCGTCCCATTCCTTCAGTCGACTTCCCAATTCACAAAGTTCCTATGAATATTGAAATATCTTCCTTTCCACTTCACACTTCTTCTGACTCTTATTGTATGCATTCAATTATAGATATATGCAAAGATGCCATAACCGGGGTATTAAATAGATTACAATAGTGATCTCGATCCAGCTCAAAGTAGTTTCTGACTGCCCTGTTTCCGTGTCTTCGCTCGATACCCTGACTAACTCGGAGTGTTCCCGGTGCGAATAGAATAACTCGTTGTCCTTGATACACCGCTGACGGACGCCTTGTAGAAGAGGACTAAATATAGAATGAGAAGGGGGGATGGATGGGCACGCGACGGCCATGTGAAAAGGGAAAATGGCGGCGAACTTTTCGCCTTGCGACTCAGCCACCTAGCTTCTGATCTGTTCAATTCCAATTTTTTTCTAAAGCCAAGAAATGCATTTTTCAAAGCTCCCCCGTGAACGCTGGAATTCGCGTTTCATAGATGATTGAATTGCCTCGCAGTATCATGCGCCTTCAATTGCCGTGTTATTCTTTCGACGCTTTCAAGAGGAAGTTGGAGAGGGAGAACTTCCTTATTGAAGACCGTGGCACATCATCAATCAGTCTAGACGCTTTTTATATTGTCCGGCTGTTGCGATAGCTCGTCAATCTCATGGATTTCACGTAGGCTGTTTCGAGACGATAAGACTATGTTGCAAGAAAGTTTTCCACTTTACCATACTCACCTCTTTCGAGTCGATAATAAGTTGTGGAGGGAAGAGGACTTCACTGGTCGGATCAAGATTGGGCATGTCACTCCACTGTACGAATCCTTCTATTGTCTCGTCTGTTCTATCGATCGATTCCATTCCATTATCTCTACATGGACAGTGTCCTCCATTGCCTTTGCAACAACCATTGCTTGTAGAATCTAAAAATATGCAAGACTCCTAAAAAACTTGCAATTATACAAGATAGAATTTGAAAGGAAAAAACAGATGTATCATACTTGAAAAGGAAGCAAATGCCTCGAGAATCGGTCGATATCCAGTGCATCGGCAGAGATTTCCAATGAGAGCACCTCGAATTTCATC
The DNA here is from genome assembly GCA_900490955.1 of Micoletzkya japonica. Taxonomy (NCBI): domain Eukaryota; kingdom Metazoa; phylum Nematoda; class Chromadorea; order Rhabditida; family Diplogasteridae; genus Micoletzkya; species Micoletzkya japonica. The sequence continues at coordinate 302,398 of LS919912.1, forward strand.
GAGGGACGGAGTTGGATTGTTGCTGAATTGTCAGCTTTTATTTATGTAGTTTTTTCGTTTTTGTTTTAGGTTGTGAATATTACCGTAGCAGAACATAAGCTGCCATAACGAAGCCTGGCGAGCAGAATCCACATTGGGTTCCTGAACGGAAGAGTAACGAGGGTACGGTAGGAGTACTGTATACCATTAGCCCAAGCTAGTCGCTCCTGTATGGGATGCAAGCGGGTTGACGAGCCTTAAGGGGAGTTAACGGCTAAGGACAGGTCCTTAATAGTTAAGGGAGCCTTACCTATGCCTTCCACAGTAAGCACGAGACAGTCATCTACCATGAACAGTGGAAGGAGACACGAATTGGCCGCGACGAATCTGGGAGGGGATATGTTTCACAAGATAGATAAATAGGCAACTAAATTACCATTCACGGTTTTTCCAGTTTTTATGTCGGGATATAGGAAAACAATATCTATGGCAAAATGAAGGGTTGTTTTTGCCGCTTTCGCCAAAGCGTCTCATTCCCTCATTTCCCCTCTTCTTCTTCTCCTTTTCCTCCACTCCTCCACTTCGCCTTCCCGACAGATAGTCTCTCAGTCAATGCAATTTTCCGCCTGCTTATTCCAGACAGAGTATCTATCTAAGGGGAGGGGGGAGGGATTCATCTCAAGGGGAATCCCTGAAGGGGTGGTCTGAGGGAGGGAGAGATATGTTCCCACTTCATCTAGCGACAGTAAAATGCGCGCTTCGTGGCATTATACGGTTATAGGATGATGCTTATCCGGTACACAGCTAGATATCACTTCATACCGTAGCTATATTGTAAAACTGGTTTTAGCGTGTCCTTCTAACAACCATTTTTTCAGGTGATTCTATTACTTTCTAAAGTCCCGTGCCCTTTACATCTTTACCCCCTCCTCCCCTTCTGAACTCTCTGTCCTGTTGCCTGCTCTCGCCAGTGTAACCTCCCATATCGTTTTCACATCCCTGCAATAACCTCTTGCACAAATAACAACGTGTCCTGTCCTCACCCCCTTCCCTTCCTCCTCAATGCCCACTTCATCTCTTATCTCTAGCCTCAGGGGTCAATGACCAATCTCTCCCTCTGAATAGTCACGTGTTCCTCTATCCATCCGCTCCTTTCTTCCTGTTTCGCTCACTCATTTATTCATTCCCGTTCTTCTCGCAGACCCTCAAGTTCTCCCTCCTCGAAACTCCCCCACACCATCCTGTTGCGGATCCACAATTTTCTCGCCTATTCAACTTGTCTAATACAATTTGTCCATCTCATCTCTGAACGCAATCTATTTATGCTCTTTTTTCCATTTTATGGTTGATTTTCCACCCACGCTGTTCATATATCTCGAAGCATACTTGAAACGAGAAATGGGGATTGAGAGGGCTGACGGTGAGGGGGTTAGTAGACTCTCATGCTCGTGATGTCTCTGTGATTGCTCCACACAAGGGGCTACCCAAGGGGATTGAGGAGGAATAGGGGTCTATCTAGAATGGGAAGAAGAAGATGGGAGAGAAGACTCGCTTAGCGATAAATAACAGAGGGGGAGGCAGGTGCCCTCAGGGCTCTAGTCTATTATCAACCAATTCAAGGACTATATTGCTTAGGCCTTTTCTCCACTTTAGAACCACTATGTAAGGATGACTTGACGGCGACGAAAGAGCTACAGAAGCCCCTACCGTACCTAGGTTTGTCCGTCCTCCTGTCCCATCTCGCAACGGCTACAGTACACGCTCCACAGGCGCCCTCCTCACAAGCCAACTTTGTCCCCTTGAGTTTCACTGAAATGTTTTTACATCATCTCGGCGAGCTTAGACTATTTTCTAATTCTCTACTGACCCTGAATGCGCTGGTCACCACAAATGAACTTCCTAAACCCTACAGATAGATTATCTAAAGTTATTGTATTATTGTCGTTAGCTTCTGTTCTGTCTTTGTTTCTTGAAAATAAAAGTAAGAGAAAAGCACAAAGAATGGTCTATAGTGTGCTAATAAAAAGCCATGCTAGCTACGCAACACTGCTTACAATTAGCGCGTTGTCCTCTTTCTCTGTTATTATTCCCTCCGTCCCTCAAGTCATTCATTGGCCGGATACTGTATATTCCGCTTGAGAGTCTACGTTAGATGAAAAGTCACGTTGTATCCATCTAGTTATACTTTACTGATCAGAGTTTCTTTGCGCAAGCTTGATTTCTTCTATTTCCTCTTCTGAGCGCCGCTTCATTCTCGCTGCATTGTTGTTTTCTCAACCATCTTCACCTAATTTCAAGAAAGCGCGCGATAACATCGAGTCCTCACGTTTTCCATTAGAATTCTCTTCTTCTTTGCGTGTCAGCCACTCACTTTGATTCCTTAGGAAATAGGCGAGTGTCATCTCAGGGTCGACATTCTTCACTACAACTTCGCTCCCGTTGACAAACAATCGAACTGACGATTTCATTCTGAAACATCCTTGAACAAGGGTTTTTGAAAACAAAAATTGACGAGCTAAATTGGAGACATAAGATATAGATATTCATCATAGCTTTTCCTAGCGAACATTCTAGCGACACTACGCGAGCTTACAATTCTAATATTTACATTTATAGCAGTTCATTCCCCTAGAAGTTAGTCATTCTTTGCAAGACCTTTCCGAAGCCCTCTTCCAAGAAGTGCGGATTACGCGTCTTATCCTATCTAATATCCCCTCCATGCACGTGTCTATTCACGTCTCCCCGTTCTTCTCCTAATCGCAGCTTGTGACCATCTCTCTCGCCCTTTTCTCCACCTCTCTTCATACGCAACTATTGCATTGTCAGCCATTATTTTTCATAAGGGGAATACGCCGCAGCATCCGATGTCTCGGTAATGGTAACAACGTGTTGAAAACCCTCCACGAAGAATGAAAATACGAATTTATCTATTTGGCTTCTTAAAGGGACATGGAAGCCAAAAAAGATTGGCTTTCATATGAAAGTTTATCACCTAAATAATATAAAAACCAAAACCGGAGTGCACAAAAATGTCTACTTCGCGAGATATAAAACCCGGGAAACTAAAAGTTGGGGGGCCGCGTAGGAGATTTTTCGGGCAAATTTTTGCCCGACGCGGCGAAACCGGCTTCTGGAGAAGGCAACTTCGCCGCACAGGGGGAAATGCCATCCCATCGGGCGGGATCCCCTTCTACCAGGGGATTCGCTCTCTGGCGGGATGGAACCGTGATCTAGTAGATGCTTTTCCCATCCGTGGGATGGGATTCCCATCCGTGGGATGAGATTCCCATCCGTGGGATGCGATCCGCATCTACTAGAAGTGATTCTCATCCGTGGGATGGACTAGGGATCTACCAGGGGGATTTTCTCCTGGCGGGGAGTGCTGCCCAAATGTGCAAAAGACGTTAGCCGCCAGGGGAATCCGAACCCGCGGGGGTCGGATCTATAGTCAAAAGCGTACACCACTATACTAATCGTGTAGTCTGCAGGGTCGGTGGTGGAACATCTACACCCTTCGAGGGGCGCCGAGGCGGGTGCGCGGGGCGCGTATTGCAGGGTTACGGTAGCCTACAGTATGCTGTGGAAGAATCCGGCGAACAGGAGACAGCCCCCCCCCTTTTCTCCCCACTCCCCATTATTACTACCTAACGTTCTTTTGCGTTTGTTGTCAATTCGTTTGCAGGTAAACGATTTATTATAGCCAAATGGCGTTCATTTAGAACAACAAAACAAGTGAAATGGTGAGTACAACTGGGTAGTGTAGTGCATCGGAAGGAGGGGATAAGGAGTGGGCATCGGTCACATGTATCCGATAGTGTCGAGAAGTTCTTGCATTCGAGATTTAGCCGCATTATGCTGCACAGTGAGTTCTTGCATCAGCTGCTTGAGATCATCAATATTCTTCTGCTGCTTGGCCACCTGCAAACGAATGGTTGATACGGTAGCTGGGAGGGGAGAGGGGGGGGTTAGCTACAGTCAAATAGACTTACCGCTGCCTTGAGTTCTTCTGCGGCGTCGACTGAGAACAAAGTGATAGCGTCCATGCCGTGCTGGAAAGCACACCGTAGTCTCTTACACACAGGGATTGGGTACCTCTTCGAGAAGCTGGTTGCCGTTCATCCGAAGTCGAGGCCCCTCACGGACCTCGAATATAGCTCCATCGGAAGTGAACTTGACCGGGTACAACTGCAACTTAAGGCTGCGTACATAACGGAACTCAATCTAATAAAAGGTGCTCCCGAGAAAGAACTACTACTTCGGAAGGTCGCTTTCACCCCTCCCCTACCGCCATCCCCCTCCCTCCCCCTAATAAGTGCTTACGTGTCCGTCACAAACGATTTTGACTGCGATCCTTGCACCGGTCTTGCCATTATTTGAAACTACTGAAGTTCTTGATCGAACGTCCTTTAGTTTGCCGACATAAGGCGTAGCCTAAAAGAAGCCTTCCTTCACACTCTCTACCCAACCAGCTCACCTTGGCAACGGATCTCTGCTTCGGGCCTTCGACGCTGATCATAATGTCAGCATCGGTGAAGTTCATCTTCAACTACAGTACTCCTAGCGTTCGCAAGAAATTAGTTAAGGTTGGGTTATGAGAACCACATAAAACGACTGACAACGGTTGAGAGTGCAAAAATTTATCGCCACTACGGTGGCATACGGTAACAAAGTATGAGTGTTTAGATAGAGCAACAGAGGCGGGGAATGTCTTCATCGGTCTTATCGAGTCAATAGCGGCTACGCGACGGCTTGTCACTAAACAGACACTACTAATCGTTTACGGACCGCAATGCCAAATTACCGTTTGTTCATCTTATCTGCGTCGTCTTTGACCGTCGCATCGTTAATCATTCGACTACGATAAAGATCATTATAGCTCCCCCCAGCCCGCCACTCACCATGTCTCCTTGGCCGCCCTGAGATACTCCAGCTCGTGGGTGAGCTTCTTCAGAGCGCTGTCCGCCTCGTCGAACGGGAAACGCTCGACCTAGAAGAGCACTATGGACACAAGGAACTAGGAAGATGCATACCCTTATGCATACCTCATCGACGATCATCGGCAGAAGAACAAGAGTTTGATTGAGAAGAGAGCAGAACTGATCACTGTACGTGAAGGTTCCATCGGTGGCACCGGTGGAGGGGACGAGGTCAGTGTACGCGACCGTGCCGTTCACGTGGAACGGCATTTCCTGTAATGCGACCGATTACAATTTGCACTTCCAAATTATTGCACACCTAGGCCAGCAGCCTTTCATCTATGCAGCCTAATCTGAAGGCTATCACTTGAGAACAAAGGCAGTACCTTTCCATCGTTGACGACTGCCACGCTGACCTTGGGAGCACCGGTCCTCTTCTCTATATTGCGCAGTACCTCCACCTCCCTGACACGGGCTACCGTACCCTAGAATGGATTCATCTCCAGCTTCCTCACACCACCCAATACCTCTCCCGGAGCCGGTGACGACGTCCTAACGACGACCATCAAGTCACGAAACTCTTGCATTTTCTGGCATTCTAACGTTAAACATCATAACGGACGCACTAGATAACGAGTGTGGGACATTAGCAACCACGTTTCGCCATGGAACCAGAGTTAGGTACTAAGTCTTTATCAGCTATGATAATTCAACTTTGAGTAGCAACGTTTGGCAAAAGATAGTGAACAACAATAAAAGCATCAGACTAGATTGGGTTAACTGACGCCTGATAGTACAAGTGGAGTGTAAGGACACATACATCGGTGGAGGCACCGCTCTTCCGATTACCACGGCAGCTTGTGGTTGCAGGCGGCACATCGGGGACACGTGAAGGCGCTCTCCCTTCTCGAGGCGCTCTTCAGAAACTCGATGTACATTGCCCTTAAAGGCCACGTGTTAGACTCACTTCACCTGATACACCAACTCACACCGCCCTCTCTCTGTGTCTTTTCTCGCGCCCTCCTCTATCTCCCCTCCCGAAGCACGAAAGTACCAACCTCTCCTCCTCCAGATCCCGCAAACGGTCCAGGTTGTTCAGTAGACGGTCCATAGCCACCGGTTCAGTCATCATCTTCTTGAGATACGGCTAGAATCGCATCATTATCTCGTTTACATGAATTTTTGCTACCTCCCAATCTCCCACTCCCCCTATCTCAGCTCGCCCCCCTTACCTTGCACAAGCCTGACTGAATGAGAATTTCATCGGATTTCGTGGCAGCCAACTGCACTCGGCTCATCAGATCCCTCGCACATTCTTGCTTTTGCTGCGGGGCTCGAATGAATGGCATCAGTCCGGAATTCATGCTGCAAGACGCTTTTTGAATTGGCGTTCAGTCTAGTAGGTATCCATTTCGGTGCACAAGACCGTTTACTATAGGAAGGAGGGAACTTTCCATTTCTTACAAAACGGAAATTTTTTTATCGATTTAGCAAAGTTATAACAATTAACGGGTTGAACAACAACAATTTTTCAAACATCAAAAATTCAAACGACAACAACAAACAAAGCAAAGTGAGTACTAAGAAAAGAGAGAAAACAAAACAAAGTTAATTAAGGGTAAATTAAGATGAGTAGCATCGGTTATTGTCACCCGCCACAGTACGGTTAGCATCGGTATCGGTAGCATCGGTAAGGTCGCTCATTGTTTCTCTATGAGCCTCTCCAGCCTGGAGATCTTGCAGTTCATCTCGAAGAGTCGTAGCATCATGTCCATGTGGAAGATGAGGTTTTCGCTGTCCACTTTCTCGTGATACACGTCCACGTCGTCCTCGAACGCTTCATCGGTCTCCTCGGGGTCCCCGAAGTTCATTGGCTAAACAAACTTTTCATTGCGATGCTCATACGCCGTTGAAGTGCTAATGTTTAGTCTCCGTTCGGGTACTACGTAACTACACAGTGTGCCACATGCATCAGTACTGCATGCCGCAGTACTACAGAAAGATCTATCTCACCATTCCGTATGCTTCCTCCTCCATGATTCGGTTCACCGTGCCCAGAGCCTTGTCCATCTAGAAAACCAAACCCCTATTACCGTGAGCAACTTGCAAGTTTGCTTTGTGTCGAAAAAAGATTGGCTTTGCGTAGGCATTTTGCTTTTCTCTCCATTTTTTACTACTCTAGTCGTACTGACCTCCTTCAAAAGTAGGCCCCAGTTCCTCCTCTTCACTCTGCAGTGCTCGTGGCGGGCCTCACTCGGATCGTAGACCGCCATGTCACCCGACAGCTGCAGCGGCACGGCCTGCGACTTACACTTTTATTACTTTTCCCATGAACAAGTCTTTCGCCTTTGTGCTCTCATACGCGCTAGACTGATGCATTCAAGTTAACCACTTACCAGTTTATTCATTCCAACTGCAAGGGTGATCCTCGGCATCTTCTTGTTGTTTTCATCGTAATTGCCGGTACCGGTCACTTGAAGGGCACTTCCGTGAATGTGCATCGGCTCCTGAAACTAGCTAACTTGCACTCTATACTACCTTTGTAGACTTCTACGGTTTTCGTGAAATGTTGGGTATTCAGCCTCATTTTGACACTGCGCCCTCCCCGTCCCCTCACCCCGTTGAGTCCGCCCTTGCGAAGCACGTCATAGTTGATCTCGAGGTGGAGATCGGTGAAGGGGGAATAAATGAACCTCACAGTCTTCTTCAGCCCCTATGATACCGTAATACCTACGGAATACCGCAATTCTTACGGTATCAAGAACGCCCCAACCGTATTTTCTTATACACTATAACACTTACGACAACTGCGCAGTCTTCGTCCACCGGTTCGGCCGAATCGGTGTTGGGGTCGCGTTCCACCACATCAGCTCCATCGGTCGACTCATCATCCGTCATGGGAATCTTCGGCATGTAGTCGAGTCCCATCCCATCCTGCAGAGAGAACCATCCAAATTTTCGCCTTACTCTACATTTCTATCGTTTGCTTACTTATTATAAGTAAAAGTGAACGTTGAGTACCTAATTTGGGAAAGTCAAGCACCCCCCATAAACTCACGTCAGAGCTGAGACTGATCCTGTCCACCGGCATAACCTCGTCCTCGTCTTCTTCGTTGTCCGCCTCGGCGAGGTCGTACTCATCGGAGGAGTACTGTAATTCACAACGGTATTACTAGTATTCTGCATGATCATTTGTGTTTTTGTGCACCCTCCGCCCATCGCCTAATAATAAGAGCCAAAAAGGTTAACTTACGGTCTTGTTCATGAAGTCCGAGCCGTCCAGCGTTATCGATCGGTCGTCATCGGCTACTACTTCAACTTCATGTGAGACATTATGGGTGGACATCTAAGCCTTTGCTAGTCTCTGGACAGGCAATTTCAGAGATTGGTACGGTCCATTAACCGTTATCACCACATTCATCATCAGTAAAGCGAAAAACGCTTTATTTATCAACAAGTGGTTAGGCTAGTACAGTTAAACAAAACGAAGAAAATCAGTAAAAAGGTAACAAGTTAGCATCGGTGGTGCGAAGACTCAATCATCGGATTCTCACTTTTGACGGTGGTCACCGGCCGCTTCAATCTTCGCCCTTCGCTGGTGACGGGCCATCCTGCCCTCGAGGATGCGTGCAATTCGTCCGTTCAGCTCCGCAATTTGGTCCATCTCGTCGTCCTGAATGAAACCTTATCATCAACAGTGACCGATTTTTGCATGAACAGCATACATTCTCGTATGCAGGATGCGCCTGTTCCCTACTATGCTCAACTCTACGTCACTTACAGAAATGGCCCTCTCCTCGTCATCGGTCGACTGCTGCTCCACAGGGGGCGAAACTCTATACATCTTGAACAGCGCGGCCTTCTTGTGCTGCAAACATGCAAGTTCATCTTTGAGAAACGAAATGCCAAAAGAGATCCGAGATACTTGCTCTATTGGACATGGATATACGGTAACAGTGCACCACTCACAGCCCAGCATGCGCGCTCGGTGCAGTCCTCGCAGCCGATTTCCGGACGGTTGATGAACTCGTTGCCCGTCCTCGCCCTGACATTGCGTCGACGAAGAAGAAGAGTCGAGCGAGCGAGGGTGTTTGCATCGGTATTCGCAGACTCCTGCAATGAAAACTGTCTTCACACCATTACAGATGCTAGTCAGCCCCTTTTCCATTGCTCTGATCTGCAGTATCCCACTACCATTTAAAAGAAAAAAGGCCCACCTCGCTGTCATCGGTTTCTTCGAGCAAGATCCTCTGCTTCTTAACCGACGGCTTTGCCCCGGTCGGACGACCTGGAGGGAAGAAGAACTGAAAACTAACGTTCTGCCTTTCCCCTCTTTCCACTGGCCCCATCTACTTCTGTCTACGTCCCCACTTCTAACCGCTTTACCTCGTGGTTACTGGGTCCACCGCCGGTGGCTCCGGTGATCGTGGCCTCACGCGTGCTTTCATCGGTGTCCCTTTCTTCGAGCGAGGTCTTCTGCTTCGTGATCGGTGATCGTGCACCGGTGATCGTTGCCTCCTCAGTCATCGCGCGAGCCTCCTCAGCACCGGAATCGCCCTAAACATCATAATTTTTCATTAAACTCCGTCTAATTTCATCCCTTCATCCCTTACTTCACCACCTCTAACCGCAATTCCCCCGCTATCCCTACCTTTACATCGGCCTGTTTGTCGCTTGTCGGAGAGTTCGTATCGTTCTCCATGGGTCTCTGGAAACTCTCTCACTCAACTCTCACAATACCACTTAAGGATCGAGATAACACGCGGTCGCCAACCGCTCGTTATCATCAAACAACGTCTTACTAATACTATCTTTATCTGTTTTTAATACATTAAAAACTACGATCCTACCGTAGTATTACACACACTACTTAATAATAAAACACACATAATTTTATTTTAGACAGACTGCAGTTGTTAACCGATGTCTACGACTTGTCCGGCTTGATAGGGCTTGCAGTGTGCAAGCTACCACCGGAAGTCGACTGCCCAGTGCTGCTGATGCTTCTCATCGGTCCTTGCTTCGCCTTCCGTCCTTCCTCCACAGTCTCCACCTTCTCTTCGCTTGTTTGTGCCGAGACAAACAGAAGCTTCACCGGTTCCACCATGTCTTCCACGCTGTCCTTCTTGCTCGCAAGGAGAGCTTCGCGTTTGGCTTTGAGCTGCTCCAGCCGAGCAAGGAGTACTCCCATGTCTTCTTCTTCCTTTCCATCCGCTTCTTTCTTCTGGCCATTGGCCTCCTTCTTCTCTCCTTTCTTCTTCTTTCTCCCCTTCTCACCGGTCCCCTTCTCTACTCTCTTCCCTTCTGCACCGGTCTCCGACTTTTCCAGCATAGCCATGGCTTCCTCCTTCGTGTTGACCGGAGGGAGAATGTTGTCGATGACACCCTTCGCGTGAATCGGCTGCGCAAACACAGCCTGCAACGCAGGTTGAGTTTGCCCGATTACTTTCACCCATTGCATCCTCATCCCTGATTTTTCACTCTTCCTAAGTCCCTCCCCCCTCCCCCATCATCCCAGAAAATGCCTACCTGCTCCATCGGCTTGTACTCGGATATGACCGTGTTGGAGTCGATGAAGTCATCCACGTACTTGATGACCTCCGTGAACTGTGGCTTCAAGCGAGGAAGGTACCACCGGTCTCGCCTGGAAAGGCCACAATTTTCCGATCAATAGAGTTCAGAATGACTAAGAGCTTACTCTTCCACTAGGGTACACTCACTTGCTGATTTCGCGAAGAATCATGATCTCCTTGACCCACTTTGCACCGGAATCCACCTGCATTGGTTTCCTATTTACTGCACGCTACCCTACACAACTGCACTCTCCTTCCCCCTATTCCCTCCATAGGGTAACACCCCCCCTCGCTATTGAGATGCTTAGAACCACTTTACCTCGAGTCTGATCGTGTCACCGGTCGAAGTTGGGTAGTACATGAAGTCGCCTTCCTGCTTCACGTCTTGGTTGAGATTAGAGAAGCCGAGAAGAAGCTTCATGTTGACTTCTGACATCATCGTTCTCCTGATTTCCACAGTGGCTTCGAAGTATGCATAGGCAGCAATCGAAAAGTGGCTCTGAATAAATTAATTATCTCCTGTTACACAGAGTATCCCTAGTTTCAAGCTCACCCCAATTTCGTCACGTTGGTTACAGATCTTTGGGTGCTTCTACATACCTGTTCCTCTGCGAGGGCATCGGTCATCGGTTTCATCTCGCCAGCTCCTTTCACGCGGTAACATTCCTCCTTGGGAGCACGGATGCAGACTCGATCGCCATACCCCGCCAGAAAGGCGCCTTAGAAAACGCGTACAAACACTTCTAATTTACGCCCCATGCCCAGTCCGTTCTCCCCCCTCCCCTTCTTGTTTGCGCCCCATGCCCAATCTTGTATTAAACCCTCCTCCCATTCTTACCGAGGATGCCGAGCTCGGTGACCCTCGTGAACATGTACTTGGTCCCTCTTTCCACGTGTCGGTTGAAGATTGACCTCGGAGAAACGAGGAAGGAGTATTCACCGGCATTGGTATCGTGCATCCATCGGAAGACTGCGTCGACAGCATCGAATACCTGCAGTAATATAATTGCTTGAAAAATTAGTGTACCCCTCGTTTTTCTGATTTGCTAGCTGCATTAGTTGGATTGGCAAAACGTGTAGCTAAACTTGACGCGGTAACTCACGTAGTGCACCGATTGCTCGCTGATACCCAACGTCGGTACGTTGAACAACCGCCCGTATCGATCCCTTTTCATGTACATTCTAGAATAGTATGTATGCGTTTTCAATTATTTCTTCAGCTCTCTAGTTCGCATTACCAATAGCTGTGTTCCTAGCGTGAACTCAGGAGACGCTATGCAACACGTCTCTTCCTCAACCCTCCCCTTCAACTTACTCGTACAGCATTGCTGCCAGCATTACATGCTCACTCCTCAACTCGACCCTGTCAGAGTAGATATTGAGATACATCGGTACGTCGTCGCACTGCTGGATTTGGAGCGGCATCGGACATTCCAATGCACATGCGAGAAGAGCCGATGGTAGACAAACTCCATACTTAACACGATGCTCTGTGTCAAATTTACCAACCAACTGCTTTCCCATGCCAAATACTTCTTTCTACTTTCCTTCCCGCATTTCCCTAATCTACCACAATTTCTAAGAATTTACTAAGTATAATCAATCGCAGTGAACTCACTGCAATTCCTGTGAGAATGACATCGGCAGCTCTCAGACTGCACATCGGGAAATTGCGTCGGAGGTTGCGAGCAACGGTGGTGGGCACATAGTCATCGGTCATCAGTCCCCGGTCGAAAAATTTAGAAAAGTGAAAGACTACCTCAATACACGCAATAAGAAGGGTAGCACTACGAAGGGAGATCAAGGGGCAGAATCGATGAAGGGAGAGGGCGAACGGAGTAGGGGCACCGGTGTAATCAATGAGCCCCTAAAGGACACGATTACCCCTTGAAAATAATGCTGGCAATTGCTAAATGTAAGTCAACTATAGAACTGATTATTCTACCAAAAAACCAAACAAAGGTAAAATATAAGCTACTCCAGGTAAAATGACTTGCTTACCCTGACTCGGAGCTCATCGGCAATGTCCGAGCTGGGATTCTGGTAGAAGGGGACATCAGTACGGTTATTGCAGTACGTGTACATCTCCGGTGTCCAGAGCGCCAGTTGACGCGCTCGGAAGTTGGCAACGGAACCCTGGTACAGCTGGTAAGCCTTCTCCGTGAGGATGGGGCAGATCAGGTCACCGATTCGGTAGTTGCCACCTTAAAGCAGAAATACTCAAGTGCTTAATAAACGAGCGATTCAGTACTCCGTGTCCAGGCAATATTTGGATGCTAATAAAAAGGGTTGGATTGTATATCTGGCACGTGGTGTCAATATAGCTGTAATTTAACCCTCACTTCCCACTCACCGGTGCGCCGTGCCCTCGTGCACGGGTCAGCAAGGACCAGGGATGCGGTGTTCTCGCCGGCCCGCGAGTAATGCATCGGCAGAACTTCCATGCAGGTGTCCACAATGAAGTGTCCCCTGACTGACAGAGCTGCGGCGTACATCCCGTCGTCTACGGAGATGACGATGCCGTAGGTGGTGAGGTTGTTCACCAAATCTCCGGTGCACCGGTTCCACCGTCCGCAGACCCTGGACACGAGAAATGCTCACCATGTGATAGAAACTGGAGAAGTCTAACAAAAACTGGGGACAAAACAAGCTGAATTCACGTTAGCGTGAACTGCCCATCCCGTTAAAGTGTTCTTTCCAAGCTAACAAAATGGAACCTGTATTTCGCCATCGGTCTGTTTCCAAGGAACTTGGCGAGGGCCTGATCGTTGTCGTAGTCTTTCATGATTCGTCCGACCGCAGCATGGCTGGGCGTGTGCCAGATAAGGCTGGTGCGGCCACGCGCATCGGCATCATCGGTGACTCGGGGGTAGGTAGTGAGAAGGTGCGTGCGGAGGACATCTTTCGAGCAGAAATACCTGAATTAAAAAGTAAAGCTAAGTAAAATAGTAGGAGCTTTACTTCTAAGGAACCAAATCTGGTAGATGTATTTCTGTGTGTCTGAGCATACTTGTCACATAGAGAATAAATGTTTACTCGTTCTGGAAGAGGGGTCTGCCGAGATCTGCATCGGTCACCTTATCCTCGGGCAATCCAAGTCGTACCCACCTGGAAAAATTTTAAAAAAAGATCATGTACGCGCCTCACTGCTCAATAACGTAGCAACTTAGGCTTTCCTACCGTATAAAAGCTAAAAGCAGCAACTCACTTATCCTGAAGGTTAGGAGTATATCGAGTCTTGCAGTCGACCGTGATGCATTTTGTTGAGCAGAAGCGGCGGAAGTAGCCTGCGAGGTCGTCCCTTTCCTCCCTAGCGATCGCATCGGTCCACACGACGAAAACAGTCCCGTCCCCCTTCCTCGCAGCAGCCTCACCCACGGAGAAGCAAGCCTATAAAGATAACTACGTAAATCTGAGATTACCATTAAGTTTTTATGGTTTTGTTAAAAGCATACGTGGGCAACCTCCCCCGCTATGTTGTGAGAAACGGGCCTACGAGTTAACGAATTCAAGTCCAACAATTGAAATTTCGCAGGAAACATAGGCCTACCAAAGTAAAATTCCGAAGAAATTCAGGCCTACCATCCATACTTCGGCTCTGTGCCCACGTATGGGTCAAAGTCTAAGCAAGCACACAGTACGCAAACGTATGCACCCCTTACCTTGACCGAGGGGAGCATCGGTCTCTCCGGGTTGAGTAGGAACACACAATCGTACGGTGCAGTCTGGAAGGGAAAATTTGGGAGAGAATAAGCGGGAAAGCAGTACGCCTACAACGTACACAGATGGCTGGTCTGATTTGTCCAAACCTTTTGCAGTAAGCTCTAAGAGCACGACTACGATGCTAGAGACAACAAAATCTAACCGTTCCATCGGCCAACATTGCTTCAGCCATGTCGTGTGTGGTGAAGATGATCATGGATTTGGATACATCGGCACGGATGAAGTCGTTGGACGGAAGTACTACACCGGTAGTGATTGTCCTGTCGAGGCCCTGAAATGAAATGACGCGAGTGCAATTTCAATAGAAAACATACGTATGCCTCAACCGTCTCGCGGTTCACTACACCCCCATCTTACCTGTAGTCCGTCCAATGTGTAGGCGGCAATCAGGGCACTTTCGGAGTTGGGCATGAGAATGAGGCATCGACCGTGCTTCGTCTCGCCGACCGTGTTCAGGGCAAGGAACGTGTAAACGGTCTGAAAGGCATGACCTATCAATAAAGTTTACAATCCAGCTAAGTCCATGCCGGTCACTTCTTCCTACCCCGAGCACCAGTATTCTTTCTGGTTTAAACCCCCTCTATCTAACCTGTTGGAGGATGTCCGTGTTCACCGGTATGTGCACTATGTTGATTGCATCGGTCTCCATGTCAGCGATTGCGTTGACCAAGGCTTGGTCATAGTAGCCGAGGTCCTTCATCGCGTTCGAGGGCACCGGTTGATCCGCAAGATCCGGCCGAAGTTGGCTCGCGGTGCTAAAGAAGCACTAATTATCCAGGAATAGATGGGAGAGGGATACCTGTGGTGCATCGGTGGATCAAGAGCGTCCCTGCGAGGGAGCGAGCGAATGGGTGAGAAGGTGCCGTCCATCAGCTCCGGTTGCACCGGTGGAGAAGTTCCGCTGAGGATCATCTGAAAGTGGAGGAGTGTGCAAAACACCGGTAATCCGATCATCTAGTATGAAAAAAGGAAATAGAGCGAGAGTGAGAGAGCACCGGTGAAGGAGGGAATGGAGACGAACATAAGCAGGACTATAAAGAGACCGGAGATACGAGGAGATTTTTCTCCTGAGGAGATATTTCCCCTGAGGAACATTCGTTACTCGCAAAACGTAGGAAAAAAACAGAGAAGGGAAATAGAGAGAAGACCGCGCGCGTGGAAGACAGAAGATCATAATGAAAGGAGAGGGAGCGGGGCAATGTATGCAAAACACCAGTAATGTGATTAACTAGTATGCAAAAAAGGAAAGCATGAGAGGAGACGAATGCATAATTAGAATAGCACCGGTGGAGATGAACAAATGGGCGGAGTCCGGGGTGAGAGAGCGAGCGCTCCGCGGGAGTGCGCACACGGATAGAGTCTAGTTGAAAGTAGTGTAAACAAAAACAATAGGTGGTAGGAAGCGCGTACATGAACCAGTGAGACGGCAGTGCATAAGAGAGCTATTGTAACTGTACAGGGCATGCGAGGAGAAAAGTCTCTGCTCAGGAGAAAATTCTCCTCGGGAGAATTTTCTCCTGAGCAGAGAATTCTCCTGAGGAGAATTTGTTTCTGGCAAAGCGGAGGATAATTTTCGCAAGAGAAAAGAACTGAGGGACGGCGGATCCGATGAGAAAGAGAAGTAGAAGAACTGTGCAAAGAAAAGAAAAAGCGAGAAGGGGAAATAGAGAGCAGACAGCGCGCGGGGAGGACAGAAGACCATTATGAAAGGAGAGAGAGCGGGGCAATGTATGCAAAACACCGGTAATGTGATTAACTAGTATGCCAAAAAGAAATAGAAAGAGGAAAATGCATAATTAGAGCAACGGTGAGGACGGGAGTGGAGGTAAACAAAAGAGCGGAGTCAGGAGAGCCGGAGAGAGCTCGCGCGCTCCGCGGGAGCGCGCACACGGGAGTGCGCACACGGATAGAGTCTAGGTGAAGGACGAGTAAATAAAAGCGATAGGCGGTAAGAGGGAAGTAGATCATCCAGTGACACCACGGCCTACACCTTACTAAAAAAGTGGAGAAGATCGCCCAGCTTATAAGATTCCGAGGTCCGTAACGTGTCCAAACAGGAAATACGAGGAGAAATGTCTCCTGAGGAGAAATTGTGCCTCAGGAGATTTTCTATCTAGGAGCAAAAGTAACTAAAAATAGTATAAAATGCGGAAGGATACGGTTGCAAGAGGTGTCGATCAGAACAAAGGCACAACTTTTATTGTTCAGGAAAGGAAACCGTAAAGGACAGCAAGAGAGAGAGCGAGCACCGGTAGACAATCAAAAGCAAGTAGTACGAATCTACTCTACTTTCCCTTCTCATTCTTATCTCTATACAGAACAGAAGGCGACTGAGGAGGGGAGGGGGTAAGGCCAGATCGATTACTGGAAGAAGAACGAGAAGAACTACGGGAAGAGCGGGTGGGCCGAGGACGAGAAGCGGGAAGGGTGCCAAAGGGAAGCCTAGTACGGGAGATGGTCTTGGGGCGCTCGGCAGTCTTGTATCCTCGGTCCTGCAGAGCGCGAGCGATGCTGTCTCCAGAAGAGTGATCGGCAGAATCGACGGTGGTTATCTTGGAGTTGATCTTCTTGATGAGTGTAGAGAAGGGAACTGAAAGGAGCAAATAGAGGAATAGCAAGACAGTAGTGATACCTGCTCGCTTTCCCTTGAACAAATCGATGCTCCTCTCAATCGCATCGATACATCCGTCGTCGTACCCCGTAAGGAGTCTCGCAAGGCGTGAGTTGCCAATCCGCAAGAGGTCCTCATCGACAACGGTGCAGTCGAAGTCGAAGTCATCGGGAACGGGCGAGTTGAAGAGAGGGAATACCGTGTCCCCGTCAGCATCGGTTTCGAAGGCAGAGCTTCCATCTTCATCGGTCTGATCTTGCGTAACGAGGGAAGCGTTCTTGAGCTCTTTGCAGTAGGAGAAGAAGGGAACTTAATGGCAGAGTTGGGCAACAGAAGGACACAAAGCCGCAAACCTCCGTTGACCTTGTAAAGTTTGAAGTAGTGAGAGAGATGACGGTGCCGGTACTCAACGGCATAAGGACGAAGTTTCGCTTTCATTTCGTAACAGAACCCTCCAAACATCGGTGTCGTAGAGGCCAGCGATTGGAGGACTTCGAAGAGTGCTAAACAATTTATGGTAACTCGTAATGTACTCCGGAATCACCTAGAGGCGTCAGAACATCTCGTGCGGCTCGCATCTTATTGGTCAGGTTGCCGAAATGGCCGTCCACGCTTGAATGAGTGTGACCAACGGAAGGGAAGTATAGAATGATCTAGAAGAGTATAGAGGTGCGCTGCAGATACAGAACGTCGCATACCTGTTCCAACTTCGTCGTCCTCTGCAGTACGTAAGCCAACAAACCGAACAAGTCAGTACTCTTGTTGTATGGAGCATTGTCCATGGTCAACACCCAAATGCGGGGCACCGGTTTCATCTCAAAAGTGCAACGTACTATAAAAGAGGAGAAAGCAAACCATGGCAACGGTGCGCAGCAGGCTGCTCACAATGCAGTCCGTGAGGTCACCACCTAACGATCCGTACACATTGAGGTAGTCAAAGTTATGATACTTAAGACCTCCACCTAAAGCATCGCTTTCGTGCGCACGAAAAGCAGATCTAACCAATGGCAGCTTGCCAGGTGAACAAGTTGCAGGTCACTCTAGAGACATCGGAAACCGCCTTGGTTCTGTTGTTCATGTACGGCATCTGAGATTGTTTTAAGACGCGGAAACGGATAGCTAGTACCTTGGTTCGTGCATTGCAACAGCCATCCCCTTTGAAGGAACCGATCAGCGATGGAAGGAGGCGAGCAGCCTCGTCTGCTGTCTGCACCAGTAGTCTCTCCCTCCTTAAAGGAGGGAGAGACTATCGAGAGGAGAGATTGTAGAAAAGACGTACGAAATGTGTTTGTCGTGTTCGAATCTCAGCCTCAGTGCCGTTTCAAAAGAGGTCGACCTTTTCTGCTTCTTCAAAAGGTCAGCCAACCCTCTACACAAGTGGCACCGGAGAAGAGAGTCGTTCTAAATAGCCGTGCATATAGTAAGAAGAGAGAAAACGACGCAAAGTAGGCTCTCACCCCTCTAAAGTGCAGGCGAATGTTGAAGTGTCTAACGAGATCTTTGCGTTTGACAACTCGATTCTTAGGCGTGCGCAGAACGTCCCTAAGGGAAAGGTGAAGCGAACGCGAAGGCTAAAAAGCTCACATCGGTCTGATCAAGGCAGACATCAAAGTGCCTCCTCGAGGATCGGGCTGTCCGTAAACGGTAGCCATAACTGCAGCATGGGCAAGGCCTTCACAATAGTCATCGGACATGAACGTACGATTCCGCCTGCCATGGGGCTGTGCATCGGTGAAGGCGTAACGAGCCAGTACGCGAGCGACCCTAAAAGGTGGACATAACTGCGTATAAAAGTAGCAGCACCAGCCGAAGGGAACTGCAAGAACGAGGGCAAAGCAGTGAACACAAATCTCGCATCCCGAGAGTTCAGTGTCGAGTTCGATCCCTTTCTCACGCAATGTGGCTCTAAAAGAGCAGTTTCGTTTGGCAAAAGGCTCAGAGAAAAGCGCAAAAAAGAACCAGCAAGAAACCTGCTGGTGATGAACTGTGCGATCTCGATCTTGAGGTGAGCTGCCACCAACTTTCTTCTTGTATTCGAAGAGCAGGCATTGTCATAGATTTCGGCACGAGTCTCCAAAACCGTCTTGCTGAAGAATAGCTGAAGTAGTGCAAAGACGTCCCAAAGAGATCTCACCATGTAATCTCAAGAGTGCAAGCGTCTTCGCAACACTTTTCACCTTGGGCTAGAGCATCGGCACGACGCGCGACAGAAGCCCACACATTAGGCATGGTGGCCAAATAAGCTGAAGCACCGGTCTGAAAAGAACAAATAGCCCAAGAACCCCGATGGAGGCAAACCTCCAACTCCTGCAACGACCTGGCCCTATTGGTAACGGGCTGACTCTTAGGGAGCATCGGCTGTAAGGGAAAAGGCAAAATAAAAGGATTGAAACAGCAAAAGAAAAAGAAAAAAAATAAATAAGAAGAGCATCAAAATTGCATTGAGCATGCCCGGGTTACTGTAGGCGCGCGCTGCGGGACCCATGCGCGCATACGCGTCGCGCCAGGAAACAAATCCCCTGGCGGGGTACTGTAGGGATGCGCATAAAAACAGAAAAGAAAATGAGCACCGGTGGTAGAGAGAGGTCAGAGATTATCAGGGGTGAGGAGGAGAACGTCGCTGGAATTCGCACACAAAAGAGCATGAGGTATAATTACCGAGGAGAAATTACCCCTGGGGAGAAATTTCTCCTGAGGAGACCTTTTCTCTAGGTACTGTAGGGATGCGCATAAAAACAGAAAAGAAAATGAGCACCGGTGGTAGAGAGAGGTCAGAGATTATCAGGAGTGAGGAGGAGAACGTCGCTGGAATTCGCACACAAAAGAGCAGGAGGTATAATTACCGAGGAGAAATTACCCCTGGGGAGAAATTTCTCCTGAAGGCACTTTCTCTAGTCTGAACAGCTAATTAGCGAGCACCGGCACGAACAAAAGAGCATTAATCAGTAGCTCGGCAGCACGTAAGCGTGCAGAGCATAGTTTCAAAAAAGAGCGAAAGAAATAAAAACAAAGCGCGCAAGAGGAGAGCAACAGACTACAATGACCACACACTGCATCGGTGGCTGCATCGGTAATGCGGTCATAAGAATTAAAAAAGAGATAGTAATGCAAAATAAATGAGAAAACAAAAGGTGAAGAAGAACATCGGTAAATAAGGAGACCAAAGATCGCTAGACAGACAAGGGGAGGAGGGCTCCGCGGGCGGGAGGAGCGCGCACACGAAAAGGAGCCCGTTTTTACAAGCACCGGTCAATAGTAAAGCAGAAGAGGGCGAAAAGATGTATCAAAAATAAAATACAAAATGGGCGGGCAGGGATACTGTAGGTGGTTAGTTCGCTGCGGGACTCATGCCTGCGCACGCGTTGCGTCGGGAGATTTTTCTCCTCGGGTTACTGTAGGGAGCCGAAAATTGCCTGATTTTTTGCTATTAGATGTTTCTTAACGCGAAAAGTGTTGTTTGGCACCCATTTTCAGGGCGCGATTGTCTCTTTGCAGCTCGTTTCTTTTCTTTTTTAAAACTGTTTTTTACTAAGCATAGTACAACTTATCATAGTTCTAGGATGGAACGAGGTCGTAGGAAGAGGGAAGCATTCTCGCCGACCCCAGAGGAGCCGAAACGAAGAAGGCAAACGGAGAAGAAGAAGAATAAGATGAGGAAGACCGATGCTAAAGAAGAGATGAGGCAACCGCTGGGGGACAGGACCAACTCTAACAAGGTAAGTATAGGAAGGGGTGCTACGAAAGGTTACTATCCTTGTAAAGGGAGGGGGTTACTACGAAATACGTGCTAAGCAAGTGTTTAGGCGACCGATGGATCGAAGATGAAAGAAGAAAAGAGGACAAACAAGAAGGGAAAAAGCCGGAAACTCATCGATTTTGAGGTAATCTATTCTCCTTCGCGTTACCTTATGGCATTAATAGATTGCGCTCTTTGGTGAGGAAAGTTTTCGCTAGCAAGACCTGGTCAAGGTTATGTTCCAGGAGATCATTCGAGCCACCGATGCAGATCTATCCAAGCCGGCTGCTCTTAGCGACGACGATGAAATCCACTCGGGAGACTCGATCGATTTCACCCGACCGATGATGGAGTGAGTTTTATTTGTGCCCCTAACAACCAAATAGTGAATGCCCTATACCGTAGTCCCTATAGCAACGAGCAAAAAAGCATAGTAAATGCTCATTACCGTATTCCCTTTGAAAAAATGAAAGAGCAGTGTAGTCTTGCATTTGCAGAGCCCTCGAGGCCGACCTCTCGCCGGGCATAGTACCCAACGTCTTCGACTTCAACGAAGTAAGCGAATTCTTGGAGGAATCGAGTGAGGATGAGAAGGAAGAAGAGACCGGTGGCAACAACGAGAATCGTCCGGAAAAGGANTCAGAAAAGTGACACTATGGTTCATAGCGTCATTTTCCTGACCTGAGGTGACTCCTGCGTCTCTTCTAATCTTTCGCTCTCTCGCTCTCTCTGACCTCGGGTTATTTTTATGACCTGAGGTCGAGCTAACTTTTTGACCTGAGGTTACTGCCATTTTCTTCTTTTCCAAAGCAAAAATGCATTGTGTAGCTCGAGCTACTAATCAGGGCAATTAATACGGGGGCTGATCATTGATCTGGGCGGGGAAGGGTTCGCGAATGACCTGTCTGGCCAGCTCTAATTACAGCTAGGGAGTGTGAAACGGACCATTTTCATCGCTATGTTTCAGTAGCCTACCTGCAACGAAGACAATGGTTGTTTATAAACGGAGCCGAAAACGTCGGTCCCGTTTCCCGCTCTCAAATTACAACATGTAACGACTAACCATCTCTCCCTCCCTTGTAGGCCAGTATGCAGCACACTTCAATTTATTGTTCTCCCAGAGATTGCACGCCATGATAATGCACCTTAAAACAGGACAACTTTTCAGGGGACACAATGAGTGTCACCCATGTACGTTCTTTACACTGGCTTGCCGTGTCGTTCTGGCAAGATCATGCATATTTGCACTTTCCCTCTCATTTTTGTAATTAAATATACTTTTGCAGCATCGTTTACAGTTTGATTCCTCTTATCTGCCGCGCATCGTTGGCCTCCTCTCAGAAACCCACTCCATTAAGATTTGAAGGGACA
>LS919912.1:340993-404569 GCA_900490955.1 Micoletzkya japonica
CGTTTCCTAGTCAATCTTGATGAAATTTCATGCTTCTTTCTGCCTCTATATGGTACTCAGAGCCGGGGAATCCGATTCCGATGACAAAATTGCATGAATATGTACACGAAACTGAGAAAACGAGCTCGAAATTAAAAATAATCTCGAGATTATCTCGACATTATCTGAGCTCAGATTTTCCCCAGATTAAACGTGCGGCAGGTCTTGTATACTTTAGTAAGCCGCACTTTATTGCACTACAAAGGGGTCACCATGTTTCCCCCGTCCCGCCTTCTCTCGATCTCTCCGAACTCTCTCCATTTTGCTTCTTTCTCTCCTCCCTCAACTTCTCTTTTCTGTTTCGTTCCGTCCGATTCTTTTTTCGAGTGTTATGATACAGCAGAACTGCGCATCGTTCTGCAACTTTTCCAATGCCTGAATTTCCTTTCAGTCAATTCTTAGTTCACCTTTTCACTATAAAAACCTCTAGACAAAATAAAACGTGAGATCTCTCACCTACTTATCTCACATAGGCTTCTCAAATTGAGCTCTAATCCCTAAATTATGTGCGTCAGGCCGAAAAATCTCATGAATACATATATGCGTATCTTACCCATGCTTCGAATGACCAAAGACCTTCTCATCCCCTTCATTACCTCCATTACTCTCACTCGTCACACTGCTCAGTTCATTTCCTCTTTTTCTCCTCTCCAACATTATCGTCCCTGAGTAACTTAACTCTCTTAATTGGACCAGGAAGAAGGAGGGACGACCACAAACCAGCCCCTATTATATGGCCTGAGGCGCGTCTCGTGATCCTAAATTAGGCACCAACTCAGACAGCGACAATAAGAGAAGTCTCGTGTTCCTTTTGTCTTAGACGCACACGAATAAAGCCAATCCCTCAGGGGTGTTTCGCTCAACTTGTAAACACTTACCAAGGACAGAAATGGGATATTAATGGGATAATTATAACTGAGTTGATTGATGTTGTGCTCTGGTTCACCGCTGAGTATCTACGTGACTATATTAACCTGAGCTGAGTTCCTCCACTTCCATCAATGCCCTGAGGCATAGTCAATTCGAGTGGGTCAGATAAGTGAATAGCCTCCAGGCAATGGGTCGGATGATATTCAATAAGCGGGTATATTCCGCCTCCACTTGAGCCAACGTAATTTTCGGGTGGTAGGCTATTGGGGTAAACTGAAAGGCCTCGTAAACTCTCATATCATTCTCTTGCCCACTGCATGTATCCCCAATGTTGTAGATATCACAACGTCGTCATCTATCAAAATTGTCAGCATAATCGCTAGGGCTATCGACTCGGTACTTTTCATTAGTTCTCTTCACACACTAATATATATTCTGATTTTGGAACTAATTTGCTATTATAGGCATAGATCACTAGTAAGGGCATGTCCTTATAACTTTCTTCCTTCTAAGATCCATCTCTGAACGGCGTAACTCTTCGCCTAAGTTCATTTCCTTATCCCGTCCCCTTAATGTTCCCTTCCTACACCGTAGCCTTCCCTTCACTTCCTTACTCCCTCTTATATCGCATTTTCCCTTTCGTGCAACTTCTTCGCACGTTCGTCCACATCACTTAGACGTTCCTCTGTCATCTCTAGATTCCTCATTCTGTCCCCATTCTATTATCGCGGCCTTTCGATCACCATTGACTATCACTGAATTCGATATCGAAACGTGCATATTCTCGTCTTCTTGCTGCGTGAATTCGTCCACCAAAGATGCATCATCCTTCACACAATGTCTCCTCTTGCATAGGTCGATTCCAATCTATTCCATCCATCCCTCATTTCCCTCGCTCCCTCCTTCCCTCATCAATTGTGTTTCAAAGATGCTTCAAATTACGCAATTGAAACGTACCTATTGTGAGGGAGGACGCTATATTACGCTCTTTTTTGATTCTACTCATTGAAATGACAAAAAAGGCATTTTTTTGTAAGATCGTTTTTTGTCTATCCACAGCATTCCAAACGTTCTAATAGCGAATAGCGTTTTCCGCTCACAGGATCCGATCCTGTGGGCGAACCAATGATCCAAAAATTCTAAATTTAAAAACCTAAGTTCACAACTACGGATTCTAATCCTTCCGAAAATTTGGTGTAGATTGGTTTAGCCACTCTTGAGAAAATTCTAAATAGTGGTCAATTCGCTATTAGACACATTCTTCATCGCGCGGAATGCTGTGTATCCCGAGGTTCGGAATAGTAATTCTTAAGCTGAAGAATGAGAGAAGACCTCGTGTCCCGTACGAGGGTTGCTAAGTGGAATAGTAAAGGAGGATATGGGTGTGTTGAGAGGACAAGGGGAGGGACCCTTTGAGGGGAAAGGTATGGAAAAATCACGGGATAGAGGGGTCAGCTGAGGAAATGGTTCCGTCGGTTAACTCATTCCTGCTTCTTCTGCACTCTCTCAGTATCACTTCGCTACCTCAAATAGGTATGCGGCAACTAGGGGAACATTTAAACCACAATGCCCTTCACATAATGCTCCGGAAAGTAATCATGTTTAGGAGAGCAGGGGAGATATAAGGAAAGCGGCATAATAAGGCCTGAAAAGAGTTAGGGAGTAAGTCGGGAAATAAAGAGGAGATGGAGGGGGGAAGCTAAAAGGAGGGAAAAGCAGGGGGAGTGGAACACTTGACTGCACATCTCTTTCATTGCTAGCCATCATCATCGCGTAAATAGTCTACCTCATCGTTATTCACGAACACCCCCCATTTCTTGCCTTTTACCGTCTCTAAAGCTTCCATTTTGCTGGTATATTTGGTTCAACCACCAATCAGCACCTCTACAAACATAGATGAGCTCAGGCTTGGCTAATATAAACCGGCATAGCAGCTCCATCAATGGAATTCCCTCATCCAAGTGCAGTCCACCCCGTATTCCCCCGTGAACTCTCCCCATCCACTTACTTCCCTATTACCTCACATATTCCTCTTCCCCCTCCCCTCCCTTATCCCTCTTCTTATTCCTCGATTTCCATTCGTGCAAGTGGCATGTTCCTCCTCCTCTTGCTCTCCCCTCGTCTCTAACCCGGCTGAAGTACGTTTCAGTCACTTTCTATTGCTTGTACTCTGCCCTCTACTGCAGAAGTCATCCATCTCTATCGCGATCTAACATCTATTCAATTGAAATGAACACTCACGTGATATCTGCAAAGCGATCAATTGTTTCTTAGCTTTCGTAAATAGTCCAAATTCGCTTGTTCTTCTGCATATTTCAGCAGAGGCTTCCGGTAAATAGCCCATTTTAGCCTCGCTTCTCCTCTCCTGTCTCCCCAAATGGTCGACTACTATCCAGTCATCTGTGGTCTTTCCATCTAGCAAAGCTTAGCTTAGATCTAAGCAATGCATGGACAGACTTGTTCCACCTGCTTCACAGATGTACACAACATTTTCTCTTTTTTTCTGCTCCCGTTCTGATTGTCTATTTTGATGTGGATGTGTTCATTCCAAGCTGGAAGATAGACCATCTCATACTCTGTAGACTTAGACATCGTGGGAAAAGCTTACGGGAGACTGCAATGTCGTGCACTTTCCCTCTTCCTCTCGTAGACAGCAGACGGCGCAAATCTATGCGATCTCCATGAAAACGAGAGGGGAAAAAGAGGACGGGACGCAGTGGGAAGCCATGGGATAACTCTTATTAGGTGGTTGAATGATGTCGACGGACCGTGTAATAGTCGGCGCCGTTCCTGCAAAGAAGAGCGGTCCATTAACTCGCTGTTAAGTTGTGTCTTGCATGGCGAAACTCTGCTTGCAACCGCTTTTATTGCAACAAGACGGTGGAATCGGGAATGGACAATGAGCGCTTCACGCGAACGCTGTTCTCTGATATCATTTCATGTCCGGAGGCTGTTGTGACCGGATTATTCAGATTGCTCCTGGCTTCAAGCCGGCCCGCAGCAAACAAAAGGAGCACTATTCAGTGGTCAACTGCATTCCACGCACATGATTCTACTACCATTTGCACTCTCGCTCATCCTTCATTTGTTTGACCGTCTTTTATTTATAGAGCAAGCACAAAGCCAGCGCCCCCCTCCAAACGAACGTGATGGATAGTCGTCCTTCTGTCTCATCTCTGATCCCCCCACCCCCTCCCGTTCCTCTTCTCATTCCTCTTCATCAACCGTACCCTTCTTCTTCTCCTTTCCTTTTCTCCCTTCATTAACTGTTTTCCTCATATCCTCGTGGTCCTCCTTTCGTAGAGAAGACACTCAATGACTGACTGTTTTTTCTCCTATTAGCTTCGGAATCCTCTATAAATAGATGTATCTACTATAGCAGACAGTCCCGCTACTATCTATTCACGTTTGCAACTGCTTCGTTCGAAATTCAGAATTCTTCCGTGCACATTCTTACCCATTGTCTCTGAACATACTCTGACCCTTAGATCTTTCTCTGCTCTTCGCCGTTCCCCTCCAATACTTTCCCTTGTCTCATACCACCCACCAGCTCGTTCGCATCATTCCCCGATCCCCCATTATCTCCCATCTCTCTGTAATATGCTCTTTCAGATGTCTCCGACGGGTCCTTCTCCCCCCTCCCTTCTCCCTTCCTCCTCCAATCTCACCCTCCTTCTCCCCTTCCACGACGAGTATTCCTCTTCAGAGGACAACGAAATCATCTATCTGCCTCTCCCTCCGGAAGAGTAAGTTTCTATATTTATATTAGATTTTTTTCAATGCTTTGGAACGAACAAATGCACAGCCTCCATGGCTACATGGTTATATTTTTTCCTTGAAGAATATTGGTGAAGTAACTATACAGTGCTTCATCCCTCCTGACTAGACAGTAATAGAGATGTTTGTGAGATAATATCTACTTTCTGCGAGCAAGACTATAAATTTCAATTTATTTCTAACCCGTCTACAGTCCAAGCTAGGACTTTCGAATAATGAAATTGGCGCAAATAAGATTCTGGCACGTCTCCAGGCCTCATTCCACTCTCCACAATATTCTGTCTTTCCCCGTTCTAATTTCGTTGCCATCGCGAATCATGCGCATATTATAGCTGCTTTCTTGTACTTCGGCTGAGAGCCCCTTTGCCTGCAGGAACTCTTCCAAAATAGCTGAGGACTGATATTATCATTGGAGGAAAACGAACGTTGAGAAATCTTTGCAGCGCACTCCGCTAAATACAGTGAAACTTGCCTTGGCAAAATGTCAGCTTATTGTTAGGCTAATGCCCGGCTCCGGCTCAAGTTCTACGGTGCTTAGCGGAAAGAACTGTGCAGCTCTCTGAATGTTCATTTTCCTTCAATAATATATATCTAACATACGTAAGAATAGTATAGGATGAGAGTGTAGATAGAGAGAGCACGTAAAAATGGAGTGATGGAGGTCGTCAGATAGGGGAAGCAGTTAGGGTAATGGAAGGTAAGAGAGGAGGGAAGAGGAGGGGTGACGACATAAAGGAATGCCGTAACTCTATAGCTCTTTGTCTTCCCCTTTTGAAGCCACTTTGCATTTGGAGAGTTCATAAGTGCATTTTATATGCCACATATTACTTTCTTTTACGGAATTTACTATTTCGTTCTCTCAGTTGGTCATGGTTGCGCAATGCAAACAATAAGCGCGTTCTCTTTGCATTTTCGCTTTGAATGGGCCTCCAGATTAGCGAATTCTCTCAAGTTGCAAATCTCTCGTCGTCTGCTGATAAATTTCGCATGAGCGAGCAGTGCTCTATGGAATGGACTCCATTTGGGGGGTTGGGAACCCAAAGGGGAGGGACCGGGGAGATTAGGGGGGCACCCCTAGCAGATAGGGTGGGGTCGAGAGCCGGCTGGTCGGGTATTTTCAGAGTTATATTCATAAGCATAAGGATGGCATATGGTAAGAGTGAGATAGTGGAGAGGGGCGCGATTCGATGGTGTTATTAGGGAGTCCCTTTTAACCCCGAAGGGGGAGGGACCTCGATAATACCATTGCCTGCTGTCTGCCTTCAGTGCTTGTATCATATGAGGGGAACATCCTCTCCCCCATCCTTCCCCCTTATTCCCTCTTATTCCCCTCTTCTCCCCAGCCTTCTCTACTTACTCTCGTATTCTCTTCATTCTTTTGCCTTTCTTCCCCTCAAATAGGCTTCGTCTTCGTCGAGACAGTGACCCCCTTACATAAGAGGAGTAGTCCCACCTCCCTTGTTATCCCCCCTCCTTTAGTTGGCTTAATCCTAGGGACACGCTTCACGCGTTGAGTCAGCTTCGTCCATGTGTTCTAATTATGACATAGTTTTATACTCCTTTTGATTCCCATTTCAACAATTCAAGGAAAGCGTTGCGTTTCAACTGCTTGGAATTAAATAAGAATGGTGAAACATATTTAAACTTTGTTCTGGGAGTACATAAAGTGCAGAAATCGTTGTTGCCAGAATTTTGCTATTGCGTAGCGAATTTCGATCTTTGACCATCTTCTCACGCCTGTCATCTGGCTTGGGAAAATACGCAGATATTGTATATTTGATCCACGTGTTTTCGCTACCTAATTATTATCTGTACCACCGGTAACACGCAGCGAACTCGTGAAATAGAATTGATTACAAGGTTCCGCTGTTATGTGAACCGACGCCTTGCCAAGCACACCTTTCTACCATGCGAGCAGAAGAACGCATTTGAGTTTTCCCAGAAATGGCACAAGAACAAGTGCATGAAATCATAGCAGAGCCCCTTCTCAGTTCTTCTTCTTCTCCTTCTCTTTGTAATTCGTTCCCCTCATAGATTCCTCTCTCCCCGTCATGTCTTCTTTTCTTTTTCTCGCGATTCTTCTCACGCTTTCTTAGAGATGTTTAAGAGGGGAGGAGAGATAATAAAAGGGAGAGAGGTTAAAGGGGAGAGAGAAGGAAAGAGAAGGAAAGAGGAAGAGTGTAGTCTCGTGGTGGAAGATAATTGAAGACAGAAAGAGCACAGACGAACCGAAGAGAGTTGTGATTGGTCAGGGAGAAGGGAAATACCGGGATTAAGAGGAGTGACGGGGAGACCAGTACAGAGACTCATTCACCACTAGGTTACGACCCCTTCTCATCTTTTCCTTGGTTACGTTTCGATCTCTAAACTTTGGAAAATGTGAATATCCCTTGGTTTGTTGCAAACTGCAATTAGCTCATAACCTTGTTATTTCCGGATGCTAACCATCTTCGAAAACGTTCGTTGATCTCTGCCATCACAAAGAGCTTCTCTTTACTGAGTACTCACGTGAGGTTCGATTGACATAAGACCTAAGCCTTTGTGCCAACCGAATCCTCTTTGTAGATTCGCGTTCGTTGCAACAGCAACAAAGACTATTAGCTAGAACCCATGAATCCCTAGAACCAGAATATCCTAGAATAAAGAAGTAAAACGTCTTTATTGTAGGATAATTGCGCACTCGTTGATTCATCAAAGCTTTATGACGAATAAGTAGAATAGGCCGTGTTTCGCTGCCTTAGTACTGAGGTGTTGTGGATCTTAAAGTAGGATAGCCTCTAACGGTGAGTAATGGCATGACCTTTCTCCATTCCTTTTCTTCCTCTCGCATACCCTCTACTCTCTTGTCCCGCTATTTGCCCAGCCTTATCATAAGCTGTTCGGAGGAAATTGCCTGGCGATAGGCTCACACTCTACTGCCAACTGCTCTTACTTTAGTATACTTGCATGATATCACCTTTCAAGATATAAAATCTCTGTGATCACATGTTATCTTGATATATTTATTACCCTAATAATGCTACTAATATTCTCCTTGCAGTGAGATCGACATGAACATGGAGTTGATGATGGGTTATATGGCGATGCCCATCGAGATCTCAATCCTCTTATCTTTCTTCTTCTTCCTCTTCATCGTCGGATTCGTCGGCAATGCAACTGTCATTCTGAGGATTGTCAAGTGAGTTCGGCGAACCGCTTTCATTTATTGCATGCGTTTTTTTCTGTTCTAAGTAGTTGGAGAAAGCGTTCCGTCAATAGTCATCATTTCTACTTTGGACGAGAGGCATGAAGAGAGCTTATTTAATTATTAAATTAGAAATAATTTTAGACACGAAACTTTTTCGTGTTTAAAATTGTTGCATTTGCGAGCTTGCAATCAATTGATTTGTTCATGCCAACTCGCACCATACGGACCTTCATAGACCTTGCATCTTCAAAAGATCATGAAAAGAGAATCGGGTGTAAGCAGGCTAAACAAGAAAAGGCCCTCTACGTGTTATTCGTCCTTCTTCTCGGAAAGTACACGACGCATTTGCATACAAAATCGCTCCTCCGAATTGCAAATCTCGCTGGAAACACACTCTTCTTGATGAGGAACTCTCTCTCTGTGTATATTGTACAGTGTACCCCTATCTCGTTCCTGATCTCCCTTATTATAAGGAACAACCCCAATCTCTTTATTTTAACCAGCCATTCCTCTTCTTATTCCTTGAAGCGCATTTCGTATAGAACGCACACGTGTAGGCGGCTTTTTTCGTATATTTACCAGATTCCGGATTATTCATATCCGCTGACTCAGAATGTCGCCTATTAGCTGGCTTCGTCTCAAGTGGCTTGTCCATCTCACAACAAACTCATCCCCCGTAATCCCTGAACACACGTATAACACGCACACGCAAACTATTTCCATCCCAGGTTCAAGGATTGAAAGGCAGCACTACGTTATGTTCCAAAGGGTAGATCATGCTTGCAAAGAGAGAGAGAGAGGGGAGGTGAGAGAGCATGGGAATTGGAGAGACGCAGACACAGTCGCAATTGAGACTGGTATAATGTACCTAGTGAAGGCAGGGAATGTTATGAAATAATTTATTAGATGTATAAAACTTGAGGACGAATCGGCTGTTCCACCAGATGTACGGGAAAGAGAGTGGGAGTAGAAGAATGACCACACAACGATACGTTCTCTTGTTAGCCTGTGTCGATCTATTTGTTACGGTAGGTCAACCTTTGTATTTACTAGAAATTACTGGATTTCGTAAAGAAGTTGCTTTATACCCTGTTGTTCTGCCAACTAATTCGTGAAAAAACTAAACAAGTATGCAATGTGGCCGGTTCTAGATATACGACCATTGGAGGTCCCTCCGATTCTCTGTATTCTTGTGAATGAGAAATGAGCGAGTAGGAGTGGAGGGGGAATGGGGGGGGAGAAGGGGGGAGGGATAAGAATAAGGGGGAGATAGATACTGGGAGTCATCTTCAGCGATGAACTCATTCCCTCCCCTTCCCATCTCGGAGATCCACTTAGGCTACGGGGAAGTGAATGAGTAATGAACTAAGCAGCAGGACATCGCATTAATCCCCCGCAAAGCTGTTATGTGAAAACGGAGGCAGATTAGTACTAGAGAAAAGTGCATAAGAGAAGAAAGAGATGAAGAAAACGCGAATTTCAGGTGCAAATTCCGATACTCTTTCCGTATTTATACTCGGGTCAGTGGCTGATTGGAGAGTTTATGTGCAACTTCTTCTGGATCGTAGACAACGTCAACAAGATCCTCTCCATTCACATACTAACAGCTATGGTTGGTCCCAATTATTTTTTTCCATATCATATTTCATACGCTAGGTTGACTATAACGTTGAAAAAAGAGCAAGATAGCGTTAAATACTAGAAAGGTGAACAAATGTATGTTTCACGGAGGGCATATAGCCTTCATTGGAAGTCGAAGGCATTACTTTATTCTTGTAATCAGACCCAGATAAAAGAATAGCTCTCATTGTCAGGCGATAGAGCGGTACTTCATCGTGTTGCACTCTGTAAGATCGGGTCAACGGGGTCGGATACCCAGGATAGCCACCGCCGTCTGGTTTGTAGGTCAGTCGGGAGACTCTATTTCATCACTCTTAATATGCAAATTAGATATATTGGTTACACCATAAACCACACCCAAGTCAACATCAGTGAAATCCTACATTGTTGACATCTTCCGTTCCATCTAATCGTCTCAGGCTTCGTCCTAGTTGTTGTCCCGTATCCGGTCATATTTGTGTCTTAATTCACCCTCAGGGCTTCGTTGTTAGTGACATTACACAGGCTAATGCCTTAATAAGCCCTAAATATAGTCGAGGAAAACGGAACGTATAATTCGTGATTCCGCCGTTACGGCGTTTAGCGGATTTTTCGCGCTTTGAAACGGTGCCATTTTACTCCAAGAAAAGATATCAGAAACATGGATATGGTTTTGAGATCAATAACATCTAGACTTTCTCATGATGCACACTAGAAGTTGATTACATCGCTTTGAAGGGCACCGGAATCAGCGCTACAACCGGAACGATTATATCTTCCTTTTTTCTCTACTATATAAGGCCGACTTTCTATCTATATTAGGAATGTGTGTGTCTGTGTGTATGTGACACACCGGCCTACAAACGGAAAGTTTGCTTACTTAGGTAGGAGGCAGCAGCTGTAAGTGAAGGGTGTGCAGCACGAGAGTGAGAGATGCACAATCCATCCAGGTGCACGATCCACCTGGACGCATTCTTGGGCGTAAATATCTGGCGCATAGTCTATTCGGGGGAAAAGTCGGGTCATTTTTCTGATACTCGGAATTCCATCCAAGTCTAGTATGCATTGCACGAGAGAAAACGTAGTGTGAGCAGGCGCACTGAAACACAAGAACAGAATGCAACAGGGACGAAGTCTCGACGGTTAGCCATCTACCGTATACCCCTACCGTACCCTTACCGTACTCTTCCAGGTACGATAATCTCGGTCCTCCTTCTCATTCCACTTCTCGCTTTCGTCGATTTGGACGTCATGAAGATTGGCCACACAACCATTACAACGTAAGCCTGATTTCAGTTTTTGATTGATATTTACACATTTCAATTTACGATGGCGGACTAAGAATGCTGTGAGCATTGATGTAGCTTGTGATGAGTTCAAAGTAGAGATCTGGGAGGGGGTCACAGCATTCCGCCCGGTGAAGATGTGTCTAATAGCGAATAGACCTCTATTTTTGAATTTTCTCAAAAGCGAATGAACCAATTTACACCAATTTTTCGGAGCTTATTGAGTTCACAGAGTCTAACCTAAGTTTTTAAATTCATAGATATCCGATCACTGGTTCTCCTACAGGATCGGATCCTATGCGCGAAAACCGCCATTCGCTATTATGACGTTTGGAATGCTGTGGGCGGGGGAGTGAGTGGCTTCACTAATCTTGCCTCTGGCTCTTCTCTAGTTCCGTCGCGTGTCTCAGAGTGTAGTGAAACAGTGGAAAGGGGACGGAAAGCGATAAAAGACTGCAAGACTCTTGAATGCCTGAACGGACAATGATGTTGGACCATTCAGAATAGATAGAGTAGATAGATGACGAAATGTCTACTGTAACTAGAGCATTCTGCGAGAAGGTCGGGTTCATTTTGTGAACTTTGTCTATCTATGTGTCATCTTTCTATTAGAATATATCGTGTTCGGGCCGAAATTATATGAAGCCATGAATAAGTACGAACCTTTTGCCGCTTGTTTGAGTAGAAAGGCGTTCTCTATTGAATCGTCAATGATGGTTGATCAAGGGCTAATCAAGGGCTATATAATTCTGTATTGTTGGAGAGCTTTAAAAGAGCAGGGTTCAATGCTTCCCCGAACTTACTGTGCCTTTCATTTCGTAGAAGTCGAGCCGTAACCATGAAAAGCGCCCGTCCATCGAGTGTCGAATCCCCCTCAACCCTCCCTTCCAGATGTGTCTCCCCCCTCCCCGACTCCCTCTTCCTCGCCTTCCTGGTCTACATGTTCGTTCTCTCCTACTGTGTCCCAGCCGTCGTGAGTCCCTCTATTCTATTAGAGATGTGCAGACTGGTCATTACAACGACTATGTTTCATATATCTTTCTTAAAGGTGTTGTAAATAATGTGACATTCAAAACTCCCACCACGAAGAACCTGTACAGACTCAAAAGATTACGGTAATGAATGCCAAACGAAACATAATTTTCTAAACTATTCTACGGTTAGCGTACTGTACTGGGTCTATTAATTAATTGTTCGCGCCTTTATTTTTTAATTCCCTGTACATCAAGCAGCTTTTCAACCACGTTTTCTCGGTAAATAATTTGATTATGTTTTTGATTTTTACTATGCTTTTGTCTAGAATTAGTACCCACACAATCACAAAAAGCAGGCCTGGTGAGTGCTACAAAAATTCTGTTTACACCACCTTTAACCGTCTCGTCGCCAGAAATAATGAATATATTGGTCAAAATGGCCAGTCTGTACAACTGTATAATCTATCCCTCCCCTTCCATCTATTCCCTTCCCGTTGACTATTCCACTTCTTCTTCGTCTTCTTTGTGAAGGGCATTCCATGCATAGAGTAGTGGACAAGGCGCATGTCTTGATAACTATTTTAAGACGATTAGGGGTTGACTTCAATTTCACTAGATAATTTTTATTACAAAAACATTTGATGATCGTGAAAAGGGAATCGTTGCAGATAGTAACGTTTTGCTACGCGGGACTGGTTAGGATTCTGAAGACTCGGTATACGTTGACCACCCCGAGGGTAAAGGAAAGCACCAAGACCCATCTCATACAGAAGGTTCGTCGCATTTGAATATTTAGGGGACTAAGTTGCTTAAACAATCATTATCGAATCCGAATGGTATTATTGCAGGTGTCGAAGTCGATTCTGTGCGTGACCGCCTTTCACTTTGCGTGTTGGACGCCCTTTTGGGTAAGGGAGACGAAGTGGAGCGGCTTTAGTTATATTTCACATAAGGAATCTAACTGTTTTCTTCTACGATGAGATAATATGTCAACTCATTTCAAAATGCACTTTTCATTCAGATAGTGACACTGCTTCCTGTGATGAATCCGGACGTCTTCAAAGTGCACCCGAGAGCCACCATGCTCGCGCAAATGTCAGTCATTTTAGAAAACTTTCAACAGTAAATTATGGAATATGCAAATTGCTCTGCTACAAGTCTATTTCTTGCCCTACTGTACCCCTACCGTATCCCTCAGGTTCACGCTGACTCTTCCGTATGTCAACTGCTCTTTCAATTGGTGCTTCTACGTGCTTCTCAACAAGAGACTTCGCAAGCAAATCTTCCGTACGAGTTCTTCCTATATCTCCGGTCTCAAACAGCACACAGCACCCTTGTGACAATGAAGGAAACGAGGGGATACGTTTAATCTGGCTTATTAATTGCGAATTAATGTCCGCCTCCCCATAAACTATCGCTCATTCTTCGGAAGTCACCATTAATTGCCAATTAATCTCGTCAGATTAAACCGCGTAGCCAGAATCAAGAAACAATTGCGATCTGTCAGATTATCATACGGCACAAAGTGCAACGTCTGTATCATCCCGCACTTTTAAATCGAAGTTTGTGCTCTTTTTTTGCCATACATTATTGATGCAAGCATGTAAAAGTACAGCCATAACTGTCGTTAGAATGTCTCTAAATATAGTGTGGAGTCATGAATGGTGTTTCATTGTGCAATATATGCCACAATTGCATAATCTTTCCATTTCCGATATTTCTTTACATTGCCCTTTCCTACATCGATTTATGAAGCGTAATATCACTTCTAGGAATAATACTCGTACCCTTCTAGCTTTAACTTATTCAATTGTCATACGGCTACTGATGCATGTTACGGGTCTCGAAGAGGGTTTGTGATCTTTGATCTCTGTAACGAGAAACGCCACTCTTCTACATTCTCGCAATAAACGAGTTTGATCTTTGATCTGTATAGATTCACATGAATATTCTTGAACCATATTATTAAAAAAATGAAATACATAATTGATCAGTTACGAATTTCCAGAATCTTATGAGGAATCATGATCCGCACAATTTGGCAGAGAGCTCATTGTCAGTATGCTCAACTAGGTAATAAGATAATTTTAGAGATCACCACGATGATTTCGGTAATTTGCACAATAGCCATGGAATCGCCTAACGCGAGAAGGGAATCCTAAATGCTTCGCTTGCGGGAGTAGTCAAGTGAAGAGGAAGAAGAAGGGAGAAGGGAGTGACCTTGTACCCTCCTTCCTCCTTTCAAGTCTCTCTCCTATCTCCCTCTCTTACCTCTCTTCTCTCTCTTCTCTCCCTCCCTCCTACCTCTCAAATCTCTGTTCCCGTCCGTACCCCCTTAACAGTTTAGTCGATAGGCCATCTCGCCTTCAGGCTATCATTCCCTTCGTCCGTTCCCTTCTTCTCTCCTCCGCCCCTCCCCTCAAATCCCTCTTAGATCAATACTATTCCTTCGATCTTATCTCCCCTTCCTTAGATCGAGATATCCCTCCGGTGTCTAAAGGGTCACTGCATTCGCTCCAACCGTTCGTTCCCCCTTTCGTCCCTCTCAACCTCTCCCTCCCCCTCCCCTTTACCTTCTAATCTTTACCTTCTAAGGTTAACCATGTCATATGTTTATCTATGATTCTCTCTGTCCAGTAACCTTTATCGTATGAAAAACTCTGTTCATTATGAACGAACACTCAACAACATTTCGAGAAGGACGATGAGTCAGCTGATGGGGGTGTTAGGAGGGGGAAAGAGGGAGGGAAAGAGTGCGATCAATGGCTCCCCGTCTTCAGTTTGCAATCATTTCTTCTAACCCATCAATTCATCATTCCCTCCAATCGAACCCCCTCGGGCGATCCCCCCTCTTCTCTTTGATCCCGTGCTCTGCTCGACATAAAATGGGACTCTATTTCGTCATCTTCTAATCATCACAGAACGCATCCGTTTCTGTACTTCTGTACGCATTTTGCTATTTTCTGCACAAGCTTCCCCACCCAAATGATCAGCTTTTCCTCTCATAACGATCGTCTCATAAGAGAGACCTGCACCATAAAGCTAAGTTTGTTGTTACCTTCCACTCGATGAGAAACAATCTGAACACATCAAGACCTTCCCGCCGGACAGTTTAGTGCTCCTCATGACTCTTCATAAGATCTTCTCTCTTCTCTCTTCAACTGCCTTTTCCTACTTGATTGTATGCTACGCTGTCAGAAGGGATGTCTCTGTTTTCTGCAATATTTTATCTATTATCTAAATAGTAGTGTATTGCTGTAGGCGGCTACAAAAAATATTTATCCAAAAGACAAAAAGAATGTATCATTCTTAACCCCAGCTCCAGAGCTGGTTACTGTTATTCTGCTATCCCCACCTCGCTCGCCCTTCTTATCCTTCGATTCGTCGCTGCCCCTCTCTTGATCCCTCTCTCCCCTTTCCCTCTCCTCTCCTTCATCTCCCCTTACTCTCTTCCAACCCTAATCACCCTCAGCTTCCTTTGCCGTGTCTCTACTATTTGCACACCGATAAAGGTAGAAGGATGGAGAGAGGGTAGGAAGGATAGAGGTAAAGGGGGGAGAGAGAATAGTGATAGACGTGTCTATTAGAGACAAACCCCTTGAGCAGTCTCTCTGTAGTCAAGTGTGTATAAGGTCTGTTGATTGGTAGAAGAGAGTAGAGGGAGAGAGGGGGTTATGAGGGGATCGAAGGGTAAAGAGATAGACAGAGAGTCCCAGAGAGCTAAACGGGAGTGGAAGACACGGCTAAATTGCAAGAGGGAAGATGCGGAGACAGCACAAAACAAGAGCATCTAAACTGTCGTCGTTCTATGTCAATCTTCTCTTCAACTTCTCCATATTCGATGTCCGATTCGTTACCTTGAATGATCATATTCA
Organism: Micoletzkya japonica; assembly: GCA_900490955.1. Classification (NCBI taxonomy): domain Eukaryota; kingdom Metazoa; phylum Nematoda; class Chromadorea; order Rhabditida; family Diplogasteridae; genus Micoletzkya; species Micoletzkya japonica. The sequence goes on from LS919912.1 coordinate 356,601, forward strand.
CGCGATGACTGATCAACGACAAAGTGTTATCTTCACCGATAGTCTCGTATCTAAATAAGCATAACTCATTTCCTTAACCCCCGACTGCCTCATTTCCCCACTACGTTCCGTCGTCCATTTCCAGTTCCCTTCCATTCTCTATTATGCCCTTCCCTATCAGAGGGCTGTCTGGCACACAACTCACCGACTCTTGCCGCACAGCTTCTCCCTCCCTTTTACCTCTCAACCCTCTCTCTCTCTCCTGCCCTTTCCCCTCCCTCTAACATACTCCCTCTCCCTCCCAATTCGCCTCAAGAACTAAACAGGTTCGTAACCCGCTTTTTCCCGTGTCTTTCCAACAGTTTTGGCCGCTCTCCCATTCTGATTGCTCTGCCGTCCACTTCACTACAACTCCCTCCACTTTTATCGCGAACTGAAACCCTTCCAATTTTAATTTTCTTCACCTCTTCTGGATCAGTTCAAGAATTGGCAAGCCTACTCTTTTGTCCACTGTATGAACAGCTATTATCTAGACGATAACCCTGTAGTGCCGCCTATAGAGGGCATGTATCTATTCCCTTCTTGCCTTCCCTTATTCTCTCTTTATTCTCTCACTCTCATCGATCACAATACAGATAAGCACCCGATTGTCACTCGTCGCCTATCATTGTATTTCTGCTGATCGTATGACGACGGTTAACTTTTCTCCTCTCCTTCATACCCTTTCATGTCTTTATTATCAGAGGACCTGACTCATCTGCCAATTCCTTGACTTATCGAAGGAGGAATGCACGACAATCTCCGACACAGTTCCCATCATTCTTGTCTCATTCCGGGTCCCACCACGCTTGCTTGGGTTACGGTAGATTGTCCGTGGCTCAGAAGGTCTTCCACTTCATCCGTCTTCCTTGCGTGCTAGTCAGTAACCCCCAATTGACTACCGTACCCTCCCCCTCCAGCTATAGAGGGGGCATGGATACATCCGAATGATGAACATAGGAAAGGACCGACTAGCTGGCGCCACCTCCCTTTATTCTTCCTTTTCCCATCCATTGCTCCCGTGGTGTTGTGAATGTTGTCGATTAGGAAACGTCGTTCTAGGCGTGGTGGACCACACACAACTGCTTCTGTAACAGACTGGGGTTCATAAGATATACCTTTTGAAAATGATTAACCATGATCCGATCATCGGGAGATCATCGACTGAGTATTTCACTGTCACAATCCCCCCTTCAAATAACCTTGAATCGCGTTTCTTCTGCGTTGCATAGCGAAAAACGTGCAAAACTTGTGATAGTAGGCTGGAGAAGAAGAAAAAGAAGAAGAAGAAGAAGAGATGGAGAATGAATGACCATCTATCATGAAGAGACATCACCCACTCTCCTTCTTTCTCTCCTAGTACTCCCCCTCTCCCTCCCCTCCTTACCTCTCTGCCTCTGAATACATCGACTCTCTATCACACCTCTCCCCTTCATCTTCTTCTCACTCATTTCAGTGTCTTGGCTACTTCACTCTCTTGACAACAAGCTTTGTGATACTATACTCATGGGGACATGAGGGGAGAGGGAGAGGGGAGAGAGAGCAGGTAAGAGGGAGAGAGTGTAGACAGCCGCTCAGTCACTAGTGTCTTCTTCTTCTTCTCGTTATCGATTCGATCACTACTACCTCTCCCCCCTCCTCTCCCCTCTCTCTCCTCTTTCCATTGCTATTCTCGTACTATCCTCTATAGAGCTCAAAGATCAAAGATCACTTCCAGGATCGGGAGGACCTCTCTGAACGGGGAGGCGACAGGGCGACCGTGAGCAATCATGGCCTCGAAGCGGAGTAAGGTGGGTACGGTAGGGTTACGGTAGGATTGATCTCTGATCTTTGGTATTTGATCTCCGATGTCTTGCAGGCTCGTATGCAGGCGCAGTTGCCTCCGATGTCTCGGACCTCTTCTTCCACCTCTTCCCTCCAAGGTTCCCCTTTCATTTATTATATTGAGAATAAAGTTCCGTCAGTAAGCGCATTCCTACTTCGTCTGGAATCTCTTCATATCGCTTTGTTCTCTCGTTGAGAATAGGATTAATAACAATGTTTTCTTTTTTTCCTTCATCCGTATTGTGTTATCTTCTCCTTCTGTGATTTGCCGTCAGTCTTATTCTTCAGCGCCAATCTTTCCCTCCAAAATAGATGTATCCCTCTCCTCGCCTCGTCAATCCCCCTCCCCTCATATCCGTTCTTCCCTTTTCCGTTCACACTATCGCCAAGACCACACGTCTTTTTCTCACTGACCGGAAGTCCCAACGGAACTGTGTGTATACACTCTTTTACTCTCTCTCTCTCCCTTCCATTCTTATTTCCCTTCAATCTCTCCCCCTCCCAATCAGTCACCTTTACTCGTTACTCTCTCATTGAATCACAACACCGATCTGTTCCACTCTTGTAGGCCGTAGATGCAAGAGTGGAAAACAGTCAGTTGAGATGGTACGATCTTCCGAGGGACTGTGCCTTTTTCTAAGAAACGCAATAGTCTTGGCAAAGTTCCACGTTCGTTTGGCAAATTGCCAGCCATAGTTTTACCCTCAGAACAGAAGAGCGATCTAAACAAGAAGGAGAGATGGTCACTCTATTTGAGGCAACAACTCGGTTCACATCACAACGTTCGTGAACGAGGGAGAGAGTATCGAGGAGTTGTTCCAGCCGGGGAGGAGTGAGAGGATCTACGAGAGGGCGCGACCCATGGTAGGGGGAGTACACGAGAGGCTCGAGGCTATCTTTTTAGATTAGATATCATAGCTTTTGGAGTAGCCTTCTGAACGTGTAATCAGCAGCCGACAATTAGAGCTAGTGCCCGCAATTCCCGGTCGTTGCAGAACCGCGGCCCGCTTCCACCGTCCTTCCACTCTCCCCTCAGCATACGACAACGGGGCAGTTCAGCTGGACACTCTCCACAAGGTTGGCCCAAGTAGTATGTGAAAAGTCGACGCTGGTACACCTTTTTGCCCAAAACCGATTTTAACACTTTTTTGACCATTTCAGTGCTGATTTTCAATACAAATGTTTCTTAACTCTTCGAAAATCTGTCATTTTTCAAAAAATGACCAAAAAAGTCTGGCGCACCATTTGTCCATTTTGCCCACTTGCTGGGACTCTCGCTTTTTGACGTTCTCAGCCTAACAAAAGACTTATTTTTTGAAAAATACAAAAATGAAGGACAGGTCAGTCTACAGCAATACCAGAAGAACATTGATTCTATGTAAAGCAAGAAAGCAAAAACACAAAAATGGCCTCAGAGAAGTAAACATCACAGTGCTCAGTGGATTGTTCACCTTCTTATAATCGGCCAGGGGTCGAACCAGGATGTTCTGCATCCCAGCCAAGCCTCTTACCGACTGAGCTATCCTGTCAAGAAGAGCAAAGTAGAAGCGTTTAACACAAGTTTTGAAGTTTTGTTTTTTATTAAATGACTACTTTTGGTCTCCGAAAAGACCTAAAACCATTAACCAATCTAGATCTCCTTGAGCTTGTAAAAGTACTTGAAATCAAGAATTTCCGTGGAGTATTCATGCGAGATACTTTACCAAATGAAGGAATTGGAGAAAATTATTCAATTTCAAAAATTACAATACCATCTTAGCAGCATCCAATGAAATGAGAGACATCAGAATAGTCATTCCACTAGAAGAATTGCACTTGTCTTCTTTGCAACTACACAAGGATTTGTCAGAATTGCAACCATCACCGGACTCCAAAATTCCAATCGCAGTACAATCGATGTGAGCAGGCATTCCTTGACCGGTTATTTTTCCAGCAGTCTTGGAACATCCTTTTGCATGGATTCCATTGTAATTGAGCTTGGCACAGTAGTCATCCGAAGCTTCACATTTGTCGACTCCTCATTCAAACAATAGTTTCTCAGGTTTTTCAAAATTTGACAAATTCGAAAAATACCTTCAACATCCAGATTCGTAGTGTCAGTTTGCACTTGAAAAATTCACCTAAATTTAAGTGAAATTAATTTGAACTTTGAAGAAATACTTACTCCAGAGCATTTCCAATAGTGCAGATCATCAAAACGAAGAACTTTGCCATGCTTGCAACCATAATGGCTGCCATCGCCACAGAGTGGGCGCAGAATGGTTGTCCTATGTTCCGTGTAGCAGCTAATTATTATGTTTATATTACCATGGTATGCTCTCTGTTAGCAGAGAGGTGCAAAACTCATAGCAGTTCAAGCCTCTCCCAAAGGGGGAGGCTTGAACTGCTATGAGTTCACTTGTTTCTATCCCTTCCACCTCTACCGAGGGCGATAGGCCTCTAGGCCCATCGACCTGGAAGGGATAGAAACAAGTGAGACACATTATAGTCGAGGAAAACGGAACGTATAATTCGTGATTCCGCCGCTGCGGTGTTTAGCGAATCTTTGAAACGGTGCCATTTTACTCCAAGAAAAGATATCAGAAACATGGATATGGTTTTGATATCAGTAACACCTAGACTTTATCATAATGCACACTAGAAGTTGATGACATCGCTTTGAAGGCACGGGAATCAGCTACAATCGGAACGATTATATCTTCCTTTTTTCTCTACTATGCATGAACGTATCTCGTGCATCTCGGAGATAGAAAAAAAGCTGCATCCCACCCATATCGAACAGCGCGGCCTAGTCCAACCGGGTTTGACGGGGAACAGGGGGTAACTTCCTATTTCTGCAAACACATAGTGTGAATTTCGTGAATTTCCAATTCCGTTACCATCGTGTAACACCCCTTATTTCTGTTGACAGAGTGTTAGCAAATACCAGAGTGGTCAATCATAGCGATTAGATCATTCCATACGGGTCTTTTTGATGTATATATTTCATACATTCATAACCGCGAGACACCACAAGCTGCGAAACATATTAGCCAAACTGCTGAAACCCCCTTTATCTCCCTCCCTTCAACCCCCTCCTCCCCCCTCACCTCGTTCCCTCTCAGGTTCGTCAGACGACGGTTTCTCGACCTCCCGCAACACACTGTCCCCTTCTTCCTTCAATGAACCCGTCGTTCTTCAGACTGCCCCCATGCAGCCTTCCTCTCACAAGAAGCTGGTTAGAAGGGGACACTTAGATAGGCACTCTCGATTAGGGGGGAAGGGGAGAACTCCACTCTGCACTCTGATGAGACTGCTCCGTTTACTGGACTTGCTTTGAACTTTGAGGGAGGACGGTAGAGCTTTCATAGATGGAAAGATTGCATTCACGAGAAATATGTGTTCCTTACAGACAAGTGCTCCAGAACTGAACCATCGAGGCAACGATTCATTCGTTTCCGCCAGGTGGGCTATTCATTACTACCTAGGTAGAAGTGACTTACTCTTTTCATGTTTATGATCCCTGAAAAGAAAACTTTGAACATACGAAATAACGTTGAATTGGGAAAAGGTAGGAAACTTCGAGGGGGTAGTTACTAAAGGGCTAACGATTGATTAGGCGTAGGAAAAATATCACAGAGAAACTTCGGGAAAGAAAGAATACTTTACGATGTTTCATGTAAAAAAGCCATTGGCGAAGTTCATAGAGAAATACTTTTCATCTGGAGGGAAACCAATAATTCGTGGAATCTCTCCATTTGCAGTAGAAGCGTCGCGAGTTTCGCCCCGGCCCCCCTCGTCCAGCCCATCGCCTCCCAACACGTCTACTCCAAGAGTGTCTCCGCCATCGACCAGGTACTACTTCCCGGCCCCCTCATTTCACGGAAACCGTCTTTTCCCTTCCATTCCCCGGCCCCCACTCCAGTCGTTCAGTCGGTCGCCTTCCCTCCGGTCTCCCACCACGTCAAAAGCACGTCGTACGATGCCAACCACCTGGCCGCCCCCTATCCTGCCTTCCACGGGTACGGAATATCTGTGATTGTTCAAAGATCAAAGATCACTCGTGAAAGAGCAAAGATCACTCCTGGAAAATGAAAGATCAATCAAAGATCAATGTGCAGGATGCAGCAGACACACAGTCAGCAGGAGCTGTACCATCCGTCAACTCAGCAAAGGGAGAAGAGTCAGTCCCTCGACCACATCACCATTGCCCACAACCAGAGTCAAATGAATAATGTCAGTTTTGTATTGAAATCCGCAGTTTGTTCGATATTTATGGCAGTCTTGAAGCACATTTGTTGCTGGTGGGTTCATTGCGCGCCGTAACCACATAATAATTTTAGCAGAATTGAACATCCTCCTGACCACACAATCATCGATAGTTCCTGTGAAGCTATTGACAAGAACTCCCTCTCCCTTTGCAGTACGATTCGCTTCCTCCCAACTGGAGTTACGGGTACTCTGAGCAGGGCGACGTGTACTTTATCGACCACGAGAACCAGAAGACCACCTGGTTCGACCCCCGACTGCGTACGTTCTGCTTGTCCATGGACCCTTTCATCCTTTCGCATCCTTTCGCCTCCGTCTTTTTACCCGATTTCGTCATTACTCTTTAATGTGAATCACTGAATGGAATAGGAAGAGAAGGGGGGAATATTGCTGAGTCTTCAGCGCGCCACGAGCAGGAGGAGGCGATAATGGCCCGTCACTCGAATCAGCCCCTCGACGCGAGGATGCAGCAACTGCAGATGGAGAGGAGTGGCATGCACGAGAGACAACAGGAACTCGCCAGGATGGTCAGATCACATTCAGTTCTTCCCTGATTTCTTCCCTGACCAGACTCGAAAACTATTGTATGAAAGGCCTCTACTGTAAATAAAACCACGACCTTACGCAGAGCAAGATAAACTTAGGAAAGACGGAAGAATAGAGGAATAATAGCTACAGTAGAGGAAGAAAGAATAGAGGAAGAATAGCTACAGTATGCCTTCAGGGTCTGATTCCGTCCGACCGGGGCATGTACATGCAACAGCCTTCCACTGCCCAACAACAACATCAACCCCAACAATTCCAGCAACACGTTAATAATAATGTTAATAATGTGCGTCAATCAAGCGAATAGTCGCAATAAAGTCCGTCATGAGAGCCAAACCTTGCAATTAGATATCTCTAAATAAATCCTGAAAAGAGAGTATCGCAAACTGAAATGTTTGCAGGCGCAGATGCACCAGTTCTACACACAGCAGCCGACTACGATGCACATGCGACAACAACAACAGCCGATGAACCACGCGGTCGGTTGGGTTATGTTTCACGCAAGCTATAAATAATGCGGAATCAGGGCATGTTATTAAAGGGACATGGAAGCGAGAAATTTTTTGAATCCGAATATGGTTATACTTGTAAAATATGTTTCTTAGACGATAATAAACATAATAACCTCTGAATAACATTTTTTAAAATTTCTGGAGCGAGAAAATTGTATTTGTTCCGGTAATACCCCATCAAAAAAGGGCATCAAAAACAAAACTAAAATAATATGTTCAGCGAACAATATCTGATGAGTCGTCGATGATGGACTTTGACTACACGACTCCTGAGGCATATGTAAGCTTCTGCTTATTTCTTTGAAAACAGTTAGGTCTACAATTTGTCCCATGTCCCCATCCCCGTAGAGAAGATTTTATTTTCAAGTGAAGCACCCCACAGCATTCCGCTCGGTAAATAAAGTGTCTAATAACGAATTGACCACCATTTTTGAATTTTCTCAAGAGTGGCTAAACCGATCTACACCAAATTTTCGGAGGTGATAGAATTCATAGAGACGAACTTAAGTTTTTAAATTCATAATTTTTCCTTCACTGGTTTGCTTACAGGATCGGATCCCATGCGCGGAAACCGCTATTCGCTATTAGAACGCTTGGAATGTTGTGACCCCCTCCCACGAATACCCACTTCCCTTTCCAATCCGCCGCACACCTATGGTGTAACCGAGAAATGAATAAATAAATACAATAGTTGAATGGTAACTTCGCCTTTGCAGACTCGAGATATTCCGAACTTTGAATCGGAAGAGCTCAACATGTATCTGGGAGGCATGCAAATGTAGTTCTTCTCCACTCTGGACGAAGCTTGGCTCCCTTATCCCCCCTTAAAATCCCTCCCCTGTTTGTTAACTACTTAAACCCCCTGTGTTCTCCCCTCACATTCTCTCTTTCACAACACTTATCACACTATTCCTTGTACACAATTTCCTCCTTCCCTTCTATGTCTCTCCTCTCTCCTAAACTTGTGATACCGTATCCCACTAGAGATTCCATAGTCCCGAGCAGATTAATCTTATAATGTTATTAATATTCCTTTCCTTGATTACTGTATAAGAAACAGGGCACGACTAACCTAATCACATGCCGAATCACAACGCACACAAAGCATCTTTTATCTCTCACACCACCCTATTCTATAAGATCACAATTAGCTTTGAAAGTTGTGCAAAAAGACTACTTAATGTCTTGCGAAGCTAAGCGAGAGGTCTTCTCTATGAAAGAGAAGATTCCCTCGCATGGAGAGGTCACACATTCAATAACGCATTCAATATTATTCCCGTTTCCTGTGCTTTATTGTGGACATTTCACTCGAGACCAATTGAAAGATGATATGATAAAGATGTTATAGAGTATCTACATGCTGACATAGTACAACAAAGCGCTGCCTTTGTCTTCTAAAACGTAAATTATTTAGGGAGACTTTACTTTCTTTGAGGTAGATGCATAGCTGAAAGGAACAGTTTCCGTAGCCTAATCGATATCGTTTCCGTGGTCTAGTCTTTCCCCTTTCTCTAATCTTCTCTACCTATGCAGTTCCCCTCCCCTTCTCCATTCCATAACGACATCTCGTTGACGGCATGGTAACCCTTATCATTTTATCGGGTTATCTCTCCTACAGTCACCTCATTCCAACGGTCCCTAACCATTTGCCCTCCGATTCCCTTATTCATAACAACTTTCCCAGTTTATAGAAATTTCGATTTTGAAGTCGCTCTATACCTTCTTATCGGCGCTTTTCAAGAATATGTAGCTTTGGATTACGGTATAAGCAATAGCTGTGATTTGTGAGAATCTATACCCGCACTGCCTTCGAAAAAGGTCTTTGCGTGATAAGAGACAAGGGATGACTCGTATTTCTCTATCGAATCATGTTACCCTTCCGCTCTTTATCTTTCGCTAAATTGGACTTCGACCCTCACATAGAGTAATCATATGTTTGCATTGTCGCTGTCATTGAATCCACTAGTGTTTGAAAACCAAAATTTTTAAATTGAATTATGAGACTGAGAGAGTGATGAGGAGCATGAAAGAATGCAGAGAGTCTAATCGCGCTCCGTTTTCAAACCCTAGAATCCACATATTGTCTTTACACTTCATGAACAAATTAGGTTTCAGCATCACTATAAATTATAAACGCGTGGTGAAAGTGCTGATCTCTCTCTCTCTCTCGGTTTTTATAGCCAATTTATAAAATACTCGAATTCCATTTGAAGAGAACAGCATGACAGTATTCAACCATGATTATTTCAGGCTTCCAGCCATGCTCACCTTCTTGTATCCACCACAAAACTTCACTGCTGCTGAAGCAGAGGCAGAACAGCAGACGAGAGTACTACAACCGATATGGGATACTATTAGGGTACGGTAGGTCTGGGCAGTGGATGGGCTTTATATTCAAACATCAAACTTATACTTTAGGTATCGTTCGCTAATAATCGTAAGTGAAGGTGTGGATATTTAGGTAGGAAACGAGCACATCCTCTCGTCTCCTCTATTCCCTCCCTTCTACGCTCTTTCCATCGACTATGCATGGGTGGCCATATTCACAAGTCTGTCAATTATCGATCGACTATCCAGATCATGAATGGTTCAGTTATCGATCTCTTCCTGTGCGACGTGCCCTTCTTCAAAGACCACAAGATCCAGAAGGATCGAAAGGTAGCTAGGTCTTTCGAGTTTTTCATAAAATTATGCATAATCTTATTGTTATTATTATTATGTTATTATTATGAAGCTAAATAAAGCTTGTTGAGGTGACATGGGGACTGATGAAGAAGTCGCTGTACCTGCAAATGTGGAACAACGTCCTGTGGTAAGAGAATCACAAGTAATATGTGCCTCTGGAAACAAACAAACTTCTTCCTTGACTACTTTGATATCTGGATCTACTGTGCCCATATAGAGGATCTCTTTCCCTCATCATCCTTTCCCCTCACAATCAGGATCTACCCCCTGGCCATCGTGCAACTCGTATGGGTTCCCCCAACGGAGCTCCCTCCCGTCGCTCCCACCCTCTGGGAACTCGTGTCCCAGATTACCATCTACTTTCTCGCCTTCGACTTTGCCTACTTCTGGTTCCATTGGATTCATCACAAGGTCAGAGCTTAAATCGAATCCTCTCTAAGTTGTTTATCACCGTATGAAAGCGAAGCGCTACTGAAGTTCGAATCAGCACCCTTTCCTTTTTCAACATTTATATCTCAAGCCTGAAACATATTGCAACGTGGTAATTGTCAGGTGAAGTTCTTGTACCGTTGGTGTCACTCTGTACATCACATGTACTCATCTCCCTTCGCCGCAGCTGCCCAACATCTCCATCCCTTCGAACTGTTCTTCGTCGGAACATTCATCACGGTACATTATTACGTTTCGTACTGCATAATCTTGTATCTATAGAGAAAATACATTGCAAGTGATTCTATTCATTGCCAACCCCGCGATAAGAATTCACGCAAGCCGCAACGCATAATGAGCCATTTCTCATCGGGGCAGCGCTAAGCTCTCACAAGGGATTCATTTGTGGATCTCGTGACGCGTCGGCTTCTCTTCAAATGAATCATCCTCTTCAGGTCATTCCATGGATCTTCCCCACTCATCCGCTCACCTACTGGGCATGGTTCTTTGTGGCGCAGTCTATTTCCTACGAGGTCAGCTTTTGTCCTAATAAGTCAAGTACACTGAGCGAAAATAAACTAACCCGCCAGGGTAATTTCGCGGCAGTGCGGTGTGCTAGGAAATTTTCGCTCAGCGTAATTGCGTCTCCCAGCTTATTGTAATTGCTCTACTAATCCTCCAGGTACATCTCGGCTACGACTTCCCCTTTGCCCTCCACCGTTTCCTCTGGTTCTACTCGGGAGCCCCTGCCCACGACATGCACCATCTTCGACCACTCACGTGCTTCCAACCCTGGTTCAACTACCTCGATAGACTCATGGGTAAGGAAAGAGCTTCCATCTTGGATATCTACCTATAGGGCTAATGCATTCTTCAATACTACAATCCGCTATGTGACCGGTAATCTGCAGGTTATCACATAACCTACGAAGATCTGAAGAAGATGGCAGAGGAGAAGAGCAAGAGGTACGGACTTTATGACAAGAAGGACGAAGCGGGACTGGACAAGATCAACTGAAGAGATCAAAGATCAATTGAGAAGATCAAAGATCAACTTATTATATATTACGTAATATCGATTGGTCATTGTCCACTGTAAATATCTATGCGTAATCTTTATCCGTCTTTGTCTGTATACACAGATTCGTACCCGATATCGCGTCGTTCTCTACATAATATCTATAGTATACGTGGGAAACTACAAATATGGCTTCAGTAGGCAATATATGCTATAATTACAAATAATATCAAATCTTTCACAGGCATATTTGTTCTTCAGTCACTCTTCGTAATATCCGATAGAGGGTTCGGTCTCAGTTTGATGTATCGGAAGTAATCGTTGCACCGTGAGGAGTAATCGTGTGATTGGCGCGTCCACGACCGTGCCATGTCTAGCCATCGGAAAGTCGACTCTGAAGACGACGGCTTTCCAAGATAACTAGAATGCAAGATTATGATATCGCTCAGATCTCCTGAACTAGCTGGATATCTACAATTCCTTGTCACTTCTAGTGACTGACGCGCGTGCAATGTCCGTGATTTAGCAGCGAATTCGTTCGTTTATTGACATCTCATGCAATCGCAGCCGACAATGGGCTGATAAGCGGCTTTCTATCAAAGAACGACTGATTGCGAAGGGCACCGATTAGTTTGAGGAATCAGCAGTTTAGAGAGAGAGACGCTGAGCTAATCTTGGAATTTGACAATGTGCTTAAGTTCAGGTACCATTATTATGCATATTATCTAGTTATAACAACTTGAAATATTAGAAGTTAGATCAGAAGACGCTGTAGATAAGAACAGCTTACCGAGTTCAACAGAGGGCGAGGATCGATCAATGAAGGGACTCGACTCATCCAATTTGTCTGCATCGAAGAGATCGAGAAGGGGGTGGAGGAAGGGAATGGAACAGGGAACCGAGTCGAGGGGGTGGTCACCTGCCACAAGTATCTTTCACGGCGGTTATATAGTTGAAGCTTAAAGGGTGCATTGATATTTCTTGCAATACCTCTCGTGGTGATTCCAACGAACGATCGACCGAGTTGTCTGAACTCGTGTCTGGCCGTCGATTCAACCCGGTCCCATATCGAACTGTCGATCTGAAATCATCACATTCTTCTTCTTTCAACCATCGTTTACCCTTCTAAGACTGATTACCTGCTTAGACTGCAATCCCCTCATGATACACACGAAGGCGAATTGGTTGCCTGTTCTCTGAAAATACTTCCTTTTCCCCATGAAATTCTGAGATACGGTGAGCTACCTACCGTACCTTGATGACGTAAGCAGCTATGCGAATCCACTGTGAGAGGAGGGACGAGGACTCGAAGGAGGAGGAAGAGGAGAGGATGGAAGAGGTCACAGAGGACTCCAGACGACGACATCTGCAGGGGGGACTTATCCTTCTTATCCTCTTTCTTTATTTATTCTTAGTTTTTCATGCTCTTTCGATTGTTTAAAAATATTATCATTACCTCACTAGCAACCAACAATTCACCAGCCCTCTGGTAAAATCCTATGGTGAATATTCCACAAGGTGCTTTTGGGTGTGAATTTGTGGTGAAATACACTGAGCGAAAATACCCAAGCCAGCTAGGGAATAATTCCCCTCCATACGGCACCAACGTGAAAATTCCCAAAAATTTCCACTTCCCCCTACTGTTTTGGGGGAATGATACCCTAGCCTGCTAAATAGAGTAATCTCACGGCGGTGCCATGTGCTAGGGACTTTTCGTTCAATGTAGTTGTATTGGATTGCACTCGTAGTTCCCCCTTCTCGTCTCGTCCCTCGCACCTCTTCCTCAGAAGGGCCCTTCGCTCAGCTCCTCCATTCAGTAGAAGCGACGCGACTCCCGTTGCGGGTTCCGCCATCGAAGGCTGAAAATACTATTAAAATGCGGCGTTTAAGTGCTAAATTCCTGTAGCATGAACAAAACATTTCAGTAAAAAATCTTGCTATTGGAGAAGACATAATGTAGATACATCTAAATGAAATGCTACCTGTGTAAAGTAGCCCAGTACCGTCGCATCTTCCCTTCCCAGTAATTCGGCAATCTCTCTGTCCCCCTTGTCCACGATAAAGTTTCGCAGCTGACGGAGGTCCGAGGACTGAAGGGGAGTACTGCAAGTTACGGTAGGTATCGTACTCACGGAGATGACGTAGTCGAGGGAAGCAGAAGAGGAGGAGCTGGAACTGGGGCGACACTGAAAGCAAACGATTAAATCAAGGAATCTAGAATCGTTATTATAAATGCAATATATTCGATATGTTTCACGCAGACTACGTACGCAGTATGTACGCATAGCTCAGCTACACGCTAGCCTTCCCGCTATAGATGATTATAATTTCTATCTCAGGTGCGAATCCAAAGGTCATGTCGGTGTTTGTAACCACAGCCCTCTCCAACCGTAAACTGATTAATGGGAGGACCTCCTCCCCCCTCCCCTTCCCTTTCTTCTCCTAACTAACCGACCTCTTCCACCCCAGCTGGCCCTCCCTCTTCCCTCACTCCATGCATCTCTGAGACCACAGATGGCGACTCGCCACACGCGACGCGCTCGCTTTGCAGGGAAGCCGGAGACGGAACCGGAGGCACGTCCTGCAATTAGGACACTAAAAATATAAATTACAAAACTTTGATATTGCCGAAAGCAAGCCGAGCGTTAAGCTAAAAGTCACCCTTCAAAATTGCACGTTGCAAAAATAAACAAGTGAAAACTACTTAGTTTTTCATGCTCTTTCGAATGGTACATGTTTCGTTTGGATCCGTTTCCGCGAGCTCAGACAATCTCCTTGTAAGAGCTAAGAGGTTCACTGGCTAGAAACCTTATGTAATGGAAAATAACCGATACATTGGATTAAAAAAAATTGTACAAAAGTATGCAAACGATTGCGAACTGTCTATGCAAATTCTATGCTAAAAGTGATCTATTTACCTCTCCGGCTTCAATTTTCTTACGATTCCACTCATACCTGCTATGGTCACACAGCAGAGGGTCAATTGAGGTCAATTGGGTGCCCTAATCAACGGGAATAGTTTGTTATTTCAATCAAAAGTTTTAAATCGTTCCTTATCTGTGGACAACTCCCGTGGAACCTGTACACTGAGCGAAAATTCACCACAAATATCACCACGAAATGCACTTCGGGAATAAATTCCCCAGCCCGCTAGTGAATAATTCCCCAAAAAGCTGAAATTTTCCCAGTCGGCTGGTGAATTATTCCCGAAGTGCAAATCGTGGGGAAATATTCCCCACAAATTTCTCTGAGTGTAATATTCTCCTGCTCACCTCCCCTCTGTCCCGTGGAGTGTCGTAGTCGTCTTCCTTCCTCTCGTCTTCAATCTCAGCCGAAGAGTCGGTCTGTGAAGTTGACAGCGAAGTGTCACTTCTGACTTGCGTCCTCCAATTGAGAACATCGAGTGATTGGGCCGGACGGAGGGTAGGCTCTCAATACTTTCATATATCATTCATATATAATTTTACATCTATGCAGATTCTCATACGACTGTTCATTTACCGAACTCTAATGCAGACCAATGACTTCCATCTCTATGGCATAAAAATGAATGATATTTTATCTAGTTTTTATATAATCTCTAGAATACCTCTATAGGGATGAGAGGGATAGTTGAGAACGCTCCTAGCAGGTCCCACGGGCGGGGGCTCTTCCATCGCATCGTAGTCCATCTCATCATACTGTAAGGTTACGGTAGCCTATTTTTGAGGAGAGAGCGAAAAGAGTGCAGATGGAGTAGGAATGAGGTTACTGGAGGACCTTTTTCGTCAATAATAGGAATACGGTAATGAGAGTGAACATACGTCGTCGTCAGTAACTGTAGGCGGGGAACGTTTGGGGATGGGAAGACCGGCTCTGCACGATTATCTCACATGTGTACATATAGTGTAATAAACCGATCCATCACTTTCTTTCGTTCCAGAGCGAATCTACTTCTCTCACTTTTGCACATTCTCTCATCTTATTTTCGGAATGATTTTCCGATGGATCTTTTTAATCCACCATAGTTCTGTGTAGAAATATGTGTAGAAAAGGGTAGATACTTCTTTCTTTTTTGTTCATTTGAGATGGAAAAATATATCTAGTATCCCCATTTTTCGTAATGTTGACGTGTACTTTCGTCTGAGAAATGGCGATGCTAAAGCTAAAACCGCATAGATGAATAGATAAGATTGCCTACCTCAACAATTCTATGGGTACTGCTCGAGGCGGGAGATGGTGGGTGGGGAGGAGAGAGGGACGGGAGGCCCAGTTGACTAGGGCTGTACGGGACAGGGGAGCAGACGAGGAGGGGACTGAAGGGGAATTGCATTGTGATGCGAAATGGTTTCGGCAGTAGACTCGTTCCTAATTTGTCGCACTCTCTTCATACCGTTTCCCTCTCTCATCGGGAAACGCTGTCTATAGAGATATATCTAGGAAGGTTTCTGGAAGGTATAGGTATAAAAGTGGACTGCAACCTGGAGCCTTGGTTGACCGGAAGATCCTCGCGTACTGGGCTTCGTGCTCGGCTATCGCGCCTTTTGCGTCGAGAATCTGAATCCAGGTTGAGGTATGTTTCACGGCATTTATTTAAGATAGATATTTATGCATTTACGTAGAAACGCGGGATAAAAAGAAAAGAAAATAGAGTGAAGAATAATCACAAGAAGAACAATATTAGCATTACAAAGAAAAACATATTTAGAACTGAGTTATGCTGCCTGTGTTGCAACATTGAATGTAGCAAAATACAAGAATCTATCTACTTACTAGAATATGAAAGCTAGTTTCGCTCGCCTTGTGAGAAGCGGGATAAAGTAAACAAGTCCCACCTCTTCAGCAGTAGTGGCCGATACGCCCCTTGAGATGATGCACCCTGTACTGAGAGTGATGGGTCTTCTGTAGACAAGGTAGAAGGAGATGAGGTCGAAGACAGACGAGAACTCCTCCTCTTCGAACTGAACACGAATACCGCGATTGAACGTTCCATCAGTAAACGCATTCCCACCACGTCTTCAAACTCTTCATACCGCCTCACTGACACTTTGTAGATAGGAAAAATCATGAATATTTTCTCAGTGCATCAAATTCTAATTTTGAGTTTAGGTGAAAAGCATAGCTCTATCTTGCAGCAAAGAGAGTGACCCCCTCACCATGTACAGTAGACAGCCATTCCGATCCCTTTCGGTGTTGACTTGAAAGTGCAGGGGTTTCTTCCAGAAGGCTGTCAGGACAAAGTCTCCCGGACTACTGATCGAATCGCGGATCTGGACACTGATGGCATTGAAGAAAAACGATTCATCATATTGATTTTTCATTGAATTTAATCGAGAGCCACACGTTATGATGATATATTAGAATAAACCGGTCCGTCCGTTCCTTTCATGCCAAAATGAGTCTAATTCTCTCACTTTTGCACACTCTCTCGCCTGATATTCGGCATGATAAACTGAGTGATCTTTTTATTCCACTATATCTAGGGTAATTAGAAAATGATTTCACCAGAAAGTCTCCGTTGGTCGTTACGGAAGCCTCTGCCTGTACTCGAGTGACGAATCCGTGATACCACGACTGGTCACGAACCTTCTCTTTGATGGGCATCGATGCCCCAGGCATCTCAAATATCAAAGATCAAAGAACAACTATCTGGTTAGACAGCTGGAACCAATTAGAGGATCGAGAAGCTGAGTAAAAGTTACGACGCACTTGGAGAAAACATTTGTACGGAAGGAGGGACATAAGAAGGAATTATGGAGAAGAGGGAAAGACGGGAGGACAGTCAAACATTGCATTTCTATGAAGGAGTGTTGTGTCTTAGGAGAAGAGGGAAAAGGAAGCCGAAAGAGGGAATGATGATGGATGGGAGAGGGAATGAGGGAAGAACGAATATGGGAGAGGGGACATGACAGGGATGGAGGGACAGATTAGATGAGGGGAGTACATTGGGGTGATTATGGCCGTTTTATTTTTTTCTGATAAAGCATAAAGGCTCCTATAATACTACACTAAATAAGTGGCTTGAAACACAATTCAACCTAGTTTTGCAATGGTATGAAGGCGGTATGGGTCTGCTGTCGTTTCCATCCTTATTCCTCCTCCCAACTCCTCCCCCTTCTTCAGCCATCTCATTCCCTTCTTCAGCCCCCTTGTACCCTAATAACTATAGCCGACAACCGCCCGCACAAGAGGAATGATTTCTCCCTCGCAATTCCGTCTCTCCCTCGTAACCTCTACTCCCCCTCCCTCTCTCCCTTCTCTCTTCCGATCACCATTCAAACCCCCGTTATCAGACGATACCAATCGGAAATGACCGTGAATAAATCAATAGGAGGGATGAGCAGTCGCTCTGATATTACGATGAATATCGATAATCGCAGAAGGGAAAGCTGAATCAGCGAGAAACGAGAACAATAAAGGGGCACTGATAGGCATGGGAAGACAACGCTTTCTTCTGCTGGAGATACGCAGATCTAGACACAGGTTAGTTTCAGCCGAAAGAAGATTTCTTTGCCTTCATGGTCTATCATAGATAGCCTTGAGATTGTATTCCGGAAACCGTGTAAAACAGCTCAAAATGGCCGGTGACGAGTCAGTGAAAGGCAGGGGTGAAGGCAAACAGTGTTCAGATTGGGGGAGAGGATGGGGGATGAGGGGTGAAGTTTGTGATCGGGTCGAGGATGAGATTGTTATGGCCTTATCAGTCTGACTCTTTTCCTCCTTCTATCCTTAGACATTTGAAGAGTGACTAAGGCACGGAGTACAATAGAACGTGGAGGAGATGAGTCATCCGAGTGATTCGAGGAGAGAAGGAATAAGGAGAAGAGAAGGCTGATGAGAGGGAGAATAAGGAGAGGAGAGGGGAAGAGAAGGGAAGGGAAGGCTACCTTCTGGAGAAAGATATGGGGAATGCGATGATTAACGCATACTAGAGTTGAAAGAATGAACATGTTCCCTTCCGAACATCACTTTGCCTTCCATGTTCGAACATCCATGTTCCCTTACATTGCCATGTTCGAACATGGGAGAGAACATCGAAAAGAACCTCATTCCTTCCTTTTTTGGCCGTTTTCGGTTGGTTTTGACCTATTTATCCCAGCCAAACTCAATTATCGCAACCATTCTCCGTCATCAAAAGAGGGGAAAGGAAAGAAGAGAGGGCAACGATGCTCGAACATGCAAGGCGAAAAGTTCGAACATTCTCATTAACATGTCCGAACACACTCCTCTCTCCTTCATTCCTTCCTTCGTCGAGGTTCGAACATGGTTCCTTTCTTCATCTCTAACGCATACACTCAGCGAAATTTCACCACCATACCGCACCTAGTGAATCATTCACCACACAAATTTCACCAGCCCTCTGGTGAATGGCGCACAATTCACCAGCGGGCTGGTGAAATTTGTGTGGTGAATGATTCACTAGGTGCGGTATGGTGGTGAAATTTCGCTGAGTGTACCGTAGAGCAAAGAGAAGCTTGAAAAATACAGGAGGATACAATCTCGACATTTTTGGATTTTGCGAGAATCCGAGACACACGCTGTGATGGAATGATGAGCAGCAACTAGAACGAGGCAAAGCAAACGATCTCTAGCATTCCACTGCAGAGATGCAATATGCCCCCTCACAATGAGATTAGACTTGTTGGTCAGTGCGTGATAGATGGATATATGGGAGGGGAGGAGTGGGTAAACGATTTGTATAGCGTGAATCTGAGAGAACGAGAGATGGCCCGTTTGGGGACAGATTGCAGGACTAATGAGAGAGGTTGAGGGCGGGAGGGGTCTGCTAATGGCATGAGACCCTTGCATTGTCTCGCGCACTCTCTCAGATGGAAGACTCTCTCCACGACTCCTCCCTGTCTAATAGCCGACTACTGCCTAAGTACGATAACGACCTCCAGTCAAATGGTAATCGTAGGCAGACCAGCAAGGAGTTGCGAGGAGGCAGTAAAGGGAGCAGAAGGGAGGGCGAGATTAGGAGGGAGGTAAAGTGGATGGAGAGAGAGGGAACTAATAAGGGAAAAGATACGAGGGGACCTCCGTCTTCTCCTTTCTTCTTCAAAAGGACGACTGGGAAGGAAGTGGAAGGGGTGAGTGAGTCAGAGATACTCTCACGGGAGGAGAGAGGGAGACCCTCCGAGGGAGGAGGGGATGAAGAGAGAGTTACGAGGGTAGAGGGAGAAGGAGGAGGGAGAATAGAGAGGGAGAACATCAAAAGACTCAGTCGCTGACAGGGCCCTGCTGTAACTGCGCAAGACGACAACTGTTGGGGGGCTTATGAGGGGAGAGAGGGGAAGAGAACAGGTGGATCGAGAGTAGGAAGGGATACGGAAGAAGCGTCTAGGGACGATCTGTGACACAAGTGGCATTGCTAAGTATGGCTATGTTATAGAATAGTACGTGTTCAGGAAGCGAGACCTATCTCAGCATATGATGTTTCCCGCGCACATTTGCCCTACGGAAGAAAGGTTGAGTTTCGGTAAACAAGAAAGGTGCACGAGATCGTAACTCGCTCTGAATGCGGATAAAGGCGAATGGAAAATGAGACCTCGAAGGAGCTTCAAAGATCGCGCGAGCTAAGCATATACAGGAGAGCAGGACGAGATCGTGTCACGAATGATGAGACTTGTCGAAGGCAATTTACCAGCCTGGCATACATCTCTAATTATATGCTAACGCTGAAAAGGTCGGCGACAGCTCTCGCGAGTGATAGACAGAGAGTAGCCATGACACGGCACACGTTATCTGTCTCATCTGCATTCATTCATCTCTTTCCTCTGTAAATAGCACGGAGAGAGGAGACTTGTATACAGACAGAGGGAAGATAAGCAGTCGAGGGAAGAGAAGAGTAGAGGAGGAGGGGGGAGAGGGATGCAAATGACCACAAGGAATGCTCTCATCGAATGGCCGCACTTTGTCATCAATCGCTGTAAACGCGCGCACTTTCGTCGTTGAAAGAGTGTAGTCCATCTCAACCATGATCGTATAGCTAGCTCCATCGTTGATTTAATACATTTTGATCTACGTTGGGGGTTCGAGATCGAGGAATATCGTGTGGATAGGATTGCTCCCACTCCTATCTAGTACACGAGTACTGACAGTTAAGATTCCAAGTACACTGTACACCATCCGATACTGTTCATATCTTTATCTCTACCCTCTACTCCTCCTCCTCTCCTCTCATCCCTGCTGTCTCTGTGGTTTGTATCGTCGGAAGGCAGCGGCTCCTCCTCCTCCCCCGTAACTCGGCTGGGCGGGGGGTGCAGCTCCGTAGCCTGCGGGCTTAACGGGGGGCGGAGCGGAATACGAAGGCATCGGGGCTGCGTAACCACCTGAGGGAGCAACTGTGTCATACCGTAATCTTGTAACCTGAAGCTCAGGTATTCCATCAGTTTCTCTATGCAAGTTCAAACAACCTGCAGTGATAGTACCCGATTGATTTACGCGCTTCTCTAACCATACGATAAACACAACTGCATAGTTATCTGGTTCATCTCAAGACAAAGCATCTTCTCACCTCCAGCCCTCGGGGGACAAGGACAGTACGCGGCGTCAGCTCCAGGCGCTCCGGGGGCTCCATTCTGTCCCGGTCCTCCGGGAGGTCCGGCGGTGCCCGGGTTTCCAGCAGGTCCGGGAGGGCCGGGGGGTCCAGGGGGTCCGGGAGATGGATACGACGACTGTCCATCGGGACCAGGGGGTCCCGCGGGGCCGGGAGGTCCCGGAGGACCAGCCATACTCACGACCGTCATAGCAGGCGCTCCAGGCTGTCCAGGGGCTCCGGGGGCTCCGGGATTGCCGTCGGGTCCCGCGTCTCCTGGAGGACCGGGAGGTCCCGGCGACGGGTAGCCTCCTGCACTGCCGGGAGCTCCAGGATTGCCGGGAGGTCCGCCCGGACCGGGGGGTCCATCGGGTCCAGGGGGGCCGGGCGGACCCGGGGGGCACGCATCACACGGCATTCCCATTGCGTAAGCGGCTGCTGCCATTCCCGACATTCCAGGAGAGCCGGGTTGACCCGGACTGCCGGGAGCTGCAAGTAGGGAAGGTTAGAGGGACGAAGACAATCCATCGGAATGAAAGGGAATACACGAAAAGCGTTGTCATTCTGTCATTCATCGCAGTGATAGGAAGCATTCGAAATGTTTGTCATTACGCTTTTGTGAAGAATGAAACCAGTTATCGAACTATTTCGGAGCTAAGCTTCAGAGAGATACTCGAAGATCATATCTAGCCAGAACTGACTTCCAGGTTCGCCGGCCTCTCCGGGAGGACCGGGGGGACCGGGAGGGCAGCCGGTAGCTTGAGGGGCGCACTGACAGCCTCCACCTCCACCCTGAACGAAGGGGATGAGTGCGAAGAGAGACACTTGTCATCATTAGATAAAGGGAAGAGAACGACTGACTTCCTGTGCGTAGCCTCCTCTCTTCTGTCTATTTCCCATGCCGAAGGACGAGGCTGAGATGTCCAGCTGACTCCAAGCTGCGTTCGAGATTTTCTGAAACGACGCGAAGAGTTAGATGTGCTAGAGGTAAGAGGAGAAGAATACTGTATTATTGACAAAAAAAATCCGTTAGTAAACCCATTCCTACTTTGTCTGCGCTGTCTCTATCCCACTTCTCTCTCGTCGGAAATAGGAATGAGGCAAGTGACGAAACATTTCCATACCTTGAACTCGGTCATGTCGTCGAGGGTCTCCGTGTGGAGGGCAGAGATGTCGTGGACGACACTCAGAAGGGAACCGAGGGAGACGGCGAGGAAGACAGAAAGGGAGAGCGAGAGGGAGGCGATCGCCGTGTTGTGCGTGGTCATCCTGAAGAGGGGAGGAGTGGGGGAATTGAGAGGGTTAAGTAGGGAAGTGGAGGGAATGAAGTGGACTAGATGAAGGAGGTGAACCTCTGCGTCAAGTGTTGTGTCGAACCCCTCGTTCGTGCTTATATACAAGGAAGGTGTGACGGGAAGGGCGCGATAAGCTGTCGTCCAGTCACTTCTCCCTCCTTCCTCGTTCCTCCCGAGGGCAACACGAAGGGCAAACGGGTTGAGGAGATGGGCATCTTGATCGTTGACCAGTGGTTATGACACACACACGGGCACACGTATGCATACCTCCCACTCTCAACTTGATTCCCCCTTCTCCCCTCTTACCCCCCCCCCACCCCACTCGGCAACGTGTTGTGAACTGTGCACTGTCTACGGCGTGTTCGTTGTTCCAGTTTGACAGTCAACACAGACGGTCAAGACATCCAAGTGTTGGAATGCAGGCTCTTGGTTGGTAGGTTCCGTGGTATATTGTTGTGAGATGGTTGTCAAAGCTGATTCTAAAATTTACTCACTATAAATCTATGAGATAGTTATTCCATTTTGTATCAGAACAATATGTTTTGAATTTATGGTTGAGGGAAAAATTCCGCTAGTAGTGCCACTCCTAGTCCTGGCCAGGGTACAAAGCCGTATGAAGAGAATGCAGACAAAGTAGGAATGATGGAGCATCTTTTGTAAGAAATTTTTCATTTTATTCAGTAGCAGTTGACCGTAGGAACTGTTCCTTTGTGTTCGTACTATGTTATAAGTGAAAAAGGAAGTGCTCCGTTCTTGTGCACGGATCAAATTTTGTAACAGCTGGACATGCGTCGCATTAGAATCTTTGCATATCCCATTTATCATTGGCGGTTTAGCATCGCGCATTTCTTCCCAATGAGGGACAGCGATGTTATCTGACCAAGGCCAGAGGGATCGGGGAGGGGAGCCATTCTGCCAACGAAGCAAGTGCAGCATCTTCGTGAAACTCGAGATTTGCGGGGAAAATGCTTGGCAATCCAACGGAATGCTTGCAATTATGGAGCTTGTTGATGCTTGGTTTTTCTGCAGAAGATGTGTCCTTCGTTCGGTCCATTGTGCACTCGTATTTATGCATACTGAATGAAGACCTTCGTTATTCCACTTGAGGCTGACACAAGGCTTCAATTCGCCCCTCATCATGACCACCCTCAGATATACGCCTTCCTTATTGAGAAATAGAAGAAGAAATATGAGCATAAATGTAGGATTCCGAAAATATTCGGGCCTACTCTCGGATAAGCATTCTTCACTCGTCATTCTCCACTGAAACCCTGTGACGGTGATATCATTGCCAGCCTTCCCTCATCTTCTCATCTTCCATTGTTTTCCCTCTTCCCTTCCATCCCCATTCCCATCCTACGATCCCCCCTGTTCGTCTCTTCTAAGTGAATCAGAGTAGTACAACTCTTGCTTCTGCATGTTCATGTTGTATGTATGTGATTACTCACTCTCTCCCCCCCTACTCTCCCCCACTCCTTTCTATCTCAAATCGTGCGACACGTCTTAATGGCCGACTCTTGTAATGGGATAACGGAGGCTTCACGACATTCAGTAGCCCCTCCCTCGGAGTCCCTTTCACTGCTTCTTCCCTCTCGTCTCTCCCTTCCGTCCACCCTCCCCCTCGGACATAGCCCCCTCCCCTCAGGCATTCTCTTACTCTGGTGAGGCGAGAATGCGAGTATGACCGCTCCCTCTTCTTCTCTCCTCCTGTCCCCCCTCTCCCTCCTCTCCCTCCTCTCCCTTCTCTTCCCCTCCGTTGACTGCATCAGTTGCATCGTTATCCGGCCAGGTATATCATACAACAGGTGCTATTCTCCTCTAGATGGGGTTTCAGGGGAATCCTAGAGACTACGAGAAACCCTCTCCCCCCTTTCTCATCCGAGAAAGCATCCTGGGGCTATCTCCTTGCAAGAGGGCACTTTCACGCGTTTCCTGTGGGGGGGTGTCTAGACCTCCTCCCCTCGACCATCGACGGGAAAAATGTACTGAGAAAAGTTTCCGTAACCTATTCGGAATTATCCCGGGGCTTGACGATACATCAGGAATGAAATCTGTAAAAAGGTAACAGAATATTCCTTGAAGATTTCGTCAAGTGTGGAATAATTCCGAAGAAGTTCTCTTCAGAGTGGGCAAGCTGCTTCATTAGTTCGGAGCAGCGCTTTAGTGTCTCACCTATTACCCGGCTACACTCGCACCCTCCCATTGTCGTTGACTCTTCAAAGGGGGACAAGAGTCGTTGCGCGGTTTGATGCATGCACGACACGAGAGACTTGCATTAGTGATCATCTACTGTCCCTCCCTTTACCCTCTCCCCTCTCCCTCCTTATTCCCTCCCTCGTTCTCCCATCTACACTCCCTTGCTTCCTTCCGAAGCTCATCCCCCTCTCACTCGACAATGGGACCAGTCGCACTTGCGAAATGCGCAAAGAGACGCTTACAGTAACCCATCGGAGAAAGCCCGATAGCATAGCCAAGCACTTCTCCTTCTTGAGATTAGAGTAAGACTTCGCGGATAAGCAATCGACTACTTTGCAACTAGACTAATCATGACGTGAAGACTTTGACGACTCGAAAAGGATTGCCCACAAGAGTAGAGAGCGAACTGGTTGTTCAGGCTTCGGTCTGACCACAGAGGAGTGTCCTTCCAATGCGGTCGGCTGTCGAATCACCGTGAGGGACGGATTCATACAATGGTATCAGGTAACCCTCCATTATTCACAGCTTATTGCGGATCGCAAGGCCCCCATGGCTCCTGCTTGGAGCAAACAAATCGCGGTAGATACGGGGAACGAGTGAGATATCTACACTTCATCGCCAACCTCTCATCTTTTGGGAAGAGCTTCTTTATCGTAGCTATCTTTTGTCCAGTCCGTGATGGTCTTTGAAGGCGACACAACAGCGTAAAAATTAGAGCGATTAACAAAATAAAATGGGAAGAGGCAGAGTAAAAGGAGATAAAATGCAGCCATCTACAGGTCTCCCGTCTCTACGATCGTAACCAACTCGTGTGCATCGGCACGCATGAAGTGCCCTCGGCTGAAGGTTCGTTACCTTCTCTAATTGTTACTAGTTGTTGGAGTGGAGCAGATTAGGAATCTCTTTTTGATGCTATTCCACAGTTATGTTTCAGGCTTCTATAAATACCGGGACATGCCTACAGAGCACGAAAACTGAAACATAGCCGTGGGAAAGCGTCAAAAAGAGAACCCTAGGGCAGATCAGTCATTTCCTTTGAGAACTTCCGCCATCTTGCATACGAAGAGAAACGAGGCTTATGTGAACTTGACACAAAGACATTGAAGTGACTCGTCTGCCCAGCTTCTTCTCCCTTCCCGTCCCTCGTGATAACTACGCACTTCTTTAGCCCCACTCTGGCACTTGTAGCACAATGCTCTAAATTTTAGGCCGCCTGAAAATTCCTGCCAACGTCCAACGGCTATTTTTGAGACATCTCGTTTATTTAACAATTGCACTGCTGTCAGAACATTGTGGCAGGTCCTCCCCCTTTCCCTTCCCCTTCGAAACCAGTGACATCCATGTCATGCGCGCTTCTTCTCGCCCCTTCTCTATCCTCGGTGCCATCAATAACGTCTCTCCTCGACTCATAAGTCCTCCCCAAGGTGCCCCTTCATCCCCCTTCCCCCTCATCCTGTTCCCGCCTATTCTCTCCCCCCCTATCTCCTCCCCAATCAGTCCCTCTCTTCTTCTTGCCTTCAGGCTGTGAGCGCAAGCCCTCGGGGAGTATTCGCTGCTGGTGTTCGGGTCTCTCATCGTGCAATAACGAGGACAACTCAGCCCGCATCTATCGGCAGTTTGTGGGGTCAGCCGAGACGAGTACTACGAGTAGTAGTACAACCACGACGACAACACCTTCCTCGACGTCTACCGTACCCCCGACAACAACCGTAGTCACGACGACTACCGTACCCGCGACTACCGTACACCCCACCACGTCGGTGCAGCTGTTCTACCGTCCGTCCCACGCGGTTTCCTACCGTCCCCCTCATCCCCCTCCCCCTCCCACTCCCTCGATCGTCGTTCCGAGTAAAAAACCCCACCGTAGAATGGGCGTAATGGCCACGTCTTCTCCCAGAAAGCGAAAGAAGGAGCGAGGATGGAGCGAGGAACCCCTCGTGGCTAACACGATGCCCTCCGGCTACTCACCCCTCGTCCCTCTGCTTCTCCTCCTTTTCCGCTGAATCTAGAAGGGCAATCTGTGTTGTATTCAGTTAGCCCCTCTCAGTCTTCTTCTCCTCTCATCACCCGCTCAGTTCTATTGAATGCGCAACTCGTAAAGTTGCAACAACAGCGTCTGTTAAGACTTATGTAATTATCCCCACGAAGAGGGATGCGATCCCGGAATGAATCGAGTACTACTGGAGAAGCATAGTGGATTAAAAAGATCTCGAGAAAGTGCGCATAGGCGAGAGAATTAGCCTCATCTTGGAACGGAAGAAACTGGCGGATCGGTTTATTCCAGTATGCTGCATGCATGCCGTTGGCTTGCACGCTTTCATCATCTCCCTTAGTTTACGTTGCAATGTGTAAGACAGCGTAGTGCTCATGACTTGTATATGCAGACTGCTTTAGGCATTTCATGGTCATCATTTTTTCTCGTTGCGCAAACATACGTGATTTTTTAGCTTATCTATCTTTGTTTACTTTAATAATATTTGACTGAAGCGAACTGTCATTTCGAACTCCTTTGATAATCTTTTGTTTACACAATTTGAAGAGAAGATTAATTTTCATTGGTCCTGTGTTAATCGAGGACGCCAAAGAGAGCTTATGTAAAATGTAACTTGAAACAAGAAGGCTTCCGTAATTTATTTTTCGATGTCGAGAATAAGTTGATGTACCTAAGGGAGAAGAAAGTTGATGACACTTTTAGCTGCGAAAACACACCCTATTGTGAACAATTTGTCAATAAGAAATATAATGGATTTAAAAAAAAACAGTTCGACTCGCCTTTTAAACATCTCATTTCATTGTATCTGATAAAGGCATTATCTATCGAAAGAGAGATTATACTTCGTTGGTCAGACTCGAGCTCTACAAATGCGCGCATTTCTCTCTTCTTACAGTTCTCATCGCTCTGAACGCACACTCCAGATTACATCACAAAATATCAAGCCTTACCTTTCGTACGGATGATACGGGACAGTGATGGAGCGTGAAGGCGTGGGAAGCAGTACTCGACTGAACGGAAATGTTGAAACACGTACGATCACAACCTACATCTAACTATGGGACAGACCTTTGCTTTAGCCCAGCTGATACCGTAGTTAGTTTTGATGTGCAAATGGCTTGGAATTCAAATTTCCTCATGCGTCGCGGTTCGCCACTCGCAATGCATTTTAAATGTTTCGAGCCTGCTGATTTAGACGGTCGTGTGAAGTCATAACGTCAAAACATAATTCATATGAATTCATAGATGCTCACCGACGATAGTGTACAACTGAATGCTCCTGTAGATCTCCAGCTAGATCATCACTGGACACTGCTTGCCCTTCACTGGGGAGTGGTGCGGGACAGCGAATTGGCGAATGAACCGACGTGTGTTATAAAAGCATTCATCTAGACAAGCGATCACTAGCAATACTCACGTTCCGTCGGCTGGGATGCTTCTTCAATCGAAGATCGACCCGAGGACGACTTAGCTGAACTCCGTCTCGACGAAGAACAAGAAGATGAATCCAGCGTGACAACGTCGGCTATTCCTAGGCACCAATAATTTCGTAAAAGCAAAGCAAAAGAAGGAAAAATAAAGAAATACGCAGAAAATCTGGTAGAAATTGGCTAAAAAGTGAAATTCGGAAATGCACACTACCGCACTTTCAATACCGTATCACGAGTTGTGAAACCTCAGGGTTTTCCGTTCGAGACAGGAAAACGTATGACATGATGCTTGCAAGTACTCTGGTTTTTTTTTGCTTTAGCGTGGAAGTACGTGATGCGGCTGTGGAAGAATAACAGTTAGTCTATTTTCAACGATCTGCTGAAATACACAGCATAAGACTAATCTAAATAGGAAGCGGAAAAGAACTACTACGCTTCACTAGGCAAACAACATCCATCTCTAGTTGTAGCGAATCTAGGTTTCGAATATTTTTTTGGAATTCTGCTTTCTTTTCTAATATTTTGTTCACTTTTATTTTTTACATTTTTTTCTGAGCAATGAATAAATCTAATTAAAGAAAATATAATAAAATTCAGCTAATCTCCACTTTCCTCACCGGCATCCGCTCTTAAATAATTGGTTAGGTTACTGTGCTACAGTAATCTATCAAACGTTCGGCTTGTAATGTAATCGATAGACATTTCGTTTTTGTCTTCTTTTTCTCTCGTTTTATATGTTTAACTTTGTGTTTCAAATAACTCTTTACATAGTTTTTTCTCTTCAGTGCCTACGTATGGCTAGCTCACAGCGAGACGTGTTGCAAGCGGCTCTAGCTGAGGTTTGCCTTGTTTCCATAGCTTTTGCTTTTGATCAAGATCTCAATTGAGAAGAGTAAAATTAAGCTGAAATGATACAATGCAGATTCGCTCGTTTGCTGTTTCATCTCGGAATGACGTTGAAGATGTGGAAACTCTCTCAGACGCAATGGTTCATGTGTTAGAGACCTTCATCACCAACGACTCAACTGAGGTAAGTTCTTTTATTCTTCACGAAATTCCGTCAGTCCGCATTACTTATCCTCAATTTCTCTCTAGTTTCACTCTCGCCTAAACTGTCTTTTGAAATCTGTCTATCCTATGGTGTAGGAACACGACGTTTTACCAGTCCGTGTTCCGAAATTCCGAATGTCTCTGCGTCTCTCTAATTTCCATGCTCTCTCACCTACACTCTCTTAATTTGCATACGACTCTATTCTACGCAGCAGGACGTAGTGTAGGAAGCTCTCTGAACAACAGTAGTTGCGTTTTTTAAAAGTTACAACAATTGCATTCGCTACAAATTCTCCTATATCTTGTTAAATTTCCCGGCGAAACTTTTTAATTTGTGTGAATTACAGGCAGTCCGCGAGCCGCTGAACAACCTTCACCGTGTGAGACTGGCAGTGCATGAGAGAAGGGGACGGGGGACGATAGTGAGTCCCAGTCTCCGGTTGATATACGGACTGTCTGCGAGTGTCGGATTGGCTGTGTATACGGCCATCGAGAGGATCGACCGATTGAGTGTGGGGATGAGGGATGAGGTGGGCAGGGGGTTTGGCACGAGTTACAATACGCTTCAACATTTGTGAAAAATGGTCGGGAAAGCTGCCCGCGTGTGGTTACGGAGTGATAATATTGAGCGTGTTCTATGATGGTCGATTCTGTTAGGCATGCTGCGATATTATCAGGAAAACACTGGTCAGTTATGGTTATGCTGCTTTCTTGATGCTCTCTCTTGCAGAAGCCGAATACTCTCACGGCAGATTCGGTCTGCCCCGTTTCATCAACGCTATTGTCGCCTTCTGGCCATCTGAATGAGGATCTGTCGTATGAACAGGAAGATGTTCCGGACCGGGAACAGGTATGCTCACTATTCTTGATGGAAATGTGGTAATAAAATATTCATCTTTATACATGAGCAGACATACGGACAATTATTTCACTTTGGGGCCTACCAGTGTACACATTTACACTTTTATTAGCCTACCAGTGAGCTTTCTGGAATAATGCGGTGCCTACTAAATTAAGTTTCTGTTAACATGAGGGGCATACCACCGGACGGTCGGGTCCGTGCCCATGTATGTTCATCTTATTTGTCTTATTTGACCTATGTTAATTAAACTAGGTATCTATTGCACGGTTACAGTATCGCGTGCCGATCATTTCCAATAGATGTCACAGATTTTTGTACACGGTCTTCATTGATTGCAGGTTTCTGCTCCATCGTACTCTCATTCAACTGCCGCGTCGACGATTGAGGTGGATACGGTAGATGGTGACATGGAATGGAATCACGATGTCCAATTAGAAGAGGAAATCCAATCTGTCCTGAACGTGGGCAACGAGGAAATCGTTTCCGAGGCTCCCGAAGCGATTGTTAGGGAGAATGAGGATGAGGTGGGAATACTGTAGGGACGGGGATGGGGTGGACTACGGTAGTGGCGATGCGTCTGTGTGTGATCATTACATTTCATTCATTTTTTTCTGTGTAATAATGCAAATATTAGATGCTGACCTGTACACAGTGCAAGGATTTGACGGAGCGAGACCGGGAGGGAATGGAGATACACCGGATGGTAGTCCATGGGGAGGGAACGACCCGTGAGAACTCGGAGGATACGGTAGATGTCAAGGTGAGGGGTACTGTAGACTGGGGACAGCGCCGTTTCTGTTGGTCTCTTTTGGTATGCGCCTTGCCTGGTCAGTTCAGATTAAGTTATAAATATTTATACCAATTGAAAACGTAGTAGTGTAGAATCGTCGTTCAGTTTCCTTCGTTTAAAATGTGTTTAATTGTCCCACTTTTGTCATTTCATTCGCACAGAGTTCTGGTTGGAATTTTTGGAATCCACAGGACGATATCTATTTGTGTATCAAGTTTGGTAACGATTCATCAAGTTTAAAGACCTTTAAAACGTAAAAATGTGGCATTGGAGAGGTTCGAACAGGGATAGCGAGAATTTCATTCATTCAAGATATATAAAAGCTGTTTTAATCGGTTTATAGTTGTCTAATCATCACCAAACTTGATACACAAGTAGATCTCGTCCTGAGGATTCCAAAAATTCCAACCAGAACTCTGTACGACCTTTCCCAGCCGAGATATGGCCTTGTTTCAAGTTCAAACACGGCCCACAATTTACTAGCTTGACGGTAGATCAAATAGTGACGTCGCTGAATTCGAAAGTGCCTTGATTCTTTTATGGGCAGTGGGTAAATGTGCCGTGATTCATAGCTGACAATGAGAAAGCAACATAATTTGACCGAAAACGATAGATTTGGCTGCAAAAGTGCCTTGATTCTCTAAATTTTCGCAGCAAAAAGTATCTTGGCTACGTCGGTTCCGACGTGCTATTGTCGATCCTCGCATTCAAATTTGCGTTCCGACGGTAATGATTCCGTCTTCCGTTGGTTATTTGTACTTTTGGGTGTGCACTTATGCTAAATAACGCAAGTCCAATCAAGAATGCGCGGAACGAAAATTTGAATACTAGGACCGACAATATTTGAACTATGCGCTATACTCTGGATTGCAGCCATTTGCTTGCTCTCGTCGATCCAGTACGGGAATGAGGAGACGACGGAAGGACTGGCAGATAGTTATGGGGTCGGAGAAGAGGACACGGAAGAGCACCAGCACAAGGCATACTGTAGCTCCGGCTATGTACGGTATTTCTGGGATATGGATAAGACGTTACTTTTTCCTGGCCTTATGTTCTTATAACTTAAGGTCGATGAGAGAGTGTGTCATTTACAGGAAGTCCTCTACGGATGGTTACCAGGAGCATTTGACGAGTATCATGCAGAGCGTCCAGTGCACTGTGTGCAGTGTAAGCTTTCTATCTCCATCTTTATAGCATTTTAACAATTACCATGGTTTGTTATCTGGTAAAGGGCGAGATCATAGATCAAATAATGACGTCGTTGAATTTCAAAGTGCCTTGATTTTGTACAGTGAAATGGACAAAGTGCCTTGATTCACACTGATGAGCTGGAAATTGAGCATAATTTGATACAAAAAGGGTAAATTTGGAGTGCAAAGTGCCTTTGATTTTCTAAATTTTCGCGACAAAAAGTGCCTTGGTTACGTCGTTTCGGACGAACTATTTCATCTGTGGGCGAGATGTAAACTTTTTACCTACACTGCTTTCAATAAGAAGAATTGATTACAGTACGATTCTTCTCATTACAGTACGTCGGGTCCGACGTAACCAAGACACGTTTTGCCCTGAAAATTTACAGAATCGGGGCACTTTGGCCGCCACAACTGTCTTTTTTTCTATCGAATTACGACGTATTCTCAGCTTTTGAGTGTGAATCAAGGCACGTTTATCCGTTCTCCGTGAAAGAATCAAGGCACTTTGAAATTGAAGGACGTTGGCTGTCATAGTAAAGTTGCCCCTTTCAGCTTCGCAGTTCATCCCTCACGGGCATTGTTGACCATCTTCGTCGTAGGCACAACCTCAGTCCAGCGCAGGTATCCTTTTTCATATCATCAGCTTTTAAAAAAAAGCTTTAAAGGGCCCTCTGAGCACTTTTTAAAGGGAGGAAGCAGCCTCTAACCAAAAGTTTTAAAGTTCGATGTAAATTCTAAGTTTCAAAAGGTGAGGAAAAACATAGTGGCAATATAAAAATCGAAGAAAAAAAACTCGAAAATCGCATGTGTTATTTTTTCGTTCCGGGCTTCCGTCGTTAAGAAGAATGTCTCTTTTGGCATAATTCCTTTCGCTAAACACAGTAGCGTCATCGTCGGGCGAGATTTCAAAAAATAATTTCTCGAATACTATTAATTTTTATTATTTTTCTTTTTGGTTTTGTACTAATTACGACAAAATCTTTCATATAAGCTTCACTTGAAAATCACTTCAATGTCCCTTTAACCCCTTCGTTTCTTTCTTTCATCCGAAAGAGCAATGTCGAGAACCTACAATCCTATTATATATTTGCATCTTTTCCCGCCATTCCCAGCTGCTTAAATGACGCCAGCAGTTGTATGCAAATATGCAAACTTACATTGCTCTTCAGGGACCGCGCGAATACGAATGTCATTTTGGGGATACTGTAGCGCGCGAGCGGATGCATCGCTTATTGAAGGAATGGAGACATATGCTTTATGATAAGGACAAAAATTAAGGAATGCTCAAAATATGCTCTTGAGAGAAAGCAATGTGCTCAGAGGGGCCCTTTAACAAATTGTCTTTTAACATGGCGGTCTTGATTCGATACATAAAACAGTGTGTTTTATTTTACTTCTCAAGGAAATGGAGAAAGATACAAGGGTGCCGGATGGAGTGATAAAAGAGCAGCATAAAATGCATCGAAGGATTCTTTTCACAGTCAATGCCATGCACACTTTCTAGGTGGGACTGTCATTCCGCTGTGCGGGATGCTACGCGGCATATAAATTCTCACGAGCTCTCAAGACCCATCTCATCCGGGCCAGCGTACGTTTCTTTCATACTTGAGAACTGTTTCTAAAGTAATCACGCATATCCTCGGCCTCTAGTCATGATAAGGTCACATTTTCTAAGATATTCTTTAATATGATTTCGTAATCCGGTAGGCGAATTGTAAGTACTGGAGGGAGGGAGTTTCGCTTGTAGTTAAAGGGCCCCTCTGAGCACATAGCTATCCCACAATAGCATATTTTGAACATTCCTTCAGTTTTGTCCTTTTCAGAAGACATATGTCTCCATTCCTTCAATAAACGATGCCTACGAATCAGACCGCTCGCGCGCTACAGTGTTCGTGAAATGACATTCGTATTCGCGCGGTCCCTGAAGAGCAATGTAACTTTGCATACAACTTCTCGCATAATTTAAACAGTGGGGAATTTCGGGAAAAGGACGCAAAACTAGGATTGTAGGTTTTCGACGTTGCTCTTTCAGATGAGAGAAAGAAACCAAGGGGTCAAAAAGTGCTCAGAGGGGCCCTTTAAGCTATGCATAGGACAAGAAATCAATCCAAGGCTGTTGTGAGTAAGTTTAGCAATGTAAATTTTGTTGAATAACTCATTATTATAATTAGCAATAAGTTGAGTCTTTTTTCCAGAATCTGGGAATTTCGGAGTGCATCAATAAGGCAGAAATCGTGTGGAAAGAAACGGGCGAAGAACAGTCGAGGGTTACGGTAGGATTGAAGAGGGAGGATATGGTAATACAAGAAATGGATACGGTAGATAGCGATTCATCGGTACTCTCGAAGAGATCCAGGTGAGTCTGGTTGTCCTCTTTTAGCATACCATATATATATAGATAAAAACTTTTGACTTGTTATGAAATGTCTTATTGGTATGGTTATAGCAAGATCAGGTTTACTGTTTCTCTTTCGGACAACCCAAAAAGTGCATGAAACTTTTAGGAATTAAAAAAAAGATTCTTAAATTCAGATCTGCTATGAGCGGTGATGAATACGAAGAATACACGGCATACGATTCAATGGAGGAGAGGGAGCCGAGTGAAAATCGTCTTCCAAAGGTTAGGGGAATGGGGTTACGGTAGATGGAAAATGCGAATACGGTGTTTATAAGAGTTGAATAAATTAGAATTCATAAGGACGGTGTAACCTGAGCTAGTCTTATGGAGAAAGCCGCAATTAGGGATACTTCTGAATTTTGTGAAATTTTTGTGCCTCTAACATGCTCTTTGGTTTGAATACAGTAATCTCAGAGATTGACTACTGTGATTCAGGCACCGCTGCTAAGTGAGGATGAAAAAGAAGAGGAAGATTGAGTGGGAGGTTACGGTAATCGATTGGCGAGCATAGCTCACGCAGTTGTTAGTTCTTTTCTTTGACTAATGCACGCTGTTACTTTGCTTACTTTAATATCAAAATATTTATTTTTCAATGTTGTCGGAAATTTAGCCATGCAATAGATTAGTTTTAGGGGAACTGTAAATGATAATAAACTTTTACGAAGTATTTGATCGTCAGAAAGATAATTCTCATGGTGGTCATAATATAGCGGAAATGCTCTCTTTAACAGTATGAAACTAATTATAAGGCAAATAAAAATAATTATAAGGCCTGAAAGAACGCGTCTTATTGTTCTACTGTAGGGCGAAAGGAAAGGGGAACAAAATGGTCCCTTCTCACTCTGTTCCATACGGAGTCTTCCCTTCTCCATGACAATCTACGTGTCACACATTTCCTGGATGCCCCGATGATTAGGCTTCACATTTTTTCTCTCTCTTTGTCCAATTTCCTTATGGACAGGCGCACGCTCGCTTTGCGTGCAGAGAGTTTGGAGTGATCTCTCTCCATTCCTCTCCCTCCCATCTTCTCAGTCCCCTCTCCCTACCCTTCACCTCTCTCCTTCGGTCCCTACCTCCCTATCCAACTTCTCTCACGTGTTTACTTGTCCCCTCTCTCGCAACTCGCTATCTCTTCTATCTCTTCCCTCCATCGATCCCTCATTCTCTTTTCTTCTCTTCTCCCTCTTCTTCCCTTCCCTCCCTCTCCCTTTTCTCTCTTCTATCCCTTCTCCGTTCTCCATTCCTTCAAACTTTCATGCATTAGAGCCGACTTTCACCGCGGTACATGTTTTAATTGTTTTAAAGGGAGGAAGCAGCCTAACCAAAAGTTTTAAAATTCGATGAAAATTTTTTCTAAGGTTTCAAAATGTAAGGAAAAGCATAGTGACAATAAAAACATCGAAGAAAAAGTTCGATAATCGCATGTTTTATTTTTTCGTTCCGGGCTTCCGTCGTTGAGAATAATGTCCCTTTTGGCTTAATTCCTTTCGCTAAACACAGTAGCGTCGTCGTTGGGCGAAATTTCAAACAATCATTTCTCGAATACTATTTATTTTTATAATTTTTTCCTTTTGGTTTTGTACTAATTACGACAAAATCTTTCATATAAGCTTCAGTTGAAAATCACTTCCATGTCCCTTTAATGGCTCTTTTGTATACCGTTCTGTATTTGTTCCTGTCATCTTTCACAATCTATGCTTCCATTCTTTTCAGTCCCAATGCCCAAGAAGGTTCTCCGTCTCTTTCGTGCCCTTCAGAGACCCGCTGTTTTCGGCATGATACACGTACCTGCTCTTCCCGGGTAACCAACGCTATTCATATATATCGAGCCCTTACTTGCCTAAAATTAGGTATATTCACTCTCGATTGTTCAAATTTATCCATTGTTTGTTGTTCAGAACTCCCTCGTCATCGCTAAGCGTTCCCGAGATTCTGGCAGTCGTTGAGAAAGAGGCGAAGATTTACCATTCGGCCGGAGTCGTGAGCTATTTAATTCTGTTGTATTTAATGAAGTGGAAAATGCGTATTTGCATTTTCCGATAGATACTTTAACTGTCAAGCAGTACGAAACCGATATGCTTGACTCTTTGGGTGCTTTGTTGTTGTCGCGTGGTTCGTGCAGAGAAAGAGAGAGCATCGGTAGAGAGCAAAGAGTGAGGGGTGATAAGATGATCGTTCTGTGAACTCCGATCGCAACTGAGAATGAAACGTCTTGCGTGTAAGAGACCAACAAATCAAAGATGAAAGAGTGATATCTTGTGGGAGTATGTAATTTGTTGAATAGCATTTTTCAGGACGGAATCATCGTTGAGAACATGCATGACATTCCTTATGTGAAGGCGGACAAAGTAGGACCAGAGGTTAGATCGTTGCATTTTTAGTGACCGTGAGTACATTTATAGCTATTATGTGATAAATATTTCAAAAGGAAGGAGAATCTTTGAAGATTACAAGAAAATCTTGTGACTGTTTGCAGCTTGACCTATTTCACAATTGTGAAATTCGTAGTTATAAAACTATATTTATATCAGATAGTGTCGACGATGTCCCTAGCGTGTTCTACTGTTGCCTCCGTCTGTCATCCATCAAGGTAAGATATCGTTCTGTTCTGTAGGATATAGTGTCCATGCGAGAATGGAAAAGGGAACAAGAGACAGCCGCACTAAGACATGTGTAGGATTAGGTATACAGGTTATAATCGAGTAGTATAATTAATTAAAGGGAGGAAGCAGCCTCTAACCAAAAGTTTTAAAATTCGATGAAAATTCTTCTAAGGTTTCAAAATGTGAGAAAAAACATAGTGACAATAAAAAAATCGAAGAAAAAACTCCAAAATCGCATGTTTTATTTTTTCGTTCCGGGCTTCCGTCGTTAAGAGGAATGTCGCTTTTGGCTTAATTCCTTTCGCTAAACACAGTAACGTCGTCGTTGGACGAAATTTCAAAAAATCATTTCTCGAATACCATTAATTTTTATTATTTTTCCTTTTTGGTTTTATACTAATTACGACAAAATCTTTCATATAAGCTTCACTTCAAAATCACTTCCGTGTCCCTTTAAACGATGTGGGTAGCATGTACTTCACAGTCAACTATTATTTGAATCTAAATAAATTATCCCATTATCTAGGGACAAGATGTGTCTTGGAGTGCAGATTCTAGCAGGAGCCAACGAGGCTGCGATGGCAGTCGCCCATGCGACCGGTTAGTTTCCCATATTTTAATCGATGTAAGCCATGTATGCTGAATGATTTAGAAAGTCTGATCTTATATGCCAATCTTTAGTTCTTATTAGCGGTTTGTAGGATTCGACTTCATTCGTGCAGAATGTTTCGTATTTTCGCACGTGGCCGATGAAGGTGAGAATTTCATTCGATATATGCTATGTATATTGCATACAAGCCACATTTCAATCAGTTTTCTGCGTTTTCACGGCCTGATTAATATAAGCTTAGGTATTTCAGGATGGATGGACGGTTGTGCGGGTTCACTATTACGGTATAGAAAGCGGATTGGAGCAGATAATGTCGCCGTGTTTACGGATATCAAAAAGAAACACTCGTGAGTCACTATGTTTAACCGTCCACTGTATGAGTAATCTCTCTTGTAAATCAAGGAACATACGATGGAGAAGAATTTTTACTAAGTATCCAAGCGCACAGAGATTCTGGCATTTTCCACTCTTTTGCAGTGCCCACGCAGTCACATCCGATGTCTCCATAGCTGATACAGCAATCAATGCCCAATTTTTCCTTGCTGACGGTGTTATTCTCACGGGGAACTCTACCGGTCTCAAGGCGAACAAGAATGAATTAAAAGGTATTGACGAGGCGCTCATCAACTAATCTATGATTGCATGTCAACTTCACTCACAGGTGAAAATGTAAGAATAAATATTCAGAAGTAATCGAGCACACCGGAGGAGATCTACCAGTGCTCATCGGATCGGGAGTCGATCTGTGGAATCTGAAGGAGTTCAGAGAGGTAGCTGTTGACGAGTAATCATATACCATTATTTTTTCTTTTGATAAAGAGCCAAGTACACTACAATTCTTTTCACTAATCAGAATTTTCTTTCTGATGCTTTTTGTAGAGAAATTCATTATTTTGGACAGGCAGAGCAATGGAATATGGGCTTACGAAAAGAATTACAATAAATTAGCATAATCTTCAGGCGAACGGTCTGATTGTGGGTTCTTCACTGAAAAAGAGTGGCGACTGGCGGGGGGAATTGTGTGCGGACAAAGTGAAGAAGATATCACAGGCGATTAGGAGGCTTTATTAGTCTATCGTTGTAGATACATTATTAAATTGTTCAACTAATGTGCCAATGCAGTGTTGTACTGCTGAAAGTTTTTCATTTCCCTAGGTACGAGTACTTTTTGTGTCCATTCCTCACGTAGTTCCAAGCATATAGTGTTCGCCTTCCTCCGAACTGCAGTGCCGATACCTACTGTACGGTAATAGAACGTTTATGTTTCATTACAATTCCTATTTCGTCAAAATCATGTCTCAGTATTTTTCGATTGTCATGATGAATATTATGCTATCTGTTAGCAGTACTATGGAATGTTCAATCTTGTTAATTTTGATAATTGACAGCAACTACAGCTTCCATGCCCATGGATGACTAACGACAGTGGCTGCACCTATCAGATGATATTTGACCAACTCTTCTTGGCTTCATTATCAGCGCCACAGGAAATCGAAAATTGAGCTCAAAGATTCAAGCCCGACGGCGTGGCGCGCCATGCTCGGATCATCATCCTAACAGCTTTCCAGCTGTCTTATAGGTACATTAAGCAAGTACATATTTCAAGCTAAAGGAATCATATGGAAAATATATATCGAGAAACTATGTATCATTAGCATAACTTTCTTCGTTATTCCTTCGTCCTCGTTCCACCCTCATTCGTCCCTCGAACCCTCTCACGAATGGGTTTCTTCTTTATCTTTCTCATCTTTCTCTCAATCGCTGTAGGAGTTGCCTACAAGGTATGGCACAGTATGTATTGCATCCAAGTATTATAATTCAGTATTGTTATTGAATTATTTAGACCTGATTCAAACGCAGTCATGGAACTCATAGTGCTGTGATAATATGGAGATTCCCCGAGAGAGATAGATTGTTAATTTCATGATATCTCTTCAGTTGTCTCTTTTCAACCCATACCTTCCTGATCATCTACAGTACATCGAACCTGTTCAAGTGAAGAAAGAAAACTAGGCGAAATAGCTGCATTCTCTATGGAAACCCGCAACAAAATGTCCCTCAAAATAAAGCTCACGCTGTAGAAGGTTTATCGATGGAACAGGCTTTATCGAACGGATTACTACAAGTTGATAAAAAGTAGACTGAATGAACAGGATTCGATAGAACAAGGGTTACTGTGGGGTATGTTACACCAGTCGAACTGATAGAATTGCGAAGTGGATGGGTTACGGTATCTAGTCAGGGTATGCAGGGAGGTGATCAGATGAGTGCTGGAGTCTCGGAGGAAGGGGTGGCTTTAGCTTCATCCTCCTCATCCTTATCACCAGTCTTGGCCGCGCTGTCGAAATTGTCGTCGTCGGTTTCCGGCTAAAAATACTCTTTGAGCTGCATAAGTAAG
Source organism: Micoletzkya japonica (assembly GCA_900490955.1). Lineage (NCBI taxonomy): Eukaryota > Metazoa > Nematoda > Chromadorea > Rhabditida > Diplogasteridae > Micoletzkya > Micoletzkya japonica. Next base: position 396,216 of record LS919912.1, read on the forward strand.
TCAGGAAATATAAAATGAGCTTAAAAGAAAATTCATGGATAAGAGAAAGACAGATAATGTTTTCGAAATTGATATTTTAAAATAGGCTAAAAACTGGTATTTAGGGAGTTTTCTCAACGTCTTTAAGGCTAACCTGACAACAGCTGATTGGAATGCAGAGAAGAATGGTGAAGAGGCTGGCGAACATGCATGAGAAGAACATGGAATACGGTGAGGTGGGTAACCGAGGTGGGAGACGGACTGAAAATAGTCAGGAGGGATGGTAAAGTGGGGGAAAAGGTACAACAACGAACAAATGAAGACAACTGAAGAAGAATATGCAATATGAGGGAATGAGACTGTAAAGCGAATGGTAGAGAGGAATCGGTAGGTGGCATTCAACGTGAGAGGAATAGAGGGTATAGACAAGAGGACTGATACAGTAGGACCAATGAAGAGTCGAGTGAGCTCATGGGAAAGTAAGTACAATGTTCCATTCTATGTTTATTGAGCTCTATTTATGCATGTGCATCGCATAAAGAGCGATAAGCAGACAGTAGAGTAGTTGAAGGGATAAACATCTCAACATCTCAACCAATGGAAACGGGTCTGTCACAATCAAATCTTAACTAGTTCGTTCTATATATCCGTAAGCTCGCGAACGTCCTGCTCTTTCCTCACAAACAGCTTCACTATCTCCGATTGCATTTCCTGCAAACGTTTTTTTGTAGAGAAAATCTGAAAATCAGTTCAAACAAGCAACCATCTGCAGTTATGGCTAATGTGATATGTCCAGCTAAATGGAAAATTTCGCTGAGTGTGCTCCCCGATCTTCATAAATAATGCTGCGTGGATTTGCTTTTTCAATTTCACCTTGTTTATGAGTATGCAAGAGAGTGCGATGGTCGTGTGAAGAGTAGATGTAACGCTTTCGAAGAGAGTGAAGACGACGAAGGTTTCTGAAACAAATCAAATATCTCTTGATATTGATTGGAAATTGAGAATTGGACAGTTTGGTTGCCTATTTACCAGCGTTGAGCAGCATGAGACTAAAGAATGAGGGAAGAGATGAGAAGAGGAAAATGAGGTTTATGCGGCTTGACATCCATGAATCATCTCAATTTGCGAATTGAATTACTGTTTAAATCCTTCTTGGTAACATGATCAATTTCTTGCTCTAGTGCACCACAAAATCATTAGTAAACTTCTCACCATTTCTGCGACAGCTATCGAAGAACAGACTGGCTAAAGAGATAACGGGAGTTGCGACTTGCGTAAAAGAGAGAAGTTCCGCTTCTCTCTATAAACATCAAAGTTCATAATTAGTATACAGATAATTGATCTTCAGGTGCGCACCATTGAAATCCAATCAATATTGTGACCCGCTGAGCATATCCAAGTTATAGAAATACGGTCTGATGCGAATACCAGAAGATACAGGAATAACTTAAACTCTGATTAGCCTTACAATTAGCGAATACAGCTAAAGAGAAAAAGCCATTCTAAATACTTAATTGAAAAAATAGTATGAAAAATTGAATTTGCAGTGATAAGGTAAGCACTGACAAAAAATCCATAGGACCCAAGAATAGAATAAGTGATCCATTTGTTGGGAATGGGACGATTGAAGACGGAGACAGCGAAATGACGAATCACTAAGATCTGAACAAAAAAAATAAAACAAGGGATATTTTTTAACTTAGTGAAATTTTTTGAATAATTTTTTCTCCTCGGTCTTTTCTGCTTCGGAACTACGCAACATGCAGCAGATCAACACGGCAGAACGTAAGATTGAATTGGGATTGACAATATTGATAACTGACTAGAAGTATGTGAGGTGGAATTCGAGAGTATGAATCGACGGTGTTGTACAGGACTGTGCATATGAAGACCGTGGTAGGGACGTCCTGAAACAATGTTGGATTCAAAAACAATTCTATGCAAATATTAGCTGAATTTGAGTAGATACTGCACTGCTTCCTCTTTAGCTGTATGCTGCTGTTAAATATATTTAAAGAGCTGCGGCTTCCCGCAGTTGCACTAATTGTTAGATAGTACATACACCATTTATTGTTCAAACAAACATGGTCCGTGAAGCTGTCGAAGAGACAGTAGAGAAAGTAGACGAGAAAACTGAGGGAAGCATGAATGAAAGAGGAGAGAAGGGGAACATAAATCCAATCCTGCAAGTTTAGTCTTAGATGAAGAAGCGGTTGCATTTGCTTTTCCTTGATTAGATAATTATTTTTACATGAAGTACTTTCTAAATGGACATTTTACCCTATCGTGCTTGATCATTTTTACTAAAATTAAAATGTGCTTATTGGTATTGGTATTATTGGTATTTTAATGTACCTACTAATAAAATTAAAACCGTACTTTCAAATTTACGAATTTCTCATTATCTCTAAAAATCCACAGGACGACGAAACAGAAAGGAATCCCGGATCCGAAGAGAAAACAGTGAAATAGACCGAAATGGAAGTGATCGTTAGTGAACTGCGCGTTGACCTCATCTGCAGAAGGAAAAAATTAAACATCGGAGCTGGAACTTTGGGTACTTTTGAGACTTGCTGAAAGAAGCACCTAATTTCTTGTTAGATGAACCCGGCATCGCAGTTCAATGAGGAGTAGTGTTTACAACTTATAGACGAGATTGAGGTTAGAGGACTGAAAAATATTGAAAGTGTAGGAGTTTGGTTTGTGGGGCGGACCGTAAGCTGTAAACAGAGTGCGTAGACACTGTTGATGCTTCAACAGTAGAACGGGTGATCAGGGAAAGAACAATTGTATGGTCTTCACCTTCACCAACCACTAGATGTAATAGTAGTTTCTAATGCAAATTCCAATGCCTTTGGACTGACAATAGCCAGTAAGGAGATGAACTAAATATGTGAAATGTGGAATGATCTCAAAAAGTTTTCACTTTTCTTACGTCTTATCTTTGAAAGGCGTTGCTGACTATGTTTGAGAAATATGTTCTGCAATTCGTATCATTCCTATTTCCGACGAGAGAGCGAAGAGGTGTGAAGACTCATCCCTACGCAGACAAAGTAGGAATGAGTTTACGGAGCTCGTATCTACCGTTAAAGGGAGGAAGCAGCCTCTTACCAAAAGTCTTAAAATTCGATGAAAATCATGCTAGGTTTTCAAAGTGTGAGGAAAAACATAGTGATCGAAGAAAAAACTCGAAAATCGCATGTTTTATTTTTTCGTTCCGGGCTTCCGTCGTTGAGAGGAATGTCGCTTTTGGCTTAATTCCTTTCGCTAAACACAGTAGCATCGTCGTCGGACGAAATTTCAAAAAATCATTTCTCGAATACTATTATTTTTTATTATTTTTTCCTTTTGTTTTTATACTAATTACTACAAAATCTTTCATATAAGGTTCACTTGAAAATCACTTCCATGTCCCTTTAAGCTAGTAAATTGTGGGCCGTGTTTGAAACACTTGAAACAAGGCCATATCTCGGCTGGGAAAGGTCGTACAGAGTTCTGGTTGGAATTTTTGTAATCCTCAGGACGAGATCTATTTGTTTATCAAGTTTGGTAACGATTCCTCAAGTTTAAAGACCTTTAAAACGTAAAAATGTGGCATTGGAGAGGTTCGAACTGGGATAGCGAGAATTTATCGGGATTTTTTAAAATAAAAGCCGTTTTAACGGGTTTAAAGTTGTCTAATCATCACCAAACTTGATACACAAGTAGATCTCGTCCTGAGAATTCCAAAAATTCCAACCAGAACTCTGTACGACCTTTCCCAGCCGAGATATGGCCTTGTTTCAAGTGTTTCAAACACGGCCCACAATTTACTAGCTTGACAGTATACGACCATGTTTGTATCTTGATGAAGAATAGGAAAACCGACTTTATCGCTTGACAATACAAAATAGGGAATGATGGTGCGAAATATTTATCTTTGTTACATATTCACAAGCTCGCACACGTCATGAACTTTCTTCATGAAAATCTTCGTGATTTCAGAATAAAGTTCCTGAAAATTTGTTATCTGTTCGGGGAAAACAATAAAAAGGATCCCACAATCCATTTTTTAATTATGCATAGTCACTCTTTTTTCGATAGGGATGCACGCAGATTCTAATTCAGAAATTCCTATTTTCAGCTTTACTATCGCGCTTGTAACAAAACATTCTTCGAATGAGAGATCGTGCAAAGTGAGGAGAGTGCAGAGAGTGAAACGATCTAAACCTCAATTAGCATACGCGTCCCTTTCCCGAATCTTACTAATCTACAAATATATAATGAAAAACACAATTTTGTTATGTAAAATAACTCGCGTTGATCGATTAATGTTTACGCTTACCGTGTCTATGAGTATACAAGAGACTTCAAGGGTTGTGCGGAAAGTGCAGAAACCAATTTCAAACGGAATGAAGAAGATGAAGGCGCGGTGAAGCGTATCTGGACACACGACTCCGTGCCCTTACCGTCCACCATCCCCGCGCCCACGCTCCCAGTCAGTGTCATTCATGCCTCAAGATGAAGGCGGGGTGAAGCGTATTTGGACACACGACTCCGTGCCCTAGATGCCTCAATTTTATTATTTCTGACTGTAAGAATCAAATAACAAATTGCTTACCAGCGTGGAGAAGAACGAAAATGCTTGAAGCAATTAGAGAAGAAACGAGAAATATGAGGTTCATGCGGAGGGAAATAAAGCGATCGGCGAAAAAAAGATAGGAGTAATTTAAATGTGAAGCAGTCAACTATTTTGAATTACTCACCCTTTCTGTGATATAAATCGAAGAGCAGACTAACTAAGCTTATGATTGGCGTTGAGAATCGCGTGAACATTAGTATTTCTACTCTTCTCTAGAAAGCCCAAAGATGAAGGTCCAAGCTCAATGATCATACATATGTGATCCATTGAATATCATAAATAGCGGAGCATATCCATCCGAATGCGATCGTATCTCCGAAGAATTCAATGATATAGAGTGTCAACTAAATTTTTATACTAAATATAAAAATTCTTATGTCGGACAATCTATCTAGATGTGATAAGAGTGTTCGTGTAAACTCACGACGATTCACCCACACTCGGAAAATATGAATTGAGACAATTTCACTCGTAATCAGTCAACTATTTCCGTGCCACTCGATACCGTAATTGCCTAATAAGTGTGCCTCTACCATCCCCCTCTTTTAGGAGACTACCGTCTAGCGAGTAAACATGAGTCCAAGTTTGTAAAAATTTTAACATTGGACATATCTTTCTTCAATGAGGTGCTAGAGAGTTCTGGTTGGACTTTTTGGAATCGCCTTGACGAGATCTATGTATTTATATGTAAAAATCGAGATCGTGGGATTCCGAGAGATTTGTATATGGAAAACTCAATTCTTACAATTGTTACAAACATTTTGAAACAAAATTTCAAAGTCTTCAGAGCGGCACGAAATCTTATAGTTAGGTAGAGCTCGATGAAAGGATTTTAATGCCAAAGTTAAAACTCTCTAGGATAACATTGAACAAAGTTTCGGTTTGCACAAATGTTACCATTTGTTACAATTGTTACAAGCTTGGGCCCATGTTCGCTCGCTTGACGGTATTCCCTACCATATTAGGGAATTTTCAAGCTGATATAGTAGATAAAAAGGGAAGATATAATCGTTCCGTTTGTAGTGCTGATTCCGGGCTGATTCCGGTGCCTTTTAAGTTGATCTACTACTCAACTTCTAATATGTACTAGGGGAAACTCTATGTGGTACTAAGCTCAAAAATCTTTGCATGTTCCAGATATATTGCCTTGGAATGAAATGGCGCCCGCCGGCACAGTCCTCCTTGGTTGGTACGCGAGAGGGATGACCCGAGCGACGGATTGCCTTCCCCTGTCTTTTCCTTTTTTCGATTTTCTAGACTATAGTATAACTTGACTCTCTTCATACCGCGCCGGTTTCTCATCGGAATTAGGAATAAGACAACTGGCGGAAAATTTTCGCCAACCATACCATTCCGCGTAACGAAAAAATAAATTTCAAAATCCAATTTTTTTGATTTTTTAAATAATTATAGTTTCTTATTATTTCTAGAAGTAAATAGAAAGTACTGACGAAGAAATCATAGGATCCAAGAGTGATCATTATGCGTTTTTTTGAGTTTTTTTTTGTGAATTCGGATTTCTCAGGAATTTTCTCCAATTTGTTACTAACGAAAAGAAGGTGATTGTTCATTCGGAAGTAGCATATATTGAGATATATTGAGCATATGAAGGCTGTGGTAGGGATGTCCTGAACGATTATGGAAATTCAGAGCAAGTTAACGCCTATGTCTAAAGCAAACAGAGAGAGAGAGACACACACACAGACGGGGAAAATTTGCAGTGATTTGCTAGTAAGAAGTAAATGCCATTGTTAGCAAAGTCAAAGACTGGAGAAATATCAGGGCTGATCCGGGGTCTGATCTCTAATTGATTAAACGAACCCGATCAGTGAAGGCGTCGAAGAAAAAGTAGAAGAAGTAGACGATGAAGGCGAGGGAAGCATGAATGAAAGAGGAGAAGAGGTATATACAGCGATTCCTACAATTGCTTATTTCGTCTATTCTGAATGACATATTTATTAAATTGTATGTTGCACGTACCTTCAAGTCTGCGAATTTCTTCTCATTGTTCCTTAGTATCCACAAAACAAGGAAACAGAAGGGGATTCCAGAGCCGTAGAGAAAACAATAAAGAAGACCGTAGTTTTGATTATCGTTGATGAAATGAACTTTGTACACATCTGAACAGGGACAATAACAGCTTCGCATAATTATATAGTGGATTAAAAAGATCCGTCGGAAAATCATCTTTTTGTTAGCGTAAACTGTTAGCGGAGTTTATGAAATACTGATGAATCAGCAGCAGAACGGTTGATTACGGAAATAATTACTGCGAGAATTGAGAACAGAGATAAGCACTGCAGTTCTTCGATCTTGTTTTATAATATCTAAACTAAATACCAACATCGTATCATCTTCATTACTACTGTAGATAGTAATACTACCCCTTCGTTTCGAGGTGTGATAGGTTCTTCTTCGATGTGCATGCTTTTTCTTCCATTTTCAATTGATAACTGAAAAAAACACATTTTGTTTACCTATTTCAAGAGAATCGAAATAAAGATTTATATTAGCATCGCTCTTCGTAACCCCATTATCCCCTATTCTGTCCCCTTCCTCTTCCCCCCCTCATTCACTCCTCATTCCTTCCCCTCGGACAGTCGCCTGCCCTTTCCTCTCTCCCTCATCCGCTCCCGTTCACTTCAGGTACCGTAACCCGTCGCTTATCGAACGATTGCAGTGAAATTAAGGGGAGGTGAAGCAATAGATTTCAGACTATTGTACAGTACATGGCAGTAGCTGAGTCGATGACGGACACGAATAACAATGAGACACGGGATAGACTGCCGGATACGGTTATCACCTGAGATGAACATATTCATGCAGAAAAAAAACTTTGTCATACCAATTTAGTTCGTTTGATAGCTGCTTCCCTGTTTAAATATGGTTGAGGAAAATGTTCCGTCAGTCGTCTCATTCCTACTTCCGACGAGAGAGCGAAGCGGTATGAAGAGAGTGCAGACGAAGTAGGAATGAGTTTACTGACGGAACTTTTTCGTCAATAATAACATTGTATTGATCAGATTGAGATTGTTCATTGCAGGGAGAGCGTGTGCGGGGTCAGAGTGGCGAATATTCACTGGGAAAAGTATTGGGAGACGGAGGATACGGAACGGTGTTTGCATGTCACCATTCGGGCATGTAAGTCAACGGGGCTCCGGGGAAAGAAATATTTTCAAGATAAAAAGGGTTTTAAAATTAAAATTTCATTTTCAGGCGTCTTGCAGTGAAGGTCGAAAAGTACAGCAAGTCCATGCTGTTTGTTGAGGTGAAGACCAGAGTCTAAAGGAAATGTCACACGGAAAAATCGTTATTGAGTTAGTCGTTGGAAACATTTCAGTATCTATGGTCTAGACAACAAGATGTGCAAAAATCCCGATTCGGATGTATGGGATACGGTAAATCTTGTGGTGTAGTTTGTAGTTTCAACTAAGCATTCCCCTCCCCCAAATATGTATCTATACCCAGTGCCAGATTTTTTGCTTATCTCGTTTGCCCATTTTACAATGTTTCCAATGAATAACTCAACAACGATTTTTTTTCGTGGGACATTTCCTTTAATTGATCTTTGATCTTTTTCTTGTCAAGTGTTTGATCTTTGATCTTTGAGGCGAGTGTTCTACGCGCTGCGAACGCTGAGAAGTTGACGCACTTCTGTACGATGGTCGATGCGGTGAGAAATCTGAAGTGGAGATAATTTCAAAAGAATGACTAGTTAAAGGGACATGGAAGCCAAAAAAGATTGGCTTTCATG